>CM075475.1:46211392-46761974 GCA_037950665.1 Hypophthalmichthys nobilis
ATGCATTACTTTTGTAACGCGTTACTCCCAACACTGCACACTACCCAGGTAGTAGGGGAAAAAAAGGCCTTATACATACATTCGGTTTACACTACACACCAACTTGCGAAGGAACCAGGAGGACTTTTGAACATTTTCTTTTCTTTCTTTCTTTCTTTTTTTTTCTTTTTCCTTTCTCTGACCTGTTATGCACAACCTGGACTAGATATCGAATTTTTCCCATTCCAGCAGTGTTGTGTTGGGACGATACAGCAAAGTATTAATTTGTTTCTTCTATTATTATTTTTTTTCTGTTATATGTGCAATAAATGTGCTGGCTGTTAGCTGCTTCATACTATTTGGCCCAAATTTCATTGTTATCCTCCCAAGAGTCGAACCTAGCCCTGTTGCCGTGTTACACGTATATAGTTACAGCTCTATCTTTAAACATCATTAGCCCCTCCTGTGTTTGTTAACTTCAGATCTGACCGACTGAGTGTTTAAATCCTTGATATATAGTGACACTGTGCCAGTGCATAATGGAGGTGTTGCTTCACAGCTCTCTTATTAATATCCACTCAAATTCTTATTCATTGATGCTCAAATGTAATTTACAGTACACTTTTACTGTAATAAGAACTGTCCATCAAGAGCAACTTATGGTGAAGTGTTTAAAAATAACAACTAGTCATTCTGAAACCTCCACATCAGGTCAAACCTTTCCTCTAGAGAGCCGAGTGCTGTCTGCTGTTGGTGTTGTGTTGAATGTTTCACTGTCTAACCCTAACCATAACCACTAATCTATGGTGGAACACTTTTTAACACAACAGCAGGTGTAAAAACATGTTCTTCAGTGCGAGAAGTGCATATTGTAAACCATACTGTCAACCCACATTTGGTGTGAACACAGTTTATAGGCTATAGGTTTGCACACGAGAGCATTACTGTTAGTTTCACTTCTTTCTTTTAGCAGTTTCCTGCATGCCATTAAAATCTAGAAATAAAGAAGATCCAATCCAAATCACTCTGAGAAAGCAGTAGCAGGTAAATATACAGTACATCTCAAATAAAATAATGGTAAAACAAATATATGAGCAATGTGCTGTAACCTCCAACTCCATTGTGGGATAAACTGCAGTGGTTCTGCCTCAGGATGACTTAAAATGGTGTAAAACAAGACAAATGTGTTTTAAAATGAGGCAAAACAGCTCAAAATCAAGATGTAAACTGACATCGTATTTCTTATTTTAATTCGTTCTCTAAACAACTGTCATTTTATTTAAGATCCCACAAGCTTGGAAAACCTAGATATATGAGAGAATATAAAAAGTGTGATTTCTAGAGCTTGAAAAGTCATTAAAATGAATTAAAAAAAAAAAAAGTAATGGAAATTTCTAATTAATATAATTTTACTTAGGTAGAAACTTCAGAAAAAAATTCAAATTAACTCAAATTAAAGATTTTTGAATTACATTTATGACAATGCATTCAGGAATTAACGCCATGACATGAATTTCAACAAGATAACACTGAGTAGCCTATGTTTAAACTCTTTACTAAACACTATGTCAGAATAATATAAAAAACTGATCAGTTTTTGAATATATGTTCATACAGATCATTTATGATGTATTATAGATCATAAACATATTCCTTTACCTGTGACAAGTGAGCAGAGAATGATCAGTCCCAGCAGACACAAATCACACTTATCAGCCATTTTCTGTTTCTGGAGACTTTCTCTTCTTTAAATATAGTTACAGCTCTATCTTTAAACACTATTAGCCCCTCCTGTGGTTGTTAACCTCTTCCTATCTGACGAGTGTTTAGCCTGACACTATGATACAGCTGCATTTCACTGACACTGTATCACAGAGTTCATGATAGATAAGTGTTGAATTGGCATCATATTCTCTTCATGAATTAATGTTGATATATCAGTGTTTCTGTTTTCTGTCTGACCTTCACACTGTTACCAGTTATATTTGCTCTGAATCTCACCTGGAAAATCTCACCTAAATGATTATGATAATGGTGATTATGGAATTATAATATCTGGTGCTCTCACAGACAACAGAAAACAAGATTCAAGTGCAGGTGAAAATGTATTTATTAACAGCAACCAAAATAAAACAAACCAGGAGAAAAAGGGAGCAGAACTGAGAACATTGACGCAGGTCCAGTTCCAGAATGAAATCACTGAGCATTCTTCTGAAATTACTGAGGTGCTCTAGTAAAGTCCAGATGTAGGCTAAGCAATGGCTCCACCATAGCAGTGAGACATTTAAAATTATACTTAAAAGTCATCACTTTTACAAATTGGAATAGAATTTAAAAAATATTTTACTATGGATATTTTTCTATTAATCTATTAGTCTGCCTTTACGTGTTACTATTTTAACATGTCATATTTCTGTCCTGTGCAGAGTGAATTCAGCATTTATATAAAACATTAGTCTTTTTCAAAGGATTACGTTGTCACTTTGTCAGTTCATCACGATCTCACAAAGTTCTGTTATAATCAATGAAGCTGCCAACAATGCACAATGAATCTCTTACTTGCATCATGTCTTGTTTGTTAATGAGAGGTTTCGTAAGCCTGCATAATTCAGCACTGAATAAAAACTCAGGCGTTTTGAGTGGTGAGTGGATTTTGGTTAACTTAAACACCTCTGATTGGCCATTGCATTCAGCAGATCAATGACTATGTCTGTGATTGGGTCAATTGCTCACCACTGCAAAAACATGTTTTAACCAATATATTATTACAGTATCAACTGAGGGTGCTGTTGCTTGCGTTTGAGGGTGCTTATAGCACCCCTGTAGAACCGGGCCTGCATTGACGATACATTCCACAATGGACAACACCACACAATGAACACAAGGGCTTATATAAACAGGAGGTAAATGATAAACAAGACACACCTGGGGTGCTTCTCAATACCCAAATTATGCTTCCTCGATTCCTCGCTCCTACATCCTCCAGCCCGGAAACCGATCGAACTCAGCCATCTTGAAGGACATCTCAGTTCTCTAATTGCACCATGAGGAGGCGAAGAACGAGGAGTGAGGAAGCTTCCTGAGGAGTCATGAGTGAGAATACACAGGTGTATCCTTAGCGGAAGTCTTTCTCGTCGAAAAACATGCGCACATATAAATTCTCCTCCCCCTTCACATCTGTCACTATAATGTAAATCTTGCGTTATTAATATTTATTATGAATTTTTTAAATAACCAAACTTTAACAACATGAGGGCAGATCCCACTTTGAAGTGACACTCGAGGGATCAAGAACATTCCAATATACAAATAACATTTCCTTCCTCCGTCCTCGTTTTCTTTCCTCGAATCCTCCATTCACATCTTAAGTGGGTGGAGCTGAGACACAAGGAAAGGAAGTGAGGAAAAGAAACGAAGATGCACAAATAAGAAATGAGAAGCACCCCTAGAAACAATCAGGGAGTAATGAGGGAAGCCAAATTAACTACAAAAGTACTACAAGCCAAAGACAGGAAACAGGACACTTAGACTAAACATAAAAGTCCAAAACACACAAACCAGTGTACATGTGAAAGAGCCCCCTCTTTAATGAATGGATTCCAGACACTCCATAAATGAATGGAAACAGAGTCCAGGAGGGTGGAAGAGTGATGGAGTGCCAGGCCTGTGAGGTGGAAGTGGGCCTGAAGACCAGGGAGGCACCAGTGGAGCTGGAGAGCAGGGCAGATCCGGCAGAGTGTGGAGCTGTGAGCCAGAGTGGAGCCCAGCATGGCAGGAAAAAGACCACCACAGTGTTGCTGACAAAGTTAGAGTTAAGACAGGGAGCCCAGAGAGTTTAGGTATGGACTCAGTGGTCATAACATGGGGCACAGAGTGTTCAGGGACAGCCTCCTTGGCCATGACAGGACTGGATGGAAGGACCATCTGACTTGGATACACTGGGACCACTGGACCTGGGATCAACAGACTTGGTACCTATTAGCCCTAGCATTCCCAAGTCTGTTGGTACCAAGCTTGTTGATCCCAATGGACTTGGGAGAGCTGGTACCAGCAGACTTGGTACTAGGTGTTGGAATCTTTAGGCACCTCAAAATCTGATCCGATTCCAATTGTGGTTATTGACTTAAAAATCTTAAAATCCTTTTTTTTTTTTTACAAATGTAATTATAAGTACTTTTTAAAATAATTACATAATAAAAACAAAAGACAAAACAGACTGTGTTCACATTAATTTCGAGTCAAATGCACGAGCACTCTTCACGAAGCGCGCTTGAGCATTTGAAATTGAAAGCTTTTTTTTTGTCAGTGAGTTTCATAGCATTTCAAACTACATAAATGATGCCTTCATAGAGCATTTGTAAGGAAAATACCGGTGGCCGAGTCCACATACTGTAAGTGTAACATCAAGCAAAGCACGTTTCTCATAGTGTAATGATATAGAGAACACAGAGAAGTATATGGACCCAAGTGCAGGAGTTTATTCAGTAAACGAAAACAGACATGTATTCAGACATGTATTCAGATTGTACATCATGTACAATCAGAAACTTTTAATAACAGGTAGTGGACAAAGTACTATTAGAATAACATATTTCCAAGAAGCTCAAATAAATAACATAAACACTCAACTAGCATGGAAAAGCAGGTAAAGTTAGAGGTAAATCCTTGATAATGGTTCTCAAGGGAAAACAGGTCTATAATTCTATACGAATATCAGACAATGCTGAACTGTAAAGCGTTCCTCAGCAGTTTGTCACGTCTACTGAGTCTGCACAAGAAAATATGTGTAATGATGCAAAATATATTTCACCAAATACACATTTGACATAGGCTATTTTATTATTGACAAATAAAATCTAAGCATTGCTGAAAGCAGCTGCTCAAACGGTTCAAACGCCAAATTATCATTCCTGTCATACTGTGATAAACGCTTACATCATAAAGCTCTGCCTGTTCTCATAATTAATGCAAGCTGACTGTTAATTAGCCGTTTGAGAAAATACATGATTTAATGAGAATAATCTAAGAGAGTAAAACTGTCCTCATTTTCTAGACTTTGTACAAACCTGCAGCTCTGAATTAATAATAAAGACAAACTGATCAAAATAACCAATAACTGCAAATAAATCAGAGCTTGTTCGTTAACATGTAAAAGTATTTATAATGGTGCTGAATGAAACCATTAGAAGTCAACTATATTAGATTCATATTCCTCTGCTCATGTGGTTTTTTATAATTATTTGACTGATTTGTGATGGATTTTGTTCACAGAGGCATAAAGTTCACTGCAGTTTTCCTGAGCTCCAGCTGTCGCTCCTCTGATGGAAGAATAAATCACTTTATCATCACAGAGAACCTGAATGAACATCACAGTTATTACAGCTTGATGTTTGCACTCAATTCATGAAGAACTGCATATAAGAAGAAAACATAAACTATCATGTTGAAAGAAGCTGGAGAACTTTAGGGAAGTGTTGCTCACCTTATTCTTTTTGTCTTGGTTTTTCCTGTACACAGTGACCTCAGTATAAGTCACATGATCATCTGTCTGCTCCTACACATCAATGGAAATATGACAAACCAAGCTATTAAAGGTTGTTCCATTGCTACTATTTTACACAGGTGCTGTAAAAGTTTCAGGTAAAATATGTGTAAAACGAGAGTCATGTGACAAGTTTTGTAAAAATCTATTAAACAGACATGAGGTTATGATTTCAGATCGTATTGTAATATTACATAATGTTAGGAAAATTACAACAGTAACTGAAATGTAAACATAAATTATTGAATAATGTTCACTGGCAGTAGGATGAATGGAAATGTTGACTGCTTAATTGGTTCCATCATATTTATTCTTATCTGTGACTTTAGACCAGAAACAAAGTACAAATCCACTGTGGAGCAGAGCTTATAAACACTAATATCTCATGGATCAACCTGCAATACTCACCACAGAGTCATCAGTCCCTCTTCTGTCATCTGAAACATAATTGCATGGGAACATTTATGATCAAACAGACAAACAGTCTCTAATGCAGATGACAATCGGTGTCTAGAAGAATTATAAAATTCACCTGCTCCTTTTTTACGAATCATCCAGAGAATAAGAGCAGGAAGGAGAACAGCGAATGAAGCGGCAACAATCGCAATCACAATCACTGAGAGAGAGACTATAGAGAGACACATTCAGCATTACTGTGTTTAACCAAATATATAAAAACAACTACTACAAATAAAATGATTATCTTTATTTATCATGAAAAAAAAATTGACACTTGTGAGGTACTTGTGATGAGGATTTTATAAAAAAGTTCAGCTCCAAAAACAGCATTACCAGCTTCACTTATTACAAACCAGTTTGACTTTTAAAAGCCTTTTTTCTGTAGTTCCGTCATTACCAGAAGAGTTCAGCTGAACTTGTGACTATATTTGGTTAATGATGGCCCCTGTAGATGTCAGTTTTTTGTCTTATAAAGCTGATTTATCTAATGGCTTGGACTGTTCATTAATCGGCACAAACTTTATGTCATTATTACACAAGATATAGAGGACAGAGCAGTGAGAAACAATTAAATATTAAAAAAATGTGTTTTCACAAAGTTTTCACAAATCTAAAACAAGTGATTTTGCATTGACACAGACTGTTTTTTTTTTTTTTTAATAGCCATTAAACAAGAAGAATGCCTATTTTCCCACATTCCTGACTAGAGGACTCAAGTTTCAGTTCCTTCATTATTTCCAGCAGCACTTTTTGGACTGTTTAAACTTCACTGCAGTTCATTCATTTGAAGCAATGCTTTTCTGTCAAAGAAGATTTTGTTCCCTCAGTTTGTTTTGGTTCAGTCATACAAATAGTCTTTAGTGTTACTGACATTATGAGGGTCTAAAACTGATTAATGAGATTCTCACCTGAATACTTGACAGTGTATCTGACTGAGGTCTTGAGTTGATTTCTCTGAGTAAGCTGACATCTCCACTCTCTGTTGTCATCTTCATTCAGGAGTGTTGTAGTCAGATTGATGATACAGCGATCTGATGAGAATAATATCTGATATCTGGAGTCTGTCTTCAGATCAACACCAGCCTGATTCACCCACAACAGCTGAAGTTCCTCAGAATGGACCAAATCATCACAGGAGAATCCAGTATATGAATACAACTGACAGGAGAGAGTCACAGAGCGGCCTGGACTGATCTCAGTCTGTGAGGATGATGATGATGATGATGAGACTGAAACTGAACACAAGACACAAATCACAGATTCTTCAATAATCATCAGTTTAAAGGAAGAATTTTCCCTTTTTAAATTGACCACATAAGCATAAACTTACCATGAAGAACGTGCAGATAAACACATGCATCAGTTTCTTGTTGTCCATCCATATATTGTTGGCAGATGTATAATCCAGAATCTTCTTCTGTGATGTTCGTGATGTTCAGAGAGCAGTCAGACCCCAGACTCAGTCTCTCATGACAATCTGTGTCTTTCTTCTTTATCCCTAAAGTAATCAGTTCAACTGCTGCTGAATGTCTGAAACTGTTATAGTGGATCCATGTAGTTGAGTTGCAGTCAGAAAGAGCATTATTACAGGGCAGATGGACATTTTCACCAGAACTGATGAACACATGAGCATCATCCACTCCACTGGAACCTGAAACACAGTACATTTGAGTGATCATTATGATTATACATTATATTAATAAATGAAAACATAAATCATACCAGCAGAAAAAGCAGACAATTCAAATCATACAGTCCTTTTTCCTCACTTAATGCAAACAACACTCTCTCCAGAATAAAGTATTTTTCTTTATCAGAGAGAAGTTCAAATCTCTTAATATGAAGACACATCATCAGATGTTTGAGTGACTCTATGTCCAGTATCAGGAATAATACAGCATGATCTGTATGTATCAATACACAACTCTGAGATCACAACGTGAATGTGAGCAAGAATAAACTGAGCATGTTCAAATCAACTCTTTCCAGACTAATTCCACTAAATAATGTCTTTAGAGAAAATACAGATGTATTTACCTGTGAGAAGTGAAGAGAGAATGATCAGTCCCAGTAGACACAGATCACACTTATCAGACATTTTCTGTTTCTGTCAGTCTTTCTCTTCTTTATATAGCACTTCACTCAAATCTTACCTCTAGAGAGCCCTCCAATTTTTCCTAAGAACTAACCCTAAACATAACCACTAACCACTAACCAAAGGGGAACAGACTTTGACAGGACAGCGGTTGTGTAATTCAGTGCGAGAAGTGCATATTGTAAACCACACTGTCAACCCACATCTGCTCTGAATAGTTTACCTATACTTCTGCACACGAGAGCATTATTGTTAGTTTTAGTTATTTCTTTTAGCATGCCGTCAAATTCTAGAAATAAAATCATTAAATTATTAGTGATAAAATTGGTTTGTTACTGAAAAGGTATCCACTATCCATGACTCATGAATTCTAAAAGAGTTTTTAAAAATAATTATTAGCATCAGCTCCAGTTTGGTCAAACAGAAAGTATTTGCACACACTACATGAGCGTCTCTAAAGCAGATGTTAACTGTCTTCAGGGAGAGTTTGTACATATCGATTATAACATGTTACTTTCTCACTCCAGCCCTGAGAAAACATCACATCTAGACTCCTTTATTAACACTGTTAACACCCTCACTGTGGCGGAGATGCAGATCTTTTTTTTTTTCCACAGATCAGTTTAAATTAAGTCTGGCCTTGGCACTGGTCATCCATCAACTCCTGAGAGAGGGAGGAGACAAGCTTGCCTAAAACATCCGTCTCAACTCCTGTGAATTGATCACATTGAGCGCATCGAGAGCTGACAGAGCGTGCTCTGCTCCTAAACACATGACACGCATCGTGTGTTTCATCACCGTAATAAAGCATTTCCATGATGTGATGCACATTTAAACCAATTAGCCATATGTTTGACACTTTGTCTCAAAAACAAAGCATGCAGGTTCATTCCACACGCACAGACAGATAAACGGCTTTCTGAAGACAAAAGAGCTGATGATGTTTATAGACTGCCGTAGCCAATCAGAAATCGGTGTGTATCACATGTGCTTCAGACACCGGTTCACACGGAGCACTTTGAAGTTTCACTTCAAAACTGGGAGCCTGGATATATGAAGGAAATTTTAAATGTGATTTTTAGAGCTGGAAATTAAAATCTTAAAAAGTAATGGACATTTCTATAATGAATAAAATTTTTAGTAGTCATGTAAAACTCTAAAACATTTCATCAGGTATAAATGGCTAAACAAGTCTTTATGAGAGTAAAGAATTAAAAAATGTATTTAAAAATAAAAAAAAATTTTTTTGAATGACACACAAGACTCATGATTGCTATTTTTAGTTTGCTGATGCCACAGTTATTGTAAGTTTGTTGGTCGGTGAGGAGAGGGAACACGGGCCTATTGTCGAGTATTTTGCAAATTTGTGTTGAGAGTTTGGTCTTCTTCTGAATGCTCAGAAAACCAAGGACATGTGTATCGATCACGCAGCAGTCCCATGTACGATTGTCGATAATCATTCGATTGAATTGGTTGAAAGTTATAAGTACCTAGGCATTATTAGCGATAATAAATTACATTTTGTAGAGAATACTGACAGACTGTGCAAGATGAGCCCACAAAGACTTTATTGTCTGCAGAAATTAGTCAGATTTACTATTGACATTGATAACTGCTTTTTATAAAGCATATAGCTTATTGAATCGATTTTAACATTTTCATTGATTTGTTGGTTTGCCTCTTTAAAGGTCAAACAAAAGAATCAAAAGTTGTAAATGACTGCAGTAAAGCATTGGGTGTGAAATTGCCTGGGTTGTCAGATTTGTTTGATATTCAGGTGATGAAGAAAACACATCACATTATATCTAACATATCTCACCCTCTTTATGATTCATTTCAGACCCTCCCCTCAGGATCTTTGTATAGAGTCCATTTAGCTAAGAAAAACATTTAAATTTTCATTTGTACCATGTGCTATTCATTTGCTTAATTCAAATAGGAAGAGGTAGTTTTAGTCTTGTATGTGGTGTAAACATTTTTATCATGCTGCAGAACAAATTGCACCTAAAGGGGACAAATAATGTTTTACAATACAATACAATTTTCAAAGATGCATTAACAAAAAACTATACAGCAACTGAACAAGTAAAACAAGAAATTGAATCACTGTCTAAGCATAAAATAATAAGTGAACATTACATATAAGGTCATTTGTTTGTTGCATCTCTACAAATGATTATTATAATTGTGATTAAGGAATCATCATAATACAGTCTATAATCAGAATTAAGTCAAACAAACTCAGTGTCTGTATGAAGTTTTACAGTGACATTTTGCATCTATTCAAGAGTCAAGACTTTCTAAACAAAATACTGAGATGGTTGTTCCCTTGGATAAGAGGAAACGTCTGACAAACGTTTCCGGAAGTGTGCTGATCCTTGTCCCAGGTTTCTTACACCGGAGGACTCACACAACCTGTGCGTTTTCTGTTTGGGCAAAGAGCATGCGCAGACGGTGCTCGAGGGCGCTGTCTACATTAATTGTGAGCATCTGCCTATGAGGACGCTCCGTTCTCGTCTGGCCCTCTTCTCGAGGGAAGAGGCGTCGGCGCCTGTGCCCGGTGGTTCCGGCCCTGCTCGTGAGGCAGAGTGGCGGCTGAAATCATGGGGCTCACAGGTAGAGCTTGCTGAGAAATTTGAGAAGGGTGTAAAACTTTCTCAAACCGAAGCGGCTGACGAGGACGCGCTCCTGGATAATGATGACGTCCTGTCTTTGACGTCATCGGATCCAGGAGCGAGTGCTCTTCTGGAGAGCAGGAGATGGCCGAGGAGGAAGAAGCGGGCAAGCCTGCGGCTCCCTCCAGGCCACCCTGCCCAGCGTATGCGCAGTTATTGGAGGTTATGGAGCGCGCTTCGGGCAGGCTGCAGCTGCCTTGGGAGCACGTCAGGAAAGAGCCCGTCCGTGGCAGGCTTGACGAATGGTTTCTTTCGGACCATAACCCAATAACTCCGGCGAGCCTTCCATTCCTTCCTGATCTACACGCTGAGATCGAGAAGGCATGGAAGAACCCATGCTCGGCCCGGATTCATCGACATCAGCGGGCTAGTTTCGCTGATGTTGAGGGATTGGGCCAGCATGGGTATGTGTCTATGCCTCCTGTTGATGAGACATTTGCGAACTATCTCGCTACAGGGAGTGCACGACACTGAGAGCTCCGGTCCTGCTATCCAAAGCGTTGAAAGTGACGTCACTCTTGAATGGCAGGGCTTACGCCGCTGCAGGTCAGGCTGGTGCAGCATTGCACACGATGGCAGTGCTGCAAGCATACCAGGCTGATCTGCTTAGGGATCTGGATCAGGGGCAGGGTTTGTCCCCTGAGGCGGTAGCAGAGCTGCGCCGCGCCACAGATCTTGCTCTGAGGGCCACCAAACAGACGGCCACATCGATCGGCAGGTCGATGGCGGCCATGGTGGCCACAGTGCGTCATCTGTGGTTGAACTGTGCGGACATCGGGGAGAAAGAGAAGAACTTTCTCCTCGATGCCCCGGTATCGCCTACTGAGCTTTTCGGTACCTCCGTCGAGGCGGTGGTTGAGAAGTTCAAGGAGGCGAGGGCGCGCTCCGCAGCATTTAGATTTTGTATACTGCTCAGATCCGGATCTGGGCCCAAACAGCTAGGAGGTCCGGGGCCGTCTCGAGTCGAGGCTCAGAGACAGGCCCAAAAATCCAGTGTCGCCGCTCGTGCGCCTCCTCCTCCTCGGAGTAAGTCGCAGAGACGGCGGGATGCAAGGAGGAAGAAGCAGGACCTGAGGGAGGTCACCAGCAGTGCCGGTGATCGATCTCCTCTCTCTCTCGCGGGGGCTACATTTTGCCCTCGCTCTTTCTTCTTCCTCCGCCTCCCGGGAGCATTGAAAACATCTATGTGCTCAGGCTTTTGACAGTCAGGCTGACGGTTGGGCCCATGATGAATATTTTTCTGAAGGCCCGCCTTCTGGCATGATAGTGAAAAGTACTTTTAGGCTTAAAAGAACTTTGGATTGTATCCTTCTTCAAGAGAAAAGGAGGAGAAATCTTCGTTCTACGAGCCGCAGGAGGTAAGCTGGGTCTATATTTTATTTCTTATAAAAGTGTAGACCTTGTTTTTCCTGTATAGTTTCCTGAGCATATAGTCAGTAATTTAGAAGGGGTTCTTTTGGGCAAAATAACTGAATCGCTAGCTTCGCTAATTTCACTCGCAGGCCGCGTTTAGCCTCCTGTGTTAAGAGTAGCTTCTCAGCTAAATTGCTATGAGTCTAGTTTGAGTTTGCACTCGTTACTACAGTTATTTGTGTACGGTCGGCCTTTTTCGACCGCCTATCACTGTTTGCTTGTAGCGCTTCATTTTTCTCCTCATAGTTAAGGATTCAAAGTGAAGTCCAAGCTTGCTTGGTCTAGTAGGCCTTAGCTAGCGGCTAGGCTAGAGCTAGGCTTTAGGTGTTTGTTTGTTACATCACCCTTATTATTACTATCCCTATGAGGTTGTATAGTTCCTAGTTCTGGCCGCCTCCTGAGGGAGGTGCTGGCCGTATGCCCATTTCCCCTTCGATATGTGTAGGTGCTATGACTGAGGTTAACAGCTAAGGTTATAGGCTGTTATGAGCCTTCCTGGTGCTGTTTTTCCCAGGTGGTAGGCCCTTATCTTTGAGGAGATAAAGTTATGCAGTGTTGCTAGGCCCCACTTTGTAGAACTTCGTCATGCTTATAATGTTTCCTCATGAGCCCCTTGAAAAATATATATTCAAGTTGAGTATACGATGCTAAGTACTTTTAGCTTTCGTTCTCAGGGTTCAATACAGAACTTAGGTCTGTTTTGTGAAAACATTTATCCTGTTTTGGATGGCATGTATTACAAAGCATTTATTTTGCTTTGGGTTCTAAGCCTTTAGCCCTACGTAATTTAAATATGTGAGCTTACTCTAGTGCTGCCACAGGTTTCACCTATCTCTGTGATAGCAGGCTGTGTTTAGCCTCTATTCAAGAACGTGGTGTTTTGTTTTACTCCCCGGCTAGGGTTTGTGTTTCACTGAGTGCATCACCTGTTGGATTGCACACTCAGGTTGAGTGTAGAGAGTTTTATTCTGGTTAGAATAGAAATGATCTCTGTTAGCTCCCAGTCGATCATGACCACAGCAGCTGTTTTACATATACTGTTAAAATTGTTGGCTCTTTGGTACCGCGGCGGAGTGTGTACTCCTCTTATCCAAGTGTTAAGGTATCTTTTCGAGTACTTGGCCTACTGGCTGGTTTAGTCATAAAGCTACCACTGGCTGATGCCATGTGTTTATGGAGGTTGAAGGCCCTACCAGGGCCTCCTTTCAGTTGCATGTGGGCACAGTTTGTGTTGGTTTCTATTTGACTCATCACCATGGATGGGTCGTGATTGCCACTTGCTGACGCCACGTGTTTATGGGTCATGATCCTATGTATCATGTTGGAGTTTCGGCTGTGTACTCCTCTCGCTTAGAGAGTAAAAGTGCTTTTACTGAGTACATTTTCTGAGTGGCTTGCCGCTCAGGGTGAGTTCTTGTGTTAAACCGATTGTTTGGTCGGTTTTATGCATTTACTTCTTTGAGCATGGTCTCCTTTAGCTCTAGTTGAGTTACCTTGTTTTTAACTCAGTTCTATTTTTGCTCCTAGAACTTTGGTGGCCGCTAGCTGACGCCACGTGTGATAGGTAGGCCCTCGAGGCCTCCTTGGAGCATGCTGGCATGTACCTTTTACATTCTCTTATATTTTCTTTACTAAAAGAGTAAAGGGGATTTTATGTCACTGGCTGGCCAGGGCTCTGGGTGACTTATTAACCTCCTTTGTAGTCAGTTTTTGTCCTGCCTGGAGCTTGATAACACTGCCACGAGCTGATGCCACGTGTCTGCTGAGGTTATAGGCCCATAGGTCCTTGTTGGCGTGTTGGCGTATGTTTTACCCCTCTTGCTTAAAGAGTAAAAGGTTCTTTTACAGAGTACACTGCTCGCTAGATTGTGTTGGAATGGACTGTTTGTGGGCACTCACAGTTACTTAATTGCGTGGTTGGTCATGCGCTTAGCATGTTATTTTTCAGAATACCCTGGAATACCACCATGCGATTTGAGCTTCTGGTGCAATATTTAGTTCTTCTTCTAGAACTTTAGTTATGTTGAAGGCCCCTTTTTCTGGCCTCCATGACTATGTGCCTACAGTATGGTCTATCCGTTAGGTTGAGCTACGTACTTCCCTTTGGGTTGACTGTGTAATTGTGCTTAGCTCCCTAAGCTGGTCATTGGTTGTAGACTTCTATGAAGTCTCCCGTTGAGACGAGCCCCCAGGCTGGTTTGTGCTCCCCTGTACCAGGGGTTTTCTAGCGCTCAGCCTCCTCAGTACTTTAATCGGACACTGAGTAGATCCTAGGATGAGCAGATTACTCCCCTCAATACGAGGGTTTATAGCGCTCAGCTGAGTTCTGCTCTCCAGGATGCCCATCTCTGCGCGTGGGTTTGAGCTGCTTACTGCTCTTTCGCAGTCGCTCTTACCTGCTTTCTTCTCTGAAGAATGCGCTTTGGAGATTCTGTGTATCAGACAGAGCTGGTCCAGACTGTGTTTGGCTTTCGCTAGATTAGTACGGCCTCCTTGGTGGCAGTGAGGGTGACTTTGTTCCCCTCTAGTGACTGGCCGGGGTTCCTTCGGTTTCCTGGCCACATTCCCTGTAAGGGACCACTTTCCACGGAATACTGGTCCCAGATGCCTTGAGCAGCCTTGGAAGGCTTTCTGCGGAAGGCCTCTTTTAGGCTCAGCTTGGGCTGTTGGCCGTAGGGAATGCTGTCACTGACAGCCTTGTGTGACCCGAGGGCGGAGGAGTTGCTCCCGGCTTTTCTCTGGAACTGCCGGACGTTTGTCTAGTCATTTGGCATGCACTCTCCTTTAGCATGGCAGTGTGGGTATATCGTTCCCCATATGCGTTAAATGCAGAGTAGAGTTCCCTTTCGAAAGGGAACGTCTCAGGTTACGTATGTAACCATGGTTCCCTGAGAACAGGGAACGAGACTCGGCGTTGCCCTGCCATGCTTCGGGCTGCCTGCTGGACAGTCCCTCAAGATGAGTAGGTGTTTACTGCTTCCTCAGGCACCCCCTTTATACTTCCGGGTTCGCGCCATGACGACGTCATAGGCTGTCGCCAGCCAATAGGATTGGAGTGGTGTGATTCTTTGGCATTTCGGACACCTGTCATGAGTGACGGTTCCCCATATGCGGTAAACGCAGAGTGTCATTCCCTGTTCTCAGGGAACCATTGTTACATACATAACCTGCGACATTAGCCGTTCTACACTTCCATAACTAAAATAGTGATTTAATTATAGCAGTTGTAGTGTTTTCAGAGCTGTGATCTCACTGTTGAGGTTTGGAAACATGTTACTCAGAACTCAGTTTCAGCGAACATCTCTGAACCCAGTTTAGACTGTGGATTCTCAATCATTCTGATGTCACTTCCTCTTCTTTCTTTAAGTGTTGCATGGCATTCAACTCTATATTTTCAGTTAACAATGCAATGGCATAAGTTACGCTTCTTTAATAAACAATTAGAGCATCAGACTTTGCCTGAATAGTATTTACTGTAGTGTTATATTGTATTAACACACAGTGTGTGTGGTGTGAGCAAATACTGTATCTTTATACTCAAATAAAGTTGGTGATATTAAGTATTTCAAAAATAAATGAACTTAAAATTCCAAACCTAATAACTTTGCTCTTGTAACCCAGCAGTATTTTATTGTAATATTGTAGGCATCTCTATTTCCTCTAAGTGCTGCGAGTCCTTCCTCCCTGCAAAATAAAAGCATTGACTGACCTCTCGTATGATTGCAGATTGTTCCAGATCAGATGAGTGTAAATCATCAGATTGTGTGAAGCTCAAACTCACCAGCTCTTCTTGCACAGATGATCTGAAGAAGAATCACAGTAGGAGCAGCAAATACTGCCATCTCAACAATAATCACAATCACTGCAGGAAACGTGTGTGGACAGATGATAGAGGAAAAAAAAAGAGACTAAATCTGTGAAACTAGGGATGACTTTGTAGATTAAATCAAGGGTATAAAACAATGCATTTTGGTGGATCCAAAATGGTCAATATTCATATTCATGCATTTTATTCATGTTAATCATTTATGGCTTATGATTTATCAATATTACTTTTGATTTCATATATTAATGCACTCCTTTATGGTTATTCTTCTTGTATCTTTAAGAGTATGTATGCTTGTTATATTCAATTGTTCTTCAAAGTGTTCCAATGTGACAGGTCATGTTGACACATTTGTGGTTAGATGTTGGACGCCTGTCAAGTACTGCAGAAGCGATGATGTTTTCGGAATTAGTTGCTCTTTTGAACTTGATGTACCCTTTGTATCAAAATAAGTCCATTTCTATTTCTGCTGACATGTGATAATGTAAGATCTGCAAAATTCCCTTAAGGGTGTCAAAATTATAGCTTATTATTTAGGTTACCATTATTTACTGATGTTTATATCAATGTTTTACAGGCTGTAATGTGTTGTTTCACTGAATATACATATTTTTTATTAATATGGAAATATATTATTATTTTTGTAATTAAATTATACTCTAAATAAGAAACTAAAACTGCCAGTAGGTGGTGGTAAATGTCTAATTCATTCCATTAGTTCAAACAGCCAATTCATTCAGGAGTGAAGTAACATTATTGTGTCTAAAATAACACAATATTAACTTCTTAATTTAGATTTATGTGCATTTTAAGACACTTGAAGGCCAAACAAATTGGACAATAATAACTTTAAAATCTGTCCTTGTCATCTCCATCATCATTTTCTCTTTCTTTTTTTTCCCCTCAGTCCCCTTATCTTTGTCTATTCCCCTCCTAAAGCCGAGATTTGACCGATAGCCTTCTCATTTTCATCTCTATCAGTGTAGAAAATAAATATAGGGTCAAGTTATATTTATATCTTTTATGAATAATTTTCTTAGAGAAATTAATGTGCTGAAGGATACCAGGAAAGTAGCTAATTTTATTAAATTAATTCACAATATGTGCATTTAGTATTAATCATATGCCTAAAATATGATGAAAACAGCTTCGTTATTTTCCAAAAGTCTATGGGAAAAAATGCATAGGCTTTTGATCGAGGGAACCCGTGCGCCGCTAACTTCCGGGTTGGCCTACAAAAACACGTCATCCCTGAGGTACTCTATTCCATTGGCTTGTTTAGTTTCACTCGAAGCTGATAGGGCTCTCTGGTGATATCCCAATTCGTCGGTCACTACTGACGTATGTCGAACTTGAACGACTGACAGGGAACTATTTATAAAGTTGAGTTTTTACTCCAATTCGCTGTTGAAATATAATTGTTATAGCCTACACAGTGGCTGTCATTTTCATGACAGATTTATTTAAACATACATTAAATAATCAAAACATCACTAACAAATTAAGTAAAATATAATTAATAGGCTAATATAGTGCATATATTTAGCGAAATAGTTCGTTTCTCTGACAAACTAAATGTGCTCTGTCTTTAATTTTCAACTGATTAATGAATTAGAACGGAAAATTACCACTCTACTTCACATTGTCCAATGAAATTTGAACTTGTTGTGTCAGATCACGATTGGTTGGTGTATTATACATGACAAATGGGCATTGATGAATTATATAATATTTTAAAACATGTAATATATAGGTTTTAAATTAAATCAACACAGCTTTGATTATTGATGAAAAAGTAAAAAAAAAAAAAAAAATTATTTGGTGTATTTTTTTCTCCCATCGAGCCATATAGGCACTCACCATATATGGCTCGAGAGCTTGGGACACGTTCAAGCTCAGACCGGTGCAACGTTTTGCTACGGTTTTCGGGTTGAACGACATGTTTCCTGTATGGAGGTATTTTTGTTCCAATATTCCAAATAAATAGATTATGATCCACAAATAAATGTAAAGAGATTCACAAAAAATAATCGTATGCACTTAAATGAATAGAATGAGATCCACAAATACATGTTAGGAGTTTCACAAAAATGAATTGAATTCACAAATAAATAAAATGAGATTTGCTAATAAAAAACATATTCACAAATATGTTTTTATGTCACAAGCACAACTCTGCCTGCATTTATTTGTGAATCACCACCTGTACATTTGTGAATTGCTTTCTGTACATTTGTGGATCGCTGCACGCATTGAGCCTGTAGGTGGCAGATAAGGTGGTCCGGTTCTTCCTCCTCCTCCATTTACAGGTCATTGGAGGGCTGGGGCATCCACTCACTGCAGGTGGAAGGAGGGAACAGTCACCCCTTATTTACACTGCATGCGTCTACGAAGAGTTACGGCAGCGACGCGGCTACCAGAGCTGATCCGCGGCCACTCTAGTCAATGCTTGTGTTTACACCAGTCGCGATCGCGGCACGTTTCAGAAGCATCCCAGAAGCGGCTCGCCGCGCCGCTTCGCTAAAGACAGGCGCCAAGTCTATTTTTGATGGACGCCATGTCCAAGCATGCAGCTCAAATACAAAATAAAGTCAAAATAATCACTCTGTGAAGACTCCTGGAGGCCAGTAGTTGACGACAAGAGATTCGAAGTTGAAAAACTTGAATTTTTTTTTGTCCTTGTCATCCATAACTGGACTTTTAAGTGTATTAACTTCATCTGTAGGCTACAGCAAAATAAAGTATGGCATAGAAATAAACACAATTAAACGGACAAAATATAACCATTTAGCCATTAAAAACACGAATCAAGGAAAACAACATCGGACAGGCAAATCTAGTGGTCTCGGAAATGCTTCTGGTGTGAGTTGACACCGCGTAGAGGACGGAACAAAACCTCGCCAGAGCCGTAAAGCGCCGCAGACACGTGCAGTGTAAACAAGGGGTCAGTGTGGTGGAAATTGATAAATGGTACACAAATTCCCAAAATGGCAGATGTGTCAGCCTTCCCATCTCCCGAATGATGAGGGGCTTTGTGAGGCAGATGTTAAAAACCTCTTTCAAGTCAGCATTGTCTTGATAGTCCAGGTCATCCACCACAGCAAGGAAGTCATGGGCAAAGTCTCTGACATGAGTCCTCCCCTGATGAAGGGAGAGTTGCTAGACAGCATGAAGCATCTGTTGTTTAACAGAGCTCAAATAGGCAGGAGACGGAAGAGGAAGGTACCCATTCTCCGCTGAGTCCTCTTGTGGCCAGTTCGTTCTGTCACGGGTTGAGGTAATGGTTGAAGTGAGGACTCAAGGATGCAGAGGAATATGGGCTTTATTAATATAAAAGTAAAACAAAACAGAAATAGAAACTACCCTGTGGGGGAAAACACTAGACTTGACTAGTCAGGAAACGTACTGCATTGTAGACAAGACTTGGCAGGAAGACACACGACAGGATTTATCAGACAGGCAGGGTATCAATGAGACGCAACAGCATGCAACGATTTGCATCAGCGTGCATCGATGCATCTTGAACAAGCCTGAAATTACGCACAAGCACATGACCAGTGATAACCAATTGCTAACCATGAGCTTACACAGAACAAAGAACACAGACAAAAGACCGGAGAATACGGGAGTGTCAGGGTTCGGTCACAAAACCAATCAGGTATGTGTGAGTTTTTGGGGTTACCATTGTGCTGTAGAGTAGAGCCTGTGGTTAGGTTGATGATTGGCAGAGCACAATCAAGACTTTACATTACTTTATTTAAAAAGTAATGGCTGTGCACTCTTCAGAATACTGATAGTCTCTTGGATAAATACTTTCTAACATGCAAGTGTGTTTGTGCTATTGTTAACTAGCTTTAAATTACGTTGCATTTTTATCGGCTGGTCAGTAGATGACATGTCGTAGCAACAAACGCACTGTGAGATGATCATGCTAAAATGATTGCAGAAAATGATCGCAGGCTATCTTTGGTCACAAGACCATGACAACGACCATCTTTGAATCTCTCTGAATGTAGGACCACCGTTTAGGAGCCACGTCCACAGGAATCAACACGATTGGTCATCTTTCATCTGAGACAGCACAAAATTGTACAATGTGTACCGGGCATTAGATGAAATCAACTGAAGATAAAAGATCTCAGCAAAGGAGGATTAAACAACTCCAAAATACAGAATTACCAGATTATTACTAATTTATTGCCACTTATTACTAACCAGATTGACTTCATTTCTGCCATATGTCTACAGAAGCTCTTATTAAGGTCAATAATACAATAATATATCTAAGACAGATGCCAGATCTTCTAATCACGATAATTGATCTCTGGCTATCCAGTGCAATTTGCTATTCTTACTTAGATTTTTTGTCTTGTTTTCTGTCCAAATATCTAATAAAAAATCTTAAATCAAGAAGCATTTTCTAGATAAGTAAAAAATATTGTCTTGTTTGCAGAAAAAAAAAAAAAAAAATCTAAATAAAGTGAGTTTTTGCTTAAAACAAGCATAATCTGCCAATGGGGCAAGCAAAATAATCTTGTTTTCTGTTTAAAATAAGATTATTTTGCTTAGTTTATTGGCAGATTAAAAAAATCTAAGTAAGAAAATAAAACTTTTTATAGGGTTCTTTAAAATAAATTTGCGGATTTGATTAAAATATCTGGATTGAGTTATCTGATATACTATGTGTTATTGTGTTCATTGGAAAGGGCAGATATCTAAACTACGATCAGCAATGGTGATTGACTGGCGGCAAATTAATGACACTGTATAATTAAAAATGGAAACAGCAGGCAAAATGACATAAATGTGCCAATAGTTAAATGAAATTAACTCTATAATAAACATTAATACATACAAATTAATTAGAATACAACATATTTATTAAAGTACATAGATACATTTTTTACATTTCTTACATTTTAAATCATTCTACTGAGTGAAGATTCAGACTTGAGGGTTGTAAAAAAATGACTGAACTTCATAATAAAAAAAAAATCCAATACATTTTTGTAATCGATTACACTGAAGTCCTTCATATTCCTGCTATCAACATTCCTTTTTATTTTACTCTAGTTCAAGTATGTTGGCGTCATAAAAATGATGTTTCATTACCAGATTAAGCCTGTTACTGTATCACTACCACATGTGGATTCACAGACTCAAACACATCAGTGTCATTAATACATCATGCCGTTTTTAAGCACAAACACTCTCTCCTGCTATCTTTGTAATTTTAGATCTCTAGTGTCACAGTCTGGAACTTACTCTTGTAGATAGATACGTTTAGGCAATAAAAGTGTCATGAAAATACTGGAAAATCTAGCCCAACACCACGAGGATAGTGTTAAAGTACCTGACACACTGTTTCACTGTGTGTGACAGAAACATGTTCTGACCTCAAGGTTAAACACAGTGATGGCTGGCCAATACAGGGCGCTCGGGTGCCGTTCTCATCTGTGCACGATATATACACTAGAAATCATCTGTGCACGATATAAGCTTATCCTTCTCAAGTCGAGTTCTGGGGCGATAGAGAGGAGGCAGGTCTATGTAGCAGTTCAGTATATTGCTGATGAACCTGTTCACTATATGACATCATATTTAGCCAATCAGCATCCTCAAATCTAATCCGATTATTTTATCGCCTTTAACAAGCCACTGCTAAAGACGAGTCCACCCTAACGGTGAGTGCAATGATCACTGCTTACATTCTCGACTCTTGTCAATGAATCTCTTTCTGTCTCAGAAGCTTGAGACTGCAACAGATCATCTCCACTGAAGTGGAACAAGTTTCAAGTTGGCGTAGCATTCCTTCCGAATGAAAGAACACCCATTACAATCAGTAATGCTGTCTGCACTGGATGCAGTGTGTATGTAATGCCTTTTATCATTTTCCCTGTTTGCCATCTGGAAGTCCTGGCACTTTACTGCTGAAAATAATCCCACAATCAACTCAAATTCACTCATTAGTGGTTTAACAGCCAAATTGTCAATTTTTAGCTAAGCACCATTATATCAACTGTCAAATGGCTATTTAACAATTACATTCAATCCCTTGCTTCTGACGGTGTGATTTTCAGTTTGTTACACCACCCCAAAAATGTTTTGGGACCAGCCGCCACTAGTTAAACATGCAAATTAACCTGCTTTTCATTTTCATGCAGGGAATACTGGTGTAATAACTACAAATCAAAAAGATCTTTTACTAATTTCACAGTTCAACAGCACCAAACAGATAGTGTCTGTTTGTGGGGTGGATCTTAGTGCTTCATTAAAAAAATAATCTGTCAAACACTATTGCTGCTGTTCACTGGAAGCAATGCTATCTCCTCTGAGTTTTCTCCCTGATGGGCTCCCACAGCATCTTCTCTGTTTATCTCTCTCACACTGTTCCCTGTAAGAAAACAAACAACAACAACAAAAAAGATGGTGAAAAGACAGTAATGACTGTTGATGCTGCAACTACATGAAGGGTGTTAGTGTTTTTATAAATCTGCAATACACAGAGTGTAAATATTAGGGATTTTTGTATGATCGAAGACAAATATTTACAAAAATTTTAATATGGGCTTTGTTTTTGCTATATGTTTATACTATATGTTTTCTTTTTAATACTGGGGCATGGAAGTAGGACTTCTAACTTTAAACTGAATCATTTTTATAATTTCTACTAAACATTACTAGCAGTTGATTACCAGAGATGTTCACAAGTCCCTGTGGTCAAGTCCAAGTCAAGTCTCAAGTCTTTGAGGACCAAGTCAAGTCAAGTCTCAAGTCTTTAGAGGGTCCAAGTGAAGTCTCAAGTCAAGTTGTTCTATTATATTTTTTTTCAGCTAGTTGTTATTGTAATTAACAGTGAATTTAAATATCAAAACAGATTAATTTTACTTTAAAATTGTCTAATAAAGCACACAAAATACTACTTAAATCATTTATTACTTTCTAACTTTATACAAAATTATACCATTTAGAACCACCGCAAGGAAAAAAGTGCTGTGTATTTTGAGCTATATGAGTTGCCGTAGTTTGCTGTAGATCTCAAGCAATGCTGGAAAATGTAGTCTTCCAGTGAGTGCCGGCAGTAACAAAACCTATGTATAGACAAGCATTACAGTAAACAAAACAACAAACAACATTTCCATCTGCGTGTCTCATTTGTGATAAGGCGATATAATAAACCGATCTGTGGAGTCGGACGGACAGGGTTATACAATGCGCATGGAAATGCTCGTTCAATCCAAATACAATTTAACATGGTAAATCTGGATATTATATGCATTATCAAATACTTGGGCAAAAATAAAAAAAATGAAAAGGACATGTAGGCTGCTTCTTGAAAATGCACCACAAGGAAGCTCTCTGCAGCTGTGAAAATGCGCAGCTTCCCTTCAGATTAACTGATTGCTTTTCAAATGAAATGACAAAGTTTATCGCAAGGTAAGGCTTGGCTATATTGTTATTATTTGTTGCTAATTTAACAAGTTTTCTAATGGGCGATGAATTCACGTGCCTTCAGATGCGTCACGCGCTCGATGGCTTGGTGTGTTTAGAAATTATTTGTGATATTCGCTGCTGCAGCACATATTTGGGAATGAATGGATAGTAAAACGTGGTGTTTCGTGCTATTGTGTGGGGTAGTAAATAGAGAACGTAATCGGGAATGTCACGCCAAAAGACTTGTATTTTTCACAAGTCTCTGTCTTCAAGTCTCGAGTTAGTAGTTCACGAGTCCAAGTCAAATCGCAAGTAGTTTATTTTTGCGACTTAAGTGCGACTCGAGTTTCCATCTCTGTTGATTACTTTCATATTATATATTTAACTACTGAAATTGGATTTCATTTAGTGGAAAGTTGTGTGGATTTTATAGTATCTTCACAGAGATCTGATCAATAATCAATAACTTGAGGTACTCACCACGCACAGTAACTTTGAATTGCTTATATTTGGTCCTCTGCTGCTGATAATCTTGAGTTTATACAGTCCAGAGTCAGTGTTTGTGATGTTTGTGATGGTCAGAGATCCAGTCTGGCGGTCCAGCTCCAATCTCTTCCCGAACCTCCCACCAGAACCATCATATGTACATGTCTTCTTATTCTCTACATCAGCTTTAGCGATAAGATTGTCTTCGGGGCCGAACATCCACAGTATCAGAGCATCTCTCTGTAGTTCACTAATATCAGTTTTTAGTTTGGCATGTTCTCCCTCCTTCACTGACACTTTGTTTTCTTCATTTACAGCACCATATAGAAGAGAAAGAGAGAAAATGTGTGCAGATGTCATATAGCACGAAATACTTTTAGATGAATTTCATGATCATGTCGGTCTCCTTATTTAAGCCCTGCTTTTAAGAGTTTTATTTATCAACTTGTTTGCCAGTCATAACCTTACAATCTGCGATTGTACTTGTTTTACTTTCTCATCTTACTCTTTACTTTCAAGAATCTCTATTCTGAAAAATGCATGTCTGTCTTTGAGGGTGAGTTCATTTCAGAGTATCTAAACTGTAGTTCTGTAGATTGAAACAAATCATTATTACATTAAAAGACATGAAATACTTACCTTTGACAATAACCACAAATCTTTTGCATGTGTTCACTCTGCTGCTGCTGATCTGCAGCTTATAAACATCAGAATGTGCGATGCTGATGTTCCAAATGGTCAGAGATCCGGTCCGGTGATCCAGCTGCAGTCTGTCTCTGAATCTCACATCTTTACCATGATACAGTGAGATCTTACTGGTGGCTTTGTTGATTTCAGCAATGCAAGTGTCATTGTCTCCATGTGTCCAAAGTATCTTACTGTCTCCATCTAGTTCAGTAATTTTAGTGTTTAGAGTGACGGAGTCTCCCACGGTCACTTTTAGTGTATCCACTTCATGTCACGGCACCATATGCAACAGAAAAATATGATCATAAGAACGTGCAGGTGAACATCTCTCTGAATACTCAATATAAGTGTATTAACATTATAATTTCATTAAAAACTTTAGCTACTCACACCATACTGTAACTCGAAACTTCCTATATGAGACGTTATTTCTGCTGCTGATTTGTAGGTGATAAACTCCAGAGTCTGTGCTTTTGGTGTTTGTGATACTGAGAGATCCAGTCTTATCATCCATCTTCAGTCTGCCTCTGAATCTCTCATAATCAGCATCATTATATGAGATCTGATTGGTGTTTCTATCTCTTTTAGCTATAATGGTGTCTTCAGATCCAAACCTCCAGAACACCTGATCATCTGTCTGTAGTTCAGGAACACCAGTGTTTAGAGTGACGTTTTCTCCCTCTGAGAATCGTAGTGAGTCCACTGAACATGAAGAAATATGAACATGAGAACGAATAAGAGTGAGCTGGTGAAAATCTGAATCCTGAACATAAGATATACATGCAACATTAAGCACATTCAGCTTAATATTTGATTAATTCACCTATTTTTTTTATAGGACAGCGCAGGAAGACAGGAAATTAAGGAGAGAGGAGGGAACAGGATCATGACGTGACACACTGACCGGTTTCTAACCTGAATCTCAATGAGCAAACAATATTTTACCACTGCTCATATTTCATTATACTGTGCCACTGCTTTGACCACATTAAGATCAACTAATAATTAAATCAGTGGAAGACCACCATGCGAGGATAAGCGAATGGAAAAAATCCCAGCTCAAATTTCAACAAAATCCTAGAAAATATAGATATAAATTTGTCAATAATGCACACCCCTAATCCCACCCTACATTTTTCACATTAACTCTTTTTCCCTGCCATTGACAGAATTTTCCATCAATCCATGTTTTGACTGTTATATGGTAGGGGGCGCTATTACACATCTTCTGAAAGAGTACAGAATCTCCAGATCAAAACACAGGAGAAGAAGAAGAAGCAAGCAATAGAAGCATTGCTGATACACATGTAAAATAATGCCATCAACAGATATTAAACAGCATATAAATCAAAACAGCTGAATGAAATGCTGAACCCATGAAGAGGAAACAACTGTGAGGCTTTGGGGGTGCTGATGGACTCAATCTACTCCATCTGTGTTTTGATCATCGGTCTGAACCTGGACCAGCTGTTGGTCAAAAACACAGCTTTCCTTTGTTCAAAATGTTGCTTTTTTAAATTAAAATTAGGGTATGTTTAACGTTTTTAACTGGTAGCATGATACAGCCTTTTTAGCTGTTTTCGCAGATACATGTGAACGTCGTCATCTGTTTTTAGCACACTGTTTCAGTGTAAACACAGAGTCTGTGTTCTTTCTTTTGATATATTGCATGTTCAGGGACATGAAAGTTTTGTGAAATTTATGAAAAATGCTACAGCTGACTGCCAACTTTTTCAAAAAAATGTCTGCAGAGTCAGTTTGACTTAGAAATGCATCACATTAGTGAAATGAGTAGCAAACATCATTTCATGACTTTCTAACGACTGTAATCTAACACATCTTCAGTGATTGGCCACTAAAAGCAAGAAGGCTAGAGTAGCAGCACTGATAATATTAATTACATTGAGACTGAGCTGCTCACCATAGAGAATAACCCTGAATCTTTTGGATTTGGTGTTTTTTTTGGTGCTGAAGAGCTTCAGATGATAATCTCCTGAGTGTGTGATTTTGATGTCTTTGATGGTGAGATCTCCAGTCTCGCTGTTTAGCTGCAGTCGGTCTCTGAATCTCTCGTCATCTTCAAATGAGGTCTTATTGGTCCTTTCGGGAATTTGAGCAATGGGCAATGAATTTGAGCCTCTAGGTCCGAAACTCCAGAGTATTTTATCATATCTCTGTAGTTCAGTTATACCAGTGTGTAGAGTGACAGAATGTCCCTCTGTGACTTCTTTTGTCTTCATTTCATCTGTTCAAAGCACCCAGAGAAGGAAAAAAAATATTTTGTGAGTGAACAAACTGAATGAAACCATCATATACACAATAAACACACAATACAATCAAGAACTCTACTGATGTTAATCTGAAAATCTGCAGTTTAATAGCTTGTAAATGCCCATTTTCTCAATCTCTCTAAAGAACCCACAGTAACAGTTTCTTACTTTTATGGTGTTGAATTATTTCCTTGAAACCTTTTAATGACTTAAATAGATCAAGTAGGAAATCTGAATCTTACCCTTCAGTCGAGAGTACTTGCGGCGATAGTAACACACACAAGCGATTACAACTGCAGCCACAACCAGCAGCGCAAAGATACAAACCAGTGCAGCTATAACACCTGAAGACAGACTTGGTTCAGGAACAGCTAGAGAAAGAGACAGTCATTAGTGGAAATGAGTTATGTAAGTCTGCAACAGTGGCCAGATAGTGCGAGTTTTGCAATGAAGAGAGGGGTGGGTTTGTTTGAGTTGATTTCAAATATCAACAATGTCCAACAGCATAGTTCAAATACTACTTATTGCACAAAGATCTATGGTTGGATCATTATTACAGTGATTATTATGTTTCTAGCATGTTTACATGATTGGAAACAGTTCTTTTAACCCTAAAAGATGGAGTGTGTAGCTTTTAATTTCTTAAACAACCATGTCAGAAGACACATCATGGCCGTATTCACGGATGACAAAGCCAAGATTCATCAGGCTTCAAACTGTGAAAGAATGTTTGGGAGAGAGCATGAAGAATTATTTTCACACATGAATTGGCACCTCTGAGTTGTGACCTTAAATTCATTAAAAGTCTTTGGGATGTGCTGGAGGAGACTTTACAGAGTTGCATTGTCAATACATGATCTTCACCAAAAATTGATGCACCTCTTGATGGAAATAACATCACAACATTTATTTCCATCAAGAGGTGCATCAATAATTGGTTTGAAGATTAAACACCTAAACGCTGTAAATCCAGACAACAGTTTCAAGGTATTTCCCACAAAAAAAAGTCATGAATGCATCTTTATAATAAATTTACCATAGAATTTGAACAATTCATTGTTTTTTTTAAAAGCATAATAAATTGCAATGTAAAAAGGATCATTAAAACATGATCTACTCACCCACAAATACATCAAATCTCTTGTAAAAGGTCTCTTTAGTGTTGGTGATCTGTAGTTGATAAACTCCAGTATCTGTGGTTCTGCTGTTTGTGATGGTCAGAGATCCAGTCTGATCATCCAGCTGTAGTCTGTCGCTGAATCTCACATCTTCACTATATGAGATCTTATGAACTGTAATATTGATTTCAGCTATTAAAGTGTCTGGATTCAGTGGTCCAAACATCCACAGAATCACATCATATTTTTGAATTTCATTAACACCAGGATGTAGAGTGATGGATTCTCCCTCTTTCTTGTTTGTTATCCCAGCAAAAAACACATCTGGAAAAACAAAAACAGATTTCCAGTTTCACTGCCTGATCACATGTTTAATGAGAGAGTTCATTTCACATCTTAGCATAACAAAAACAGCAAATGCTGCACAAATTCTGGAGAATGAGTTAATGGTAGGTATGGTAAGTACACAAGATGTCAAATGCCAGTTTCCTGAGGATGAGATCCATCTTGTTTTTATAGTTTGTAAGATGGCATATAGATTTCATTCTTATATAAAAGTTCTGTTCTTTACAGTCATTTGGCCAATGACATTAGTGCATCCAAAGGTAATCAAGACAGTAAGTCCTCTAGTAAATAATCCAGGAGTAAGCGTAACATTAAAAAAATGCTCTAAAAAAAGACATACAAAAAGCAAAACATGAAATAAAGCAACACTTACATTTGGGCAACAAACAAACAAGGATTTAAAAGCAACAGCAGCAGACAGCATGAGGCAAATTAAACTGGATCTGATTCTTCTGCTACTTCCCCATTTTATACAAAACATAGAGTGATACAAGTGACCCCTAGTGGTGAGGATGAACATAGCCTCCAGAAAAGATAGCATACCTTGTAACTGGCTGTTACTGTTACATATTCTTCCCCCTCAATTATCAAAAATTGTGGCTGTTGCTGACTATTTAAATCTAGCGGGTTTGGTGTCTCATGTCGCAAATCCAATGACACTGGTAGTGTCTCTGCCTGTCTCTGTGGATGCTGCTATTCTTTCTGACCAATCAGTGATATGCAGTGATTACACATCACATTTCGGTATTGAAACGGCGCGCTTGGAACCTCACCCAAGGTGGTATTATTTAAAGGATTAGTTCACTTTACTCACCCCCATGTCATCCAAGATGTTCATGTCTTTCTTTCTTCAGTAGAAAAGAAAAGAAAACAAACAAATGATCGCCTTCCAAGTGGTTCCGCCAAAACCGTACTTTCATATTCTTCAAAAAGCTCACTATGTCCTACACCTTCCCTATTCTACTTACTGAATGAACGCAGCACCAGTTCAATTTTTTCCGTACGTAGAATAGGGAAGGCGTAGGACATACAGCGTAAGCTTTTTGAAGAATACGAAAGTGCGGTGTATTACTGTGTATTAAGTGTATTACTGCCCCCCTCAGGTCAAAGTTTGAACTAAATTGTCATATACAATATGCTTGTGCAAGTATATAACAATTAGTTCAAACTTTGACCTGAGGAGGGCAGTAATACACTTATCAGTGTCTACACTGCCAGACTTCTAATAGAGAAGAAGAAGAGAGCTAGTTCAAGATGAGCATTTATGGTTAAAACATATGTAATTTTAAAAAAAATTTTAGAAAATGAGCAATGGTTTCTCTAGATAAGACCCTTATTCCTCGTCTGGGATCGTGTAGAGCTCTTTGAAGCTGCAATGAAACTATAATTTTAATTTGTGTTTATAAAGCATATACAGTTGTATTTTTTTCCAAAATGGCCGATTGTTTCTCTAGATAAGACCCTTATTCCTCGTCTGGTATCGTTTAAAGCCCTTTGAAGCTGCACTGAAACTGTCATTTTGACCTTCAACCGTTTGGAGGCCATTGAAGTCCACTATAAGGAAAATAATCCTGGAACGTTTTCATCAAAAACCTTAATTTCTTTTCAACTGAAGAGAGAAGGACATGGACATCTTGGATGACATAGGGGTGAGTAAATTATCAGGAAATTTTAATTTGAAAGTGAACTAATCCTTTAATGCTTTTGTACACAGACAACAGGGCTATAAAACATCTAGACCTGAGCCACTCACCATGGACGGTCACACTAAATGTCTTGTATGAGGTCTCGCTGCTGATGATCCTTAGCTGATAATCTCCAGAGTGTTTGGTCCTGATGTCAGTGATGGTCAGGGATCCGGTCTGATTGTCCAGCTGCAGTCTGTCTCCGAATCTTCCGTCATCAACATCATAAAATGAAATCATCTGATTTTTTCCACTGAGTTTAGCGATAATAGACTTCTCAGCTCCATACATCCACATCATCAGATCAACCTTGTGTATTTCAGTAAGGTTTGTGTGTAAAGTAATGGAATCTCCCTCCAAAATGGACAGCTTCTTAGTTTTACCCACGTCACCAGACACACCTGCAAACGGAAAAATCTGCAAATATGAAGTGGCATGAAACCACGAAAATGCTATTTTGAACTGGCATTAATGCATTTACACAGGAATCAAAATTAACAATGTTTTGATCATAGTTTTAAAATTACAGTTTTAACAAAGTGTTATAAAACGGTTTAATTTAAAAAATAATGAAATTATAGCTTATTAAAGTCAAAATAAATGAACAAAAATAATTTCCTACGCATGCAAGACTATCACATGCTTCGATGCTTGTCATAATTCTGTGGTACTGGTTATTTTATATTTCTGAAAAAAAAAAAAAAAATTCAAACTGGAACAAACACAGAAACAAGGAAATTATGAATTATTACACCGGGTACATCATTGGTCGCCCAGTAAGTTTTATAAAATATTAAATGAAGATATAAATGATAAAATCAGTTGTAAATTAAATATTTTTAAACACTCAAACAAAAATGAAAGAACAATGCATCGACTGGTGTATATACAGGCCTATACATTAACACAAGAACTGTCACTCTGACTGTCTGTCATCCGGAGCACTACAGACATATTAAAACACAATACTCTTCTGAGGTTTATAATGTAGGTAGGCTATTCTGTCTTATTAAAATGAATTGCTATCTCAAAAGGATGCGCAGTGGCTGCCTTGTGCGCGGCTCGAACCACAGCACAGTTGCACACAGAACTGCAACGCAAGATTTTCATAAATAACTTGCCATTTTGGTTTGTTTTTCACTAACCCCTGCAGTAGGCTATACTTGGAATGGGCTATAGCCTACAGCACGAGTTGCATAAGATTATTTAATGACAGCTTTGCATCTGCTTGAAAAAAGTGAACATCTCTGCCAAATAAATGAGAGTGCAATTTTTGTTTCTTTTTTGTGTTCCCCCCAAAAAGATAAAAAGCCACCTAGTTCACACAGTTCAAATAAGTTGCGATCTCTGAAAACTCGCCTATACAGTGAAGCGCAGATCCGTATGTGTAAATATGCAGCAGTCATAACTTTGTTTTTGCTGAGTTTATATTAATATTAATAGTGTGAATGTAAAAATAAAACAATAAAAACCCTCGAAATTTTTCTACTTTCAATATTATATCAAAAAAAGTCACAGTCAGAGGAGGACGGAGGTGCGAGGGAACGAGGAAGCATCAATTCGAGTACCCTCGGACACATTTCTATTCTGGATTAGGATTCTGTCTGTGGTTTGCGTCTTGAATGTGCAGCCTCTCAGAGCGCATGCGCAAGAATAAGTGAAACCAAAGGTGTTGAAGGGTTAAATGTCTTACTTACCATTTAAAACTGTCAAAAAGACAGAGAGTAAAACAATGTTCCTCGTTTCGCTGTAGAGTTCCGTCATATCTGCTTTAATAAGCATGAGATTGCAGTGAAGGAATCTGCTCCCGTCTCTCTCGAGCCTGAGCCCCACATAAAACAGGATAACAGCTCTAAAAACGACTAAAACAAATAGTTTAAAACGACTGTGTTTAACTGTTCATGGTTATTTTATCGAACTGAAAGAGGAATCCTTAGTGCAAAACATAAAACGTTCGTAGTTTCACGACTGAGCTATGTGTTTCGTCCACACCCATTAAGTGTTGCCAGATTGATCCGACGATTTCCAGCCCAAAACCACTCCAACCAAAACCCGCCCACTCCAACAAAAACCCAAAAGAATGTGATCGAATTTTATACTGAGCATGGCTTATAAGTACCTTTATTTAAAAAAAAAAACTAAATAGTGACAAAATAAAATGGTAAGAATGAATGAATTTCACAGACAGGAGAACAATACAATGGGAAACCGATCAAAACATGGCAAATGCAGTTAGAAAAAAGAGGAAATATGACAAAGATGTTTCTGCATTCATTTCACACACACATGCACACACCACAACAGGCGAAAATATGTCAAAAAATGAATGACAATAATAATCATGATCCTAATTATCTGATCTTTTATCTCACTAAAAAAATGCCACTCAGGAATCATCATGTCTGCTTTGATTGGCTGAAAGTGTGGTGTAAAGTTTGGACAAGTTCATTATCTAAAAGATCAGATAATGAACTTGTATCTGTATATTAAAGTGATTACTAGGCTACACCACAGTGGCATGAATATAAGTTGAAGCTACAGCAAAGAGAGGGAGAGTGACTCTCAAACTGTTCTGTTTGAAGTAAAAGTGCAACACAAATGTAAGTGCATGATTATTATCGTCATATTTTTGCCTGTTGTGGTGTGTGCGTCTGTGTGAAATGAATGCAGAAACATCTTTGTCATATTTCCTCTTTTTTCTAACTGCATTTGCCATGTTTTGATCTGTTTCCCATTGTATTGTTCAAGCTTCCATAGTCCATGAACACTGAAGGACACTGTCAAAATTGCTGTTCTTTCTGGCAGCACATCTCCTCATGAAATTGAAGCTCCAGACATCTGTGAGCACCGCTGTTTTATCCTGTTTTTTTTTTTGCAAGATTGGCATCAGAGTAGGATACAGGTCTGATAAAAAATCATTTGCTCATTTGCATGGCAGTCACTGGGCCATTGTTAAAACGTTCTCTTTGCAGACACTGGGCCATTGCTGAGCATCAGCTGTTTGCATACAGATGGAAGTGCAGATTACTCTCAATGCCATAAAATGAGGAGAATAAGAAACGCACCAGGTTTGGACATGGACAATTTACATGACATGCCATAGATAGCTGTCCTGCTAACTATAGTAGTCAACATTTGAAGTGGATCAAAACCTTTCATCAAAGTTGTCCTAAAACCTTCTTCTTAGGGTAACTTTGATGAACTTTTTTTGATCCACTTCAAATGTTGATCCACTTCAAAATGGGGTGACTGTGACGGCTACTGCAAAATCTTCCAGGAAAATCTTTTTTGTATCCTGTTCCTTGTTTGTGAAGTGCTATGATCTCTTATCTTAATGTTTTGGACCATTCTATTGACTAAGCCATATTTCTAACATGCAGTCAAACGTGACAGTCAACAAACCACTAGCCAGTTCAGGTATTTCATGTGTTCTAGCTCAACTAATGAATCCCTTTATTAGTTACATCAGGTGTGCTTTGAGGAAACCACTTGAAACATTTGCTGTGTTGAGCTTTATAACTGGAACCTTTTCCATTCTGTTAGCATCTGGCAGCTTGTTCCATGTTAATGATGAAAACACAGAGTAATGTTTTGTTCTTGTTTGTAGTTTCCATCATTGTCCTCCTGAGGGCAGAAACGAGCTGATAAGGAACTACTAAGTTTCAGAGATAGAGAGAGAGTGATAAATGAAAGGTGAAAGTAAACCTGATCACAGATTAGGTTTCATTCAGCACAGTAAGTGTTTGCATGACTCCTAATGTTAATGTGATGATTCAATAAATGCTTAATTTAATAAATGGAATGAGATATCAAACAGAGGGTTCCGTATCTTGAGTATTTCATATTTATTATATAGTATCAAATCATAACATTAAAGTTGCTTATTTTGTCCCACAACCTATTTACATTATGAACTGTTTTGCAGCAGCTGTCTGTATCTGTATTCATACAAGTAAAAATAAGTCATCTTCATTTATATAGCGCTTTTCACAATACATATTGTTTCAAAGCAGCTTCACAGTGACAATAGAAAAATTAATTGACAGAGATTGTTTTGGATTTACAGCAGCGCTATGAAAAAAAGAGGCTTGTTTAGTTTAGTTTTGAAATATGCAGCTCTGTAAGGAATATACAGTACAGTAAGTGCTCTGCAGAGTTTAGAAACAAAGTAATTGTGGTTTGAACGTGGTGCAGGTGTTTATTTCTATTTCTCACAAGCCTTGACACAAGATGGTTATGAGAATGAAACACACACTAACACACCCACGCTGAGGTGCTCAGACTACTGCACACAACTTCACTGCCAAACAAGGAACTGCATCTCCAGTTGTTTAGAGACAGGTTTTCTCAGAGAGATGTGGAACTGGATTAAGGACACAGAGTTGGATGTTCAGACTTGTGGAGTGTTATTATTTTAGTAATCTGTGAACTGTTGAAGAAAATGTCTCACACATTTGTTTTTTTCTGTTTGTGTTTGTGGCACCTCGTTGGTAAGTTCAGTTTTTAATATGACAACATTGAAAATGACTAACTAAATAAATATACAGCGATATCTATGGAATTATTGTACAAAAACTACTTACTAACAAAGTGTTTCTGCATGTTCTCAAGGTGTGTCTGCTGTTGAGATGGAAATGAAGTCAGTAGAAGTGATGGAGGGAGATTCGGTCACTCTACACACGGATGTTACTGAAATACAGAGCAATGATCTGATTCTCTGGACTTTTGGACCTAAAGACACACACTTAGCTAAAATCAGTAGAGCACATCATGAGATTTTTCATGACAGTGTTGATGGGAGATTCAGAGACAGACTGCATCTGGACAATCAGACTGCATCTCTGACCATCACAAACACCAGCACAGAACACTCTGGACCGTATAAAATAGAAATCGTCTCTGAAAACAGGGTCTCAAGCAAGACTTTCAGTGTTACTGTCTATGGTGAGTGCAGCATCACACTGTAATGTCTCTGTCTCAATACCTGCAATAATATTTAAAGTTTCTTTATCTATTTGAGGTGGGGTAATATGAACCTCCCACTATAGAGGGTGTATGTAATGAATAAAAAAAAATGTATTATTTAATGAAAATCCTGAGCTAATTGGACTGTTCTTTTTGCTACTCCTACAAATTGTCCACAATTCTCATCAGATTTCACTCAGATGATCTTCAGAGCCTGCCAGACAAAACCTTAGATGATTTGAAACCAAACTGGCTGTAGCAGCAACAAAATTCTCTCAATAATCTTTTGTGTGCAGACGCTGAACTCTGGATGTCTCTTTGGCAAAATCTTAAATGCATTTTAAAGAAAACTGTCAATGATTACTCATTCTCATGTCGTTCCACACCCGTAAGACCTTCATTCATTTTCAGAACACAAATTAAGATACTTTTGATTCAATCTGAGAACTTTCTGTTCCTCCATAGGCAGCTACGCAACTTACACATTCAATGTCCAGAAAGGCAGTAAAGACATCATTAAAGTAATCCATAGGAATCCAGAGGTTTCACCTCAGTTTTTTTGAAGTGACACAAATGCTTTGTTTGTTTTTCACAATTACCACTTTATCTACAAAACATTATCCAAACCAAGTCAACGGAACAACTTCTGTGGCCTGTTGCACAAAGCCAGTTTCAGTTGCTACCCAGGTAAGTTCAAGATTAGTTTGAGCAAACTCTATTTTTTCGGGCTCATGAAGGTGGATTGGTTTTTAGCAGGGTTTATTGCTATGGTAACTTACACTACACGGCTAACCTGCTCCGGAGCAGGTTTTATTCTGGGTTAGAGATCACAAACCCAAACTCGACCAATCAGCTGTGAGTAAAGTGACATGTATCTGATGCAATAAAGCCACTCCCCCTGTATCTCTCGCTCCAAATTAAATCAGTTTATAGTGAAAACATTTTAGAGACAAAATTGCTCAACTTTTTCTGTTAATTATTCATTATATTTATATTAAATAAATTAAAATTATGAATAATTCATGACATATTCATATAATTAGGCCTATTATATCCTAATTGACAATATTAAACTTTGCTTTTAAATTAAAATAAATATAATACATGCATAATATATAAGGCTTTTAAACAGATTAAGCTTACATATATTCTTTTGAGCTCTTTGTGAAACTATATTAATTATTCAGTCTGTTTGTTTGATTCACATGCATTGATATAGTCAGATATTTTCTTTCAGCTGCCTTCTCAAACTTTCACTGCATCAGTGTTTATTCCTGCTTTGTAAATGCGTTTAATTTCATATTTTTCATAACTATCTCTTAATCTTCGGAAGAGACATGAATTGCGCGGCTCTCTCGTGAGAAGTGAATCAAATTGACGTTCTCCTTGTTCCGTGTGATTGGCTGTTTGCCGCACGTGTCACACTTTCAGGTGCGCACGCTTTGCAAACTCTGGATTAAACCTGAGTTGACAGAGAAAGTTTATACTGAGCGTTGTGCAACAGTTGATCCTGATCTAAACCAGGTTGGATTTATCTGGATTTATCAACTCCACACCTACTCTGAAACTCAGAGTTTGTTCAACTAGCTTCATGCAACAGGCCACTGCTCTTGAATCAACACAACACGTTGTGTCGTGGTTCTCCCCGTACTGAATTTCAGGTCAATATTTTAGTAAATAAAGTGGTAAATTATGTTGTTGTTTTTTTTAGTCAAACTAGACCTTTTTTTTTTTTTTTTTTTTTTTTAGCAAAGTCATCATTGAGTTTTACATTCTGTCTCATTTCTCCTTTCCTAGATTACAGCTGAAGTGAAAACAGGCTCACCTCACCCCCACGCTCTCCTTCATTTCAGATGCTGTTCATTTCTTTTTATTAACAATTTCCCTTCTTTGAAAGGAATTTGTTGCACAGAAATCGTCTTAAATTTGATTGAAGGTAGAACAAAGGTACGCACAAAAACAGCACATTCACCTCTCTTCCAGATGTGAAATCTACAAAAATGATCTTGAAATTGTGTGAGCCTAATGGTTTCAGATCTACACACTGTAAATGCCTCCTAATTAATTAATGTCATGAACATATAAAAGAGCACCAATCAACATCCAAATCCTTTACTTTAGAATGACGAGCTACAAGAATTACTTAGATTTCCAAATACCTGCATTACTCTGATGTAGTGCAAAGTATTTTTCCAAATCAAAGACCGTTTTTATAAATATGAATGAGGCCCCTGTGTTGTCAGTATCAGCGCTGATTTCGATGTGTGATGAGACAGAAAAATGCACTAAATGACTTCACAATCTCCCACTGAACACATTCAATCACAGACAATATCACTCTCTCTCTCTCTCATGTTCCAGCTTCTCTGTCCATTCCCATCATCACCGGCTACTCTCCATCATCTGAAAGATCATCAAGCTCCAAATGTGTGTTGCTGTGTTCAGTGATGAATGTGACACAGGTGACTCTCTCCTGGTATAAAGGAAACAGTTTGCTCTCCTCCATCAGTATCCCAGAGCTCAACACCACCATCTCTTTACATCTGGAGGTGGAATATCAGGATAACAACACCTACAGCTGTGTGATCAACAATCCCATCAGTGACCAGGCTCAACATCTCAACATTTCTGATTTCTGTCAGCCACAGAAAAGTTCTTGTATTCGTAAGTGTGAACGATTATTTATTCCTTCTCAGATCATTTCATTGGTTAATAGACACAACTCAAGTCAGATACATGTAACTCAGTAAGACCAGTAACGTTTTTTGTACAAATGCAGATGATTGCAATGCATTGCAATTCTTCTATTACTCAGGCAGGGAAAAAAATTTACTAAATTGAACTGAATTTCCACAATTTTTTTTTTTTTTTAAATCTATGAACTTCGCTGTGAGTATACCGTGCCTTTAGATTCCAGTAGCGTTTTATGGTGAGGCTTGTAGAAGCATTCTTTATCTTCAACCATACAAAATGTCAAAATCATGCAAATGCAATGACTGCTTCTTTTCAGGTAGTGACCGATTCAAACCAATAACATGCAAATTTGAGATTCATTGGCCTTGTTCCAAATGGTGCACTTGATATAGACTTGCAGTCTTGTGGACTTGATAGTCATCTGATACAAGCTGCACAGCAAAGTACTACCTAATAGTCTATCCGGCATTACATTAAAGTGCTAGGGGCTTTGACACAAGAGTTCCTATAACTATTAGCAGAAGTAGCTGGTTTTTGCTATGTGTTCATACCGCAGGAACTGGGAATGATTTTAGTTACAGAAACACCTTTTGGGGAACTAAATTAGCTCCTACTTCAGAGTAGGGTGTTACGACCCGGCTCAATCACAGAAGACACTTCACAAAATGGGTTTCAATGAAGGAAATACAAGTTTATTTAAAACTGCAGTACGTAAATGTTTTGCCTCTTTGTCGCCATTTCTGTTTGAAACCTGCAATTGCAGTTATTTGCAGTATTATTATTTACGTGGGTTGAAAGGTTTCATGCTCTCGTTTATGTCATGTTTTGGCTCGTAACTTCATGAAACAAACAGTGCTCCATTGGAAGGATTGACTAGCAACCCAGCTGGACCGCTCTACCTAACCGGAGTCCTCTATAAATCCAATATCTGTGAACCTTTTCCACACTCCACTCAATCTAAAAAAATCTTGCAAAACAACAAAAACCCCAACTTCAAACTATAATTTGATTGCGGATGAGGGTCCAATTTATGTTACAACATGGCTCAAAGTCACAACATAAAGAGGACACTTCACAAAATGGGTTTCAATAAAGAAAATATACGTCAACTTAAAGTTAAACAAATCATGTCTAGGGTCAAAATATTACAGAATAAAAAAAGGACAATACAACTACAAATCAACTGTTGGAAACAGGGTTTGTGGAATTGTGGAAACAAAATGGGAACCCAAAATCTCAAGAACTAGGACACAAAACAAAACAAAAATGATAGAGACTGAGCCAAAATCCATCAGCCTCTTAAACAGAGCACCACAGGTGTGGCCCATAATCAGCAAAGGAGTCCCGCCCATCAAGGAGGAGCCTCTGTCCCTGCAATCTCACAACAAGAGAGACAAAGGGAAAAGGGGCAGGGCTGTAACATAGGGTCTTAAGCTAGCACAATAGGAACTACCAGTGATGTAAAGTATATGTTGACTGGCCAAACGCAAGTGAAACACTGGCACCTGCCATTTTTAAAAAGCTGTGTAAACAGTTTTTACTCCGTGAGCATGGAAAACATCAATATATGGACCAATGCCAACATCCAGGCACTTCTCAACCTTAATGCTAAGGAGGAAATCCAACAAGACTTTAAAGGGACCAAAAGAAACATGATTATGTATTTCTGCTCAGCTAGCGACATTGGGCATTAACCAAACAACAAACACTATAATACTTTTTTATATACAGTTTACTATCTTTGTTTAACAGTTCTGTCTAATAACATATTAAGACTTTTATACAAATTGTAAACTAATGAAGATGGAAAATGGGAGCGCTGTGTGCTCAGGTGCAGGGGCAGGTTTATCATTTTGGGGGCCCCAAACAAAGTCAGGATCTCAGGCCCCCCACACCCCAATATTTTACTCTGAATTGCACAAAAGTAATATTGAATAGAATTAAGTGAGAAATTTAAAAAAATATTTATTTATTTTACTTTGAACTGCATAACAAAAATGTGTCTACACTTGCTCCCTTCAGCTTTAAGATATAAACCTTCTTGGTTTTGGATTCATCAAGAGTCTTAATTTTTTCCATTGTCTTCAATATTCAAAGTTACATAGAGTCTTTTTGAGGAAAATAAACCTTTTGGATTTTGAGCTTGAACAATTGTCTTATTTAACTATATTGTGAAATATGCTATCTGATATTATGATTCTCAAATATGTGTTAGTGATTGTATTTTGTGTTTTAAACACTTTTATAATGATAATGTTAGTTAGATGATAACGGGTGATCGACGACGCCAGGTAATAGTTTGCTGTTCAGAGAATCAGAGTTATCAGATTTACAACACGCAAATTCATCCACTTCTACCGAAAGACATGAAAGTAAGTGGCCAGTGAACTAGGAGAAGAATAGACTAAACTATTTAGTTACCTACACAATGCATTTCTGATGTGAATAAAACACATTGTCAAATTAGAAGAGTTTTAATTGCCGCTTTCATAGACATCAGTGTCTATCAGTGTCTCATTTTACAAACTAAATATTATTTAAAAGAAATCTAATATAAACATTATGTTGTTGGGAAAAAAACTGCATAGTTGTGATATATGACCAGCACTGAGTGCGTCCATCTCTGACTCAGTGCCAGACAAAGCGTGCACAGTGATTTGGTTAGTGTTAGTTCACCTAAATATGAAAATATATTTTACTCAAACTCATGCTGTTCCAAACCCTTTCATTCATCTTCGGGGTCTATCCGCAAAGGAGTATGGAATGCAAAAACTTTAGCTCATTATCAGCTGCTCAGGATGCAAATAGAGGCGCGTTAACGAAACCGAAAGTCATAAGTCACTGACAGAAAGTCAAATGATTAATTTCGTTTTTTTCTTTTCTTTTCTTTTTGGAACCGGTACTGAATAAGAACTGATTCTCCATTCCCAACCCTGACACGCTTTAGTCTCATTTTTTTGTTTTGGTTAACTGGAGTACTAAGTCTTAAAGTCTGTGTAAAAATCAGTTAGAGTAAAAAAAATAAAAATAAGAGTAAATAGATAAGACTAAGAAGTTTGTCTTCTCTACTTAGACCGTGTCCACAGTTTTACTGAAGATGTGATCCGATTGGTCATCTCTGTCCTGGTGGGTGTGGCTACTGTTACTGTACTGATTTATGACATCAAATCCAGAAGAGTGTGACAGGACAGGACAGCAAATACATCACAAAAGCTCCTCTGATTAGTCCTATTATTCTTCTTACAGTTTCCCCTATCATGTTTTGTTTGTGCATCATCTGTACATTTTTCTGACATTTATTATTACTCATGCCATCATCAACTCACTCAATCACAGAAATGATGCCATGTCTATTATAGCTTGTATTGGTTCCCATGTTTTATTGAATTTGTATAGTATACTGTATTACATAACATTGCTTTAGGTCAAAAAAAAAAAAAAAAATGTTTTAAATATGTTCTTTTTAAATATGTTTAAATTATCATAGAGCTGATTTGCACACAAGTTGTTCATAAATGTGTAAGTTACTGATTTGGCCTTGCAGCACAGTAGCTACCTAAATATAGATTTTTGCATTTTGTTGTCTTTACTGTATTATTACATTCATGTTTATTAAAATATAGACAGAGCTGAAGATTTCCCTGCTATATTGTGCAGTTCAGTGGTAAGAAATAAATCTAATGTTAGCTTTGGCAAGTTATAATTCAATTGAATGTATTTCGAAATGTATATCTGTCAATAAATGTCTTCATTAAAAAAAAAAAAACTGTTGTGTTGCATTCATTATAAGTGATTAACTGAGTGATGATTGAGCATTAGTGATGAACACCTGCTGTTAACAAGCAGAATCACTGAAGAAAAGAGAAACAGCAAGAACAGAAAAAAAGAGAAACACAAGAACTACAACTGACTCACAGCCATGTCCTTAGATGGAAATCAACTGAAAATAATAAAATACAAGTTTCTCAGGATCTCAGCAGATGAGGATTAAATAACTCCACAGACAGCATTACTAGCTTTACTTATGACTAACCAGTTTGACTTTATTTTTATTTTCTTTGCTCTTGGCTGACAAGTGGCATTGTGGCCCGTATCCGACAAACATTTATTTAATGATAATTTTTAATGTTTTTAAGTTTTATGGTATGTTTTGGGGAAATTATGCATCCAGTGTTGCCAGCTCATTTTCCTGTTAAGTTGCTATAGGGACATTGATTTGTTGCTAAAAACTGCAAAATTATGTTGTAAAATATCTTTTAAAATTGTGATTTCCTAATCAACAATTGTACTCTGAACTGAATGTTGTCACAGACACGCCAGGCTCCACCGTCACACAGACAAAGCGCACGTCATCACCAGAGTTTTAATCACTCACACCTGCAGCCCATCAACACCCTCATCAGCAGCAGCACAAAAGGCACACGCACTCACACAGTCACTGTCCGGTCTCGTTTGCACAAGGTCTTACCTGTATGCTTACCTCAAGGACTCCCCAGAAGAATACTTACCCGTCTCCAGTGTGTTCCCAGTCTCCTCTGTGTTTCCTCGTCTCATGTGAGTTCCTCTGTGTCTGCTTCAAGCTCCAGTCTGTCACCCGTCCACGATTCCTGCAAGATAAAGACAAGTATCAGTCCAGTATCCATATCTGCCATTGCTCTAACCTGCCATTACTCACCTGCACTCTGCCACAGCTCCCTGGTTGTTCAATAAACTCATTTACCTGCATTCCTGTGTCTCAGTCCCCTTCTGTATCGTAACAAATGTGTTTAAATGATTTGATTTAATAAGCTGCATCTCATGAGTACTTGTCTGTATGTAGATGCACTTACCGAAAAGTAAAAGAAGTTAGTAAAAAGCATTGAGCATCACTCACAATACACTCTTGCAGCCTGGGGCAAAAAAACAAAACACATTTACTGCATACTACTATATATTACTATATGCATTTCTTTTTTGTGCGCTTGTTGGTCCATCCGCCCCCCAAACACCTCAGGTTTGTGCATGTCACTGCTGAGAAACCACGTAGCTTTGTATAGTCTGAAACATGCTTCTTACAGGATGTGGTTTAACAATGAGAGATGCATATTTAAAACGAGTTCACTTATGCAGAGAACAGTTAGAAGATGATACACCTTTAACTACCTGTAGTTACACCACTACAGCTATGGAATTATTTTAGTAAAGAATATTATGTGAGAATTAAAGTGGTTTTGCAAAGCTGACAATGTGTTTAGAGTGTGTATTTGAATTTCTTTTTATTTCTTGTTCTTTCTTTCTTTCTCTTTTTTTTAAATTAAATGTGACAAGAAATAATCTACGTTGGCTACTGTGATCTAGGGTTACAATGCTTTTGGGAACCGCAGCCCAGATTAATTTTGATTTTATGGTGCTTAAGCAGTTTTTCAGCAAACATTCCCCCACTGTGAAAACCACACTGACATTCAAAAGTCATGTTTCTGCTTTTTGTCATATTAGAGAAGTGCAAACCTTTGGAAATAAAGAAAGCAAGAACAGACACTGGGTCAGGTTGTTTCTGTGAACTGTGAGAGATGAGAAGAGATGAGAGGTAGGGGGCTCCCACACCAAAAAACAAAACAAAACAAAAAAAACACTCACCTCTTGATGATCATAAGCCAGCATAAACCAGATTTCTGATGTGAATCCACAGATATTGTCACATCAATAGCCACTAGATCCCAACAATCAAGTCTAATCATGTTCTTGTAAACTGCATTGGGAAGAATGTGAGTTCTGCGTAAAGATACACTTTAACTGTAATATAAGTGTATTTGGAAAAAAGTTTTTACAAGGCCAGCCAGCTTTTTTTCCCCAATTTTTTTTTTTTTTTTACCTATAGTTTTAATACATATTTCACAAAACAAGCTGTAAAAGTGAAAATTGTTCATATTTTGAAAACAGGGAAAATATGATTTATGTGTGATTTCGGAGAGTCTGACTTTTATTGCATTCAACTAAACAGACACACAGAAGGTTCCAGTGTGGTTTGAGTTACACAGATCTAGAAGGAATGTGTCACGATCAACTGTGAGAGTGCCCATGATCACCACCAGAGGGCACTCCATCTTAGACTGTTGTCACTGTTTTGGACTCCATTACCCATAACTCTCTGTCCGGTCTATCAGCCATGATTGTTTGCAGCTGTTTGTCATTAGCATCATCTCCTCTGTCCATAAAAGCCTGATTCTCTCACAATCAACAACAGCTAAGAACCTTGCTTAAGATGGCTTTTCTCATCACTATTGCTTCTCTCAAGAGAGTAGGAAATCTCCAGGCCCTGTCTATATCTCCTTCGTGCCTGGAGTTTGCCCCTGGGGGATTTAAAGCCATCCTGCATCCTAGATCTGGCTATGTGCCTAAGGTGCCATCCAGTTTGGCACGGTCTATGGTTCTGCAGGCCTTCCATCCTCCACCACATGTGTCGGCGGAAGCAGAAAGACTTCATCTGATCTGCCCTGTCAGAGCATTGACTGTTTATATTCAGAAGTCTGCTCCATGGAAGAAGTCCACCGACATTATTGACTATGATTGTGTTATTTGAGACGGTCATTGAAACCCAGAGTCGTCCATCGGATTGCCAGACAGAGAAGCTTGATTCGTCACTCCAGAGAACACGTCTCCACTGCTCTCGGGTCCAGTGGTGGAGTGCTTTACACCACTGCATCCGACGCTTTGCATTGCACTTGGTGATGTAAGGCTTGGATGCAGCTGCTCGGCCATGGAAACTCATTCCATGAAGCTCTCTACACACTGTTCTTGAGCTAATCTAAAGGCCACACGAAGTTTGGATGTCTGTAGCTATTGACTCTGCAGAAAGTTGGCGACTTCTGCACACTGCACCTCAGCATGTGCTGACCCCACTCTGTGATTTTACGTGGCCTACCACTTCGTGGCTGAGTTGCTATTGTTCCCAACTGCTTCCACTTTGTTATGATACCATTAAAGTTGTGCGTGGAATATTTAGTAATGAGGAAATTTCACAAATGGACTTATTGCACAGGTGGCAACCTATCACAGTACCATGATTGAATTCACTGAGAGTGACCCATTCTTTCACAAAAGTTTGTAGAAGCAGTCTGCATGCCTATGTACTTGATTTTATACACATGTGGCCATGGAAGTGATTGGAACACCTGAATTCAATGATTGGGGTGTCCCAATATTTTTGGTAATATAGTGTATATATATTTGTATAGAGGGAGAAGAGCAGTGTGGAGAGAACACAACCCTGAGGAGCACCAGTGTTGATAGTGAGGGTCCTAAATGTTAGTTTTCCCAGCCTCACTGGAGGAGACTTCACACAGCTCCAGTGATCTGTTGAAGATCAGTGTAATGATACCAGGAGATGGTGTCTTGTAGCCAGTGATGGCATTCAGGCCCTTTCATACTGATACTGGTTTCTCAGTTTTTCTGAGTATCTTCACTTAGCTACTCTTATTTTCCTTATTCAGTGTGATTTTGGCCTGTTTTACAAGGCTTTGTCCCCACCCCATCTTTGGCCTGACGAAGCTGTATGAGTTTTGCAGAGATGGCTTATTATTGTTATGTGTTATATAAGTCCTGGTGGGAACACACATGTCCTCACAGAAGCTAATGTAGGATGTCACGGTGTCAGTGAGCTCATCCAGAGGTGTGTTTCCCAAAGCGAACTATGGTCGCAAGTTTCGTCATTACCAATAGAGTTCAATGGGACTTATGACCACATGCTTTCTGGAAACGCACCCCAGATCGGTGGCTGCAGCCTCAAAAACACTCCAGTCAGTGCAGTCAGCATTGATAAAATAATGAGTTTAATCAGTCAGTACTTGAAGCCAGGGTGCGAATTACACAATGGCCTTCAGGGGGGTCACTGATTGAGGATATTCACACATATAGCCCTTTACATAAACACACTTTTTTTTTTTTTTTTTCACTTTTGTAAGGGGCAGTTTTTGTAATTATTTTATTAAAATCTACTTAAATCTATGTATCTGTTGTTCAAAAATCTAAATTTAACCAATTACTTTAAGCTATAACAATTCTATAAACTGTTACCAATTATTTTTTTTAACCATCAATTAAAGCCATTTTTACTCTGTCTAGGTGGAACAGAAGCTGCATCTGTCATAGCATTTATGTTTATTTACACACATATAAATAGCCTGTATCAGTGTTTTTCAACCTGTGGGCCACTAGGGGTCCTCAGGTGGGCCGCGAGATAACTTAAAATTAATTTAAATATATTAATATAATTCATTATTTTAATTATTAATACGTTACATTAAAAAAAAGCTAAATTAAATTAACTTAAAAAATACATTTAAAACAATTGGCACCACCTCTCTCATATGTATTCTGTGATTGTCAGCCCAGGCCGTTTCTCATCATGCTGCTGTGAAAGAATGGTGGCTCAAAACACAAACTCTCTCAGTTAGAAAAAGATAACCAGTGTTGCTAAAAAGGTTTTGATGGATGACGACTGTAATGAAGGTAAAGACGATTACAGGGGACGGGGAGAGGTGGGACGGGGAGAGGTGGGCCGTGCAGTATTGATTCGGAGAGGAGGGAGGCCTTGGCGTAAAAAAGGTTGGGAACCACTGGCCTATATAAAGTCATTACAGGGGTGTTATACTGAAGAAAAGAATTACATCTTGAATGGCCTGGGGGCAAATAAATGAAACACTTATGATGTAACAAAGTAACAAAGCCTTCTTTACTGAAATCATGTGACTTTGACAATTCCATGACACAGATCATGGCAAAATTGGGCTAAACTCATGTAGTCTGTACCGGGCATTAGTATTGAAGGCATTTAGGACATTATTAATGATTTTTATTTTAGCGCTTTCTAGAGGGGATGTCAAACAGAAGAGTGTGGTATTATCAATGGCGCTGCTGGTAGGTACAGTGAATAGGATTGATGTATCGAATGAGTAATCCCTAGGTTATGAGCAGAATTCAGTCATGAGAAATAATAAGAATTCAGTTTTATTGAGAAATTTTAAACAGAAAGCCCAAAAAGCAAACATACTTCATGGTTTTCAGATATTAAAACTAAAAATTATAAAATTACTTTTTCTTGATGCAAATACAATTAGACAATAAAAGTTTTTCACAGAATATAAAAAAGATAATGTATTAATTAAAAGGTAACATATAATAAATTATTCAAAGAAAAATAAAATTAAAATTAAGTAAACATGAAAACTAATCGGACGAATCTCTCTCTCCTACCGACTTATAAGTAGGGATGGGTATCATTAAGGTTTTAATGGTATCACTATTCTTAGAATACTGCTTATCGATTTGGTACTTCTTATTGCCTCTTTTTTATGAAAAAAAAAAAAAACTGAAAGGCTTTATATTCTGAAATGTAAAAATGATGTTTTTGGGAAATACACCCCTGGTTAGTAATAAGTGAAGCTGGCAATGCTGTTTGTGGAGTTGTTTAATCCTCCTTTGCTGAGATCTTGAGAGATTTAGGCCTGAGACACACTAGACGACTTTCAAATCTTAACTGATTTTAAAACTGTGGGAAACCACAGACATAATGACAGTTTCAGCTGATTTTTAGCATTATAATCCTCTGAATGCACACACTAGAAGATTCAAGAACAAATAGAGGACAATCAATGCTGTCAGCTGGCTCTTTTGCCACATGTTTTGCTTTACAGTGAAATGCAAAATAGAAAAAAAGGAATATTAGTAATCTTCATTCTCAATACTCCAACTAAAGGGTTAAGAACAACCGATGTAACCTGATGGCCGATCGTCAGCTTGGTGTGTCCCGGGCTTTTCCTTTAGTGATTCTGCTTGTCAACAGCAGGTGTTCATCAGTAATACTCAATCTTAACTTAAATAATTGATTATCTCATCAACTGCAACACTGCTTCAGTGGCCCTGTTTCCACCTGGTATTAAGATGCATTTTGGTCGATTGGATCTGTTATGAGCCAAGTTATTTATTCATTTAATTCATTCTGTTGTCCTATGTATCTTGTATCTCCTATCTCTGTGTATGTGCCTGTGCATTTTTGTGTTCTAGATGGGCGGTGGCTTGTGATAATCTGTTGGAGGCTGCAATTGGTTCTCCTCTTCACCTGATCCAGATATAAGGACCGCCCCAAACACACTACAGAGGCCATCATTATACCATCGTGTTTTTGATCGTACTTCTTCGCGTCGTTTTGTTTAGTCTAGAGTGTCGTGACAGAGAGATTGGTTGTGAGTGATTATTTGGAGTTTGTTTGTGAGTGTGACTGTAGTTTTTTGAATTGTTGATATTTCCTGTTTACTTGACCCACGCCTGTTTGACTATCGATTCTGGATTCTGATTTTGATTTGTTTGCTGCAGACTTTTGAAGTTATTACCTGTAAATACTTTTGTATATATATATTTGCCAAATTAAGGGATGTAGGGGGTTTGACGCCATTTTATTTTTTGTATATCTTTTCACATTGTTTTTTTGATTAGGGAGGTAGGTAAGTTTAAACTGTATTTTGTTTTCTTTATTTTCAATTAGGAATTGTAGAGGGTAAAAAAGAAAGATTCTTCTGTTTGTTATTTTGGCCTTGTCTGCCCCTGACGCTAAGCCCTTATTAAGAAATAAATCTTTTCTTTTCATCATCTCTCTGGTAGTGAGACTCTTTTCTTCCTTTTCCTGTTACGGCTGACCCCTAGACAGTCATAACAGATCACAAGTGGACGAGGAAGACACATACCCGTTTACACCTGGTATTTTAATCCATCTCTTTTGTCCACTTTTAACCACTTCCTTCCTGATTTAGTTAATGGGGAGGGTCTATGGACACGTAAATGTAAGGGTTTTTCAGATTTTTTGATCTAATGGACAAAAAAAGCTTGTGCAATTTACTTATGAACGTGCCCAAAGACGACAGAAAAACATACAGAGTGCATCAGCTATCATTTCTGCTCTGACAAAGATTAAATTCCGTCTGGCTAGAGCACTTTCCATAGTGTTTACACATTAGGTCAGTAGGTGGAGAGTAGGCAGTCTTTAGTGGCTGTTTGAACACATTTGACCACATTTCCACTATGATAGCAATCCGGTCGAATGTGTTTTCGACTACCTCGAGAAGTGGTTGAAATTGGACAAGTTCAAAACGCTTTACACCTGGTTTACTCCTGTATTTAGCGTCATCCACTCTGTACAGTGTAACCCATGAGACACTGAACACTGGGAGTTTTGCTGTGTTACTTGTTCCTTATTCAAACTTCCTTATTTACATACCATTGCAGCTTCTGTATTTCTTATTCAGACTTCCTTATACACATACCATAACATTTTAAAATACTTGTAGGAGGATGCAGTGTTTAATATTTTTTGTCAACACTCTCAAAAAACTTGCTTATTTAGCAATTTACCTCGAAAGAAAATATGAATAATTAATTACGTTATAATTAATGATAAAAATTTTGATCAGTTAATAGCTTTAACAGAATTAATATAATTGTAATTAACCTATTTGTCCAGCAAACACTTGCTATTAATCATCTATCAACTCTCAGAAACTCTTTTTTTTTGCCACAGAAAAATAACTTTTAGTCACTGGGTGCAGCACTACTCAAGCATATAGCTGTCAAGCAGGATTTATCACATACACTAGATAACAAAGCGCCATCAATTTTTTGCATAATTTTTAATCCTTCAGAATATATGGTTTTCACAACATTTTTGGATCTTTACACTGTAGTATTAGAGGGTTTGTAAAACATAATATAAACATTATATTATAAACACTTATAACCAGTGATTTAACTTCATATGATACCAGTAATTTTTTTAACATTTTAAAAGAGACTTTATTTTGCAGAATCAACACTCACATGAATGTGCATAAATTTTATTAGACTAAAACAAACACACAGCCAGTCTAAACATACACACAATCATGCATGCATAGTAAGAGTCAGTTAACCACCTGAACAAACCATTGATTTCCTAATTGACCGGATATGAGAAATACCATGGGTCTAAGGCTGTGGCTGAAGAAAGTTGATGTGTTTTTATTTCTCTTTCTTTCAGTGCTTGTTCACAGCAGGTGTTTGAATTATTAAAAGAATGTTTCAGGAACATCATACTAACATTTAAATAACATTCTATTAATATTAGGGAAACTGGACATATTTATGTTCTTAGAATGTTACAAATCAACATTCCTAGAATGTTGAATTGTTAATCAAAATTAAGTTTAAGAACAACTTAAACAACTTTTAAAACACGCTCCTCTAATGTCAAGGAAACTGGACATTTTTTTTTACGTTCCCAGAACCAACACTGAATATTTAGAGAATGTTCTTCGGGAAGTTCATGGTGCCATGGCAGAGAAGGCAGTTCACCAGGATTGTCCTCCGTGGCCTTGGCCTTTAGCCCGACCACGATAATGGAAGTATAGCCCCGTCCCCTCAAAAAAAATTTCTTGGGAGAAGCTATGGGTTTGTGGGATGGAAGGGATTTCTGGAGCGGGCTTGGCGGCTGGAGTGGACTCTGGAGCGGGCTTGGCGGCTGGAGTGGACTCTGGAGCGGGCTCGGCGGCTGAAGCGGGCTCGTCGGTGGGAGTCGATGTGTGTGTCGCCCACACACACAAAAGTGCTGTGGCCATAATGACCAGCGCCAGCGCGTGGTGGCGGCCATCTTGACCGAGGGCTCAGGTGTGGCGGCGACCATCTTGACCGAAGGCTCAGGTGTGGCGGCGGCCATCTTGTCTGAGGGCTCAGGCGTGGTGGCTGCCATCTTGAACAAGGGCGCAGGCCTGGCGGCGGCCATCTTACTCACTGGACTGAGGAATGTGATGCTCTTAGGAGATGTAGATGTAGGAAGTGAGGCGAACTTCAGCGCTGACCTGACAGATGATATTGCTGGGTCCGCCACTTTTGTCCCCAGGTCTGCACTGTTGGAACCCCAATTTTCGGACATGGGGAACAGCTGGAGGGCAGTAATGGACAGATCCATTGGAGCGGTATGTGGAGGGAACCGGCGTGGGGTGAGCTGGTGAGGCCATGTGTGTTTCTGATGGGATTGGATGAGGAACATACTTCTCAACTTTAACATCTTCAACTTCAAAATTTGAACCATTTAAATAGAGAATGAGATTAATCGACTCGACTAGAGAGAAATAACAAGCAGGTTCGCTATAACGAATAGTGCAATGTTAGTTCGGGCAAGCACAGGCTTTATGCCCCTTTTGACCGCAGTTATAGCACATAATGTCTGAGTCTGCGAGTTGTTCTCTCCCCCTCCGTTTCAGGGCTGAGGCACTCACTCTCATCAAGTTATCACTCGCGCTGCTGTGAAACTTTTCCATACTTTCAAAACTTCTCAACCTGGTTTTGAACTCAACAAGTGTTAGGTTTACATTACTTTGTGTGATATACCTTTCAAAATCATCGCAATTAACTGTCCATCATTCAGACTCTCTTCAGCATTTCTGAGTGCTGTGATTGCGGTTTCAGCTTGGATAATCTGTGACGCTCTCATTTACCAGTTTCTGCAGTGATGTTAACTCTGTGTACAGGCTAATTATTTGCGGTTTTCCTCTACCAGCATAATAGTTCCTCAAAAATCTGTAGAGCTTTCCTACCATCGTCCGCTGCATCTCACATTACAAGAGACAAACTTTTGTCATCCAGGTACTGAATCAACTCAGCATATGCTTTCTCATTTTTATCAGCATCATCATCATCTTGATCACCACTTGCAGGAGGCCCTAGCAAACGCAGGTGGCCTAGAAATTGTCTCTGAGTTCATGGCTCTTTTCATCTCCGTCGAAATACAATCTCCATCGGTTACCTGCTTCTCTCCTGGGCCCATAACCTGTTGGGGCAGCCATTTGTGTGATAGATAACCAGTATATTTATATTAAATTATGCTGAGGAAAATACACGCACATGTAGTACCCTCACCGCACCGCCTGAGGGGGAGATATAAATATTAATAATATATATATATATATATATATATATATATATAAAAAGATATAATGCTTCACCATCAGAGTCTGTGTTGGGTTTATATATATAAAACACATTTTTTTTTTGTCAATGAGCGACAGCATCACAAGAGAAGTAACAATATATAAAAAAAGGATTACTTATATACAGTTTCTTATTGACTTCTGTCCACAATTAAAGATATAATATAATATCATATAATATAATATAATATAAAATAATATAATATAATAAATTCATTTATAACATACATAACATTCTGCATGACAGCATAAACATTTTGCTGTATTTAACACTTAAATAAACCCTGAAAATTTGTTCATATGTCAGCAAAAATGCTTTTTTTAAAATACATTTTTAGTACAAACACATTTATCAAACTTGCATTATTTATCAAAAACACACATTACATTCATGGATTAACTCTATTATCATGATATTTGTCAGACCGCATGGTCTCCATCATTAGCATGAAATGCATGACTAGCACATGCGATAAACAAACAAAACTTGAAACAAACTTTTACACTTCTGTTAAAAGTAAATTATTAAAGACTTTAAACAAAGTCATTTACATTCCTCATAACGCTGACATGTCAAAAACATACTCTTATTGCATTAATGTGTTTCGTACCTGATGAGAGGAGATATAAGTATTAATAAAACACAGGACACAGAGCTGCTGCTGCGTCACCATCAGAGTCTGTGAATTGTTTGAGCAGCGCGCTCCCTCCCCATGCAAGTGAACACTTCCCAAGGGAAAAGCAATCAAATCAGATAGATCAAGGCTGAGCAAGGAACATCAATTGTTTGAAAAATGAATAAACAATGTAAAATACATTTGATAGATACATTCTCTTGTCTTGTCACAATTATTTATTTATTATTATCTATCTATTTTTGTAACCACCACACACACACCACTAACCTTTATATAAATGTAAGAGAAAAGTTAAAAATAACTATGGGACAGGCTACAAAAGTTTCCCACATTCCAAGGATGTTCTTTTAAAACAGCACACACAGCCTTAACTTTAAATGACACACGTCATGTAAAGTTAGTTATCGTTCTAATGTTTAAAGGATGTTCCAGGAATGTTATTCAAAGAATGTTTTCTCCCAACATTATGAGGACTTTTAAAAAAAATTCTACAAACAATGTATAAATAATGTTTTTCTGCTAACCTGCTAACAGAACATTCTTGAAGATCAGATAACATTGAACAAATGTTCTGTTAACACTACTGGAAGAATGTTTGTTCATAACTATGAGAGAACCTTGCCAGAACATTAGCCAAAGTTACGAGAACGTTCCCTGTCAGCTGGACTGATGCTGTTGAGAACGACATCAGTGTTTTTCTGCAGAGCTGCTTTATAGATGTACGTATATAGCTGCTGTATTTATTGTCATCTGCTGTTGTCTTTATCATTTTGAACTTTTACCTGTGCTTCCTGTCAGACTAGACAGACAGAAACAGGGTTTTTTACTTTTTTAATGTGACTGACTCCACCCACATACTTCTTTCTGCTTGCAAAAAAAGAAGCATAACCATAATGAACCTCGGCATACAGGTATGACATTTCCTTATAAAGACTCTCTTTATGTTTGTTATATGTTAAATGTAAATGTGAGATACAACACTTAATAACATCAGTGAGTTTCACTATTATTCTTTGTCATAAAACCAAATCAGAAATACATCTGTGTTCAGTGCTAAGATGTATAAATTAGTACTTTAATTTATATTTAGTTCTCATCAGTTAACTCAAGTTTTAATTTATTGCAGGGTATCTTTACAGTAACATTCTATAAAGTAGATTAGAACTGTACAGTCAACAGTAAATCACTGGCAACAGTGTTGACCATTTTTTACAGTGTATGAAAAAAGCTTTTTGAATGATCAGTCATTGTTTTTTTTTTAATTCAGCCAGCAAAGAGAGAGAGAGAGAGAGAGAAACACATTTAAACCTGTCATGTCTGTTTTATGATTATTGATGCTATTATTCTTGTGAGCCGGCTTGCAGCTCCATACGACACATTCTGATGAAATTAACAGTCTCAGTGTAATCTCTTGCAGGACGATGAACAGACAGTTGTCAGGAATCACAGATCATCTAAAAACTAAAGAAAGAGACGGAGGGAACAGAATATAATATGTCCAGCACTGACAACACAGGTGACAAACGCAAAGCAGTGTTTCGAGTGATTGTTCTAGAACTTTGTTATTTAATTCTGTCCATAGAATTTCAGTTTCTTGAAGTATTTAGTATATTATATTATCATATATAATAAGGAAATTTCAACATGAAGTTTAATTTAAGGTTCAGGAGTTCATCTGATCCATGAATTTATAACCATCTGCTTACCTCACCAATGTGTCATAAGCTTGAGACCTCTTGGACAGCAAGTCCAATCATTATTATGCTCAAGGATTATATGAACATGTGAATTTGTGAAACTATTTCTTTATTACTTAGTGAAAGCTCAAATTTGTTCATTTCCTGAAGGCAACAAAACTGACAAACTCTGAACTGACTGTTTTGTAATCTGATCTCACACTTTCCCTTTGACTGATGTTTTCTGTTGAATGTAAATCTTTTGTTTCATACAGTGATTGTTGCCAAGAATACTGCTCACAGGAAAAGATGGAGCAGAGACCATCCTCCTGCGAGTAAGTTTATGAGTAATATACTAAGTCTAAGAGTAATCTACTAAGTCTAAGAGTAATATTACAAAAGAACATCTTGGTTACGAATGGTAACCCTCATTCCCTGATGGAGGGAATGGAGACATGTGTTGTAACAAATTTTGGTGTGCAAAATTTGCATGCGAGGCCACACCCATGCATACGGTCATTGTAGTGGGCTCTGCCAGAGGGGAGACTACCTATCCACAGTGACTGGTGACAGTTTACCGAAAACTCCAGACGAAACTGTTTCAATTTGGAGATTATAGAAAGGAGGAAATGGCGGGTGAGTTGCGACATGTGACGGTAGCGTAGACCACCTTGACTATGTACACTACGGTCGCTGTGTTGTCTGTCTGGACCAATACATGCTTGCCCTGAATCAATGGCCAAAGCCTCCTCAGGGCCAAAAGCACAGCCAGCAACTCTAGGCAGTTGATGTGCCAATGCAGGAAAACTGCATGCCTGCTGCATACAGCACCCCAGCCTGTCTTGGATGCATCTGTTGTGACAACAACACATCTGAATACATGTCCTAAGGTGACAGATCGCCGTGATAGCCACTCGATGTGTGCCACGGCATCATGCTCATCTCGGGACTTGAGTATGAAGTCAATGCTGTAGCGGTCTCATATGTAACAATCCAAGTAGCGTGACCACGGCAAAAGATGCAAATCCAGAATTGGCTCAGACCACTACCCTTCTTCGGTACAATGAAGTAGGGGCTGTAGAAACCCTTCTTCATCTTGGCTGGGGGGGCAGGCTCTACCACGTCCTTCAGCAGAAGGTTTGTGATCTCCTGCCGCAGGACAGTCGCATTCTCTACTCGAACTGAGGTAAGGAGAACACCACTGTACCCAGGCGGATGCCTGGCAAACTGAATCGCATAACCGAGCCGGATTGTCCTGACCAACCAGTGTGACACATTGGGGAGCGCTAGCCAAGAGCCGCAGGCTACACGAGTGGTACTTAAGGAATGATATCCAGGGTACCCGTTGAAAGGAGCCCGCAGCGAGACGGAGCAAGGTCCGTCACATTGGTAGGCTCTGCATTCGAAAAAAAACTGTGATGTGTGGTGCACAGGAGCACTGACCTTAGTCTGAGGGCCCACAGTGGCAGAGGTGCTGTGTAAAACACTTACCGGAGTGTGTTCCTGGAGAATCGGGCCGTGGGAAGGTGAGGGAGTCGGGTCCACCGAGCTCCTGCAGCAGCTCTGGATCAGGACTACCCTCGTCCAGTTCAACACTTTGGCCTGGTAGACCTACAGGATGGCCATAACATTAAGGGCGGAGGCGGCCTGGCCAGCAGCATTTGTAATCTCTAGCCCTGAGAGATGAGGTAAACTTACATGCTTTGGATGGGTGTTGCAGACAACAGGTGTACCGCAACAGCTCACTCCTCCTGAGGAATGTCCATGTACCCCCGCACCGCCCCACCATTGAGGGTAGTGAGGACAGAGGAGCCAGTGAGGCATGTCCGGGCTGAGAGCGGTGCCTTCCACATCTTTGTGAGCTCCTTGTGCACCTCCAGGAACAAAGGCACCTTAATCATCCAATCCATTTAAAAAGAGGCTAACCACAGTGCAAGCTCTTTTAGAGAAAATTTACTCTTTGTGACTTTGTGACCACTGAAGCACCCAGGGAACCATCTCACACTTATCCATGCTCACTGAGAGATTGCTGAATGAGCCATGAATCCAGTGGTTTTGAGATGAAAGGGAAAACTCGCTCCTCATACGAGATGCAAAGCTCAGGCTCCGAAGAACAGAACTGAAGTGCATTTTGCACGCGGCTGGCCTTAAATACCCATGTGTACGGGCGTGGCCTCACATGCAAATTTTGCACGCCAACTTCATTCGCATTTCATTGGCCTTTTCTGATATACTCAGAGGTGATTGGGGCTCTCAGGGATGATACCCCATACTGTTGTTATGACACAAGTCAGAGTGAATGACAGAAAGGGAACTGAACAGACAGGTCACCAGGAGTATTATATACAGTTCTCTTCATGTAAGGGATTACTTTCCCAATAGTCCCAAAAGAAAAAGACATATAATAAAACACAATAGGATAAGAAGATACAAGGTAGATAAGAACAGAAATCGCTAGGAGATATTTAGTAATGGTCATTTCAATTCAATAATAGGTTCAAGTCCATTCAGTCCCCCCAAAAACATATTTCACACACGAAAATAAGAAATGATTATCAATATGATAATAACGATACATTGCGTAAAAATAAAGTTAGGAAGAAGAAGAGGTAGAAAAAAAAAAAATGACTGCCAAAACAGCTGAAATGAAAGACTGCCTCTGCAGAAGAAAATCAACTCCTTCTTCTACATTGTTGCATTTTTAGCTCCATCCACCGATTCACGCATATCATGTAGGAGTAAATAGAAGAGAGAGACACACACACAGGATTATTGCAGCAACAAAATGACAGAGGAATACAAGACGTTTTGTAGTGCCGTGGATGAACTTTATTTTTAACTTTATTTTAGTTCCAGATCATGTCACTGTTCAATTCACTTAATTTTACAGTGGATTCATATTTAAACAAGACACAGTTTGGTGCAGCTTATTACTTCTAAATTAGGATGTTGTTGATGTAAAAACCTTGTTGACATTGTAAGTTATTAGATGCCATACCAGAAGTCTAAAAACATGTTGTTTTCTGTTGTTTTTTTATGCTGCAGTGAGGATTGTTCTGCTGGGAAAGAGCGTTTCAGAAAACAGTGGAGTGGGAAACTTCCTGTTGGGACGAGCAGCGTTTGACAGTGAAGCTCCTCCAGATGTTGTAGAGAGAGTCGGAGGAAGATTGAAGGACAGACACGTGATGGTCATCAACAGTCCTCAGCTGCTCCAGACAAACATCTCAGATCATCAGATCACACAGACAGTGAGAGAATGTGTGTATTTGTCTGATCCAGGACCTCATGTGATCGTTCTGCTCCTCAAACATGATCAGTGTTCAACAGAAGATCACGAGCGTGTGGAGAACGTACTGAAATCTTTCTCTGAGCGGGTTTATCAACACACCGTGGTGCTCACCACACACGAGCCCACTGAAACGAATGACATTCTACATAAAATCATTCGGAAATGCTTCTACAGACACTTAAGTCTTCAGAGAAGCAGCTCTCCTGATGATCTTCTGCAGATGTTTGAGGACACTGTGCAAAAGAACGATGGACGGCACCTAGATTGTGCTGAAGATGAAGTTTCACACTATTTCACAATGGAGCAACAGGACACAGAAAGACGTAAGTGTGATAATATTTGATGTTTCTAATGGTAAATTAACATTTTTTAATTTTCTTCTATCAGTTTCAGAGGGTGTGAAGCTCAATCTGGTTGTGTGTGGGAGTGCTGGGACATTAAAGTCCTCCATATCAGAGCTGATCCTGCAGCAGACAGAAAGAGACGTGAAGCTTCATGGATGTCTGATCAGTCTGGTGGAGCTTCCAGCTCTCAGTCGGCTCTCAGAGGAGGAAGTGATGCGTCAGACTCTCCGCTGTGTGTCTCACTGTCATCCTGGAGTTCATGTTTTCCTCCTAGTTATTCCTGATGCTCCACTCAATAATGAAGATAAAGCAGAAATGGGGGAGATCCAGAGGATCTTCAGCTCCAGAATCAACAAACACATGATGATCCTCATAATGCAGAATTCAGAGCATCAGACAGCAGAACTCTGTGAAGAAACACAGTCTGTCATTGAAAGTTTTGAAGGACGACATCATTTCTTTGGTCCCAATACACAAGTGTGCACATTGATGGAGAACATTGAGCAGATGGTGGAAGAAAACAGAGGAGTCTTTTTCTCCACGGAGACATTTCTGGAGGCACAGATGAAAAAACTGCTGCAATTTGAAGAGATGAAGAAGAAGATCGACTTACTAGAGACAAATTTACTGTCACAAGGTAATGACCAGAAAATCAGTTTGCCTAGAAAAATGACAAAAAGACACACACACACACACACACACACACAAAAAAAACCTAGATGTGACATTTACAAATGGTTTTTGTGGCCAATCACAAAACTACTACAATTCTCTGGAGCAGTGAGGCTGAACATTTATCATCTAAATATAACTTGGTATTTTAAAATACAAATCTAAAATAAAAAACACTACTTATTTTTAAATGTCACATCTAAAATTCAAATTTACAAAATTCAAATTCTGCTCCATATTAAACACTCATCTCACACTGAAGCACATGTGTTGTACTGCTTTGTCTGTTTATGACAGATAAAAATGATCACATATATGGTTGAATCAGGTCAGAAGGTGACCACATCACATCTATAGTGTCAAAAATGTGCCAGGTGTATATACGTTGGGTAATAAGCGAGACGACAGAGAAACACCATGGCAGGTGTCAATTTAAATGTATGTCAGATTTTTTTTAAGATTTAAGAGTTAAAAATAAGTATTATATGATAAATATTAGTAGCCTATTATAAATAAAATATAAGTAAAATATAATTATATTAAATATAAGTATAGTAAATAAAAATTATACATATTCTTTAAAAATATGATGAAATGATGCAAATTGATAACTAACAAACACATATACCAGGAGTGCCAGTTCCTTGGAAACCTCAGCCCTGTTGTTATGAACTGCTCCTAGACGCAAAGGTTAAGGATGCAAAAATGGGCAATAGGTCAAAAGGACAAAGTAGACAGTCCAAAAAATGATAAAGTCCAGAGTACAGGCAAACAGAGAAATACAGGGAACAGACAGACTCCAAAAAAACAAGACACTGGAGTACATGGGACAACCGCTCAGAAATGCAGTTATAACAAGTGCAAGTCTTAGTTAGTAATGATTGACAGAATTGACCAGGCTTTTATAGGGTGAGCTAACAAGGTTAATGAGACACAGGTGGATGTAATCAGGAATGATGAGTCCAGGCAGTAAGTTATGGGAAATGTAGTTCGTGATAGAGTGGCAATAGTCTGGGGTGGAGTGCCCACAAAAATGAAAAACAGGCTTTGTCCGAAATCACTCCCTATACCCTCATTCACTATTCCCTACATTACTCCACTAATATAGTCCACTGAAGGAGTGAATGAAAACAAGTGAGTGAATTCGGACACTGAGTGCACCGGAAGGGCTGCCGCTTTTGCATAGTTTGTGCTTGCTGTTTAACATTTTAGCAAACTGGCAGCCCCAGTAGTAAAATGAAAAGATTAATGTTGAACTCTGTCATGGAAACTAACATGCATTATCCGTAATTAAACAATTTAATAATCAATTAAAAAGGAATTTATACCTGTATGGATATCACTCTGTAGCCACATTGGATCAGCGCTTTGGAAAATGTATTCATTCAAGTTCAACACGCGACTCTAACAGTGCATTATGGGTATTCTCTAGCCGTTGAGCGTACATCAGTTGTACACTCGTTATTGCGGTGCATTGTGGGATTGAATGAGTGTACTCAATAACTGTAACGATGACTGACTCGGTTGATTGTTTGAATCCATGTGCGGAGATTTATTAAGCACAACAGCACAAACAAAGTAAGACGAGCAGGAATCGTGGTCAAAAACAAGCAAATGGTCGATAACAATAGCGGCAGTCCAGACAGCAAACAAATCCAAAACAGTAGTCCAAAAGTCAAGGTCAGAAACAGGCTAAGAGACATGCACGTGCAAACAATCAGGAGTAATGGAAACGCTTGGTAGAGACAGGGTAAACTGGCAATACTTCAACATAATGCACAAACAACATGGCTTATAACTGGTGTAGACAGGAAAAGAGGGAGAAGAACCGGCAGTGTTCAATATTCGGGAGACGGCTCCCTCTGGTGGTTGGAGGAATGGATGGCGGATGCAGATGTTACAATAACGTCCACTATGGTTTCGGACACCACTACAAATGGCTGTCCTCAAATAGTGCCCTATTTAAGGGTATAGGGGCGATTTGGACACAGCCACAGTCTTGTTTTTACAGACTTGCGGGTCTTAAGAGTCACGCACAGTGGAAACCCACCAGTAGGTGGCGGCAATTCACATTTTACTGGGTCATTGAACCATTCATTCAAATCATTCTATTCAAAAGGTTAAATCAGGAATGAATCATGTTGCTTGAAGAAGCGCAACGGTTCTGATGTGGCTTTTTGGAACTTTTTTGTTATAGAAACAAAAACAGACTACTGTGCCTAAAATGTAAGTTTCTTAATATTATTCTTTGTTTTCTTTTGGGACTCAAAGAATTTTGATAATTTTTATCCCATCTTGAATTTGCCATTCTTTTCAAAAATACTTTGTAAAATTGTTGTTCTCCAGCTCCGTGATCATCTTTCTTGTAATAGTTTATATGAGCAGTTCCAATCAGGGTTTCGTTCCCATCACAGTGTTGAGACTACACTTGTAAAGATTTCCAGTGATCTGCTACTAGCTGCTGATTCTGGTCTTTTATCAATACTTATACTTCTCGATCTTAGTGCAGCATTTGATACCATTTCACATTCCATACTTTTAAGCAGATTGGAATCTATTGGAATTACTGGCATGGCGTTAAGCTGGTTTTATTCCTATCTCACAGACCGCATTCAATTTGTATAACTTAAACAGTTTAAATTAGAGGTGCACCGATACAAAATTTCTCTGCCGATATCGATAGCCGATTATTCAGAATGATATCGGCCGATGCCGATGCCAATAGTTTGGTTTTTCTTAAGGAAAAAAAATCTCCCCCAAATATTGTTGCAAACTATACAGGGAACCCTCTCATTTGGTACACTACAATATTAGAGGTTACAATTAACAGCAGATGTATTATATTCAGCTGCTGTTTATTTTCAGATATAATAATTACACTCAAATACTGAAATGTTTGTATAAAACTTACTATCAAGTAAGGTGTATATATATATATATATAGCTAAGGAACTGTGAACATTGGAAAACATTCCTGAGGTAAATTTGACATGATGTGACATTGTTCACAAGCTGTTTTATTGACTTCTTTCCGTGGTTGAAGCACAAATAAAGTGATTACATGAGACGTGATACATTCTGGTAAGTTGTACTAGGCTATATCTTTCAACATGCCTTTGATATTCATGCATGTTTTTCGAGATATAACTTGTATTGAAGAGGAAGAAGACTCGCGCTCCGAGCTGCCGCCTGAACTGAGGCATTACAGCGATCTGACGTGTCACATTTAAGAACGTCAAAACGCCGTTTATTGTTTGAATTTATGATATGTAGTAAACTTTTTCCTCGTCGAAGCAGAGACCAGGAGACGTTGGGATATCTTTCAAGCAGAAGTTACTCTTTATTGAGAAGCGCTGTGCGTTGCTGTAGTCATCCAAGTCCAACTAAGGCAGTGTACATTGTAGTTTATATACATTCAAGGGGGAGGGATACATACAGTAGAGGTGGAGACAATCTAAACAGAGCATGCCAATGCAGTGCAGGAATCAGCCTGTTACCAGCATTTCCCAGCCATGATCTAATCAGCATAACAGTGTCATTCAAATGCATAGGTGCTAATCCAATCAGTCTGACAGTATCGCCCATACCTTTACATTATCATAGAGACAAAGGCAGAGCTGTGTCTTGAGCTTGTCATGCCAAATGGTCAGGAAGTACATAAAGACACCTGGGCTGCCTGACTTGATTTTCTTAGAAAGTCATCCTTTTTACCTTAAAATGCTAAATACAATGTACTTCACCTTAGTATTTCATGTGATGTTATGTCAGGATGTAGGATCAGCAGATCTTAAACAGATTCTTAAATTTGTAATCCCACAGTCCCCCTTTGAGAGTTCTAATAAATTTAAACCTTCTTAAATCCCTTCTATACTATAACCTATGTTTGTTAACATAAGTCCCATCTTCCAGTCATGTAACTTGGAATAGTTACAGGCACATACATCTTATTCTGTGTCATGTCCGACATTTACATAAGTGTTGTTCTTTTACTTGAGTAAACTGTTGACACACATATACAACACAGGGTGGTAACATGTTGTATAAACTACATGATGACACAGAAAACCATGTAGCCTAAGCGTGGATGTCTTAAAAGTCCATGGTGCCTGAATAACCGTGGAGTACTCTTATCATAATAAAATTCTAGTGATCGTATAGTGGTTTTGTTCTTCTTTTTCTTAACCTAGTCTTAATCAATTTGACACCTATAGACCAGTAAGGTGGGGATAAACCACTGAGAGGGGAAACCTATGAGGAAGTCTTCACCACAGGGTTGGCCCCGAGGCCTGTTGCACTTCGGTTCTTCCCTGGGCTCCACACTGGTCTGTGTGTCCTATTCTCTCCCTGTAGTTAATTTGCAAACTTTACTGTCCTACATCTCCATCTTCCAATGAAACATCAGTCATAGCAGACATCATAACCCATTGAGGATGGATAAGTGACTGAAGTGTGCTGTAGCATAACATTTAAGGCTGTGAGTGTACTTAACCAGTGTCCCCAAATGGTGGAAGTGACAGTCAACTTTCTTTTGTTCAGAATAAGTCTTTCAGCTTTCTTGTAAATTACTGGGGAAATTAAGCACTCACAGCCCAAATGGTTAGCATGTCAGCAAGCTGTTGCTCCAAGAGTTTGGAGTAGAGGAGGGGCAGTTTCAGTGTAGCAAGCAGACTGAGTAGGAGCTGAGTAAAGCTGTTCATTTCTTTTAATGTCTTTTGTTTTTCCTACACTCTTTCATCCAATGTCCAGGTTTACCACAGTAATGACAACTGCCTTCTCTCTTAGGACATTTACGTTTCTGTAACAGAATTGGACAGAATTTGATGGACAAAAAATGGACAGAATTTGAAAACTGAAACTTTTATTCTTATCAGTTGTAACAAAGCACAAAGCCTTTTTGCGATTATTGGACGGGAGAGCGCTACAAATAATATTTGATGTAGAAAAAATAAAAATAAAAACGCAACCCTGTCTTGAAATACAATTTACAGTTGGTACAATATGCTGCTCAAGTTATTACCAAAACTCTGAACATATTTCTCCTGTTTTACAAAATTTGCATTGGCTCCCAGTTAAATTCTGTGTAAATTTTAAAATGCATTCTGTAGTTTCAATTGATGTTAAAAAAAAAAAAAAAAAAAGTTAATTTTGTTGCTATGTGAAGAAAATCCAGCAAAACGCACCAGCGTGTTTGCAGACGAGTGTTAAAAGTTTGCGCTGACCAACTGGCCCCAATCTTCATGCAGATCTTCAACAGATCACTGGAGCAGTGTGAAGTTGCTATTGCTTCAAAGGCTCCATTATCATCCCAGTCCCCAAAATAAACAAAATCACTGCAACATCTGGACCTAGACCTGGGACTTACACAAGGATCTTATTTGTGGACTTCAGTTCGGCCTTCAATACCATCATGCCTGATCTTCTCACAGCCAAACTGACCCAGCTCTCCATGCCTACCCCAATCTGTCAGTGGATCACCAGCTTTCTAACAGCACTGGTGCCCCCCAGGGTTTTGTCCACTCTTTACTGCTTTTCTCCCTGTATTTGAACAACTGCACTGCAAAAGATCACTCTGTCAAGCTCCTGAAATTTGCAGATCACACAACAGTCATCAGACTTATCCAAAATGTTGACGAGTCTGCTTACAGACAGGAGGGTGAACTGCTGGCTGTCCATTGTAGTCACAACAACCTGAAGTTGAACATGCTCAAAACAATGGAGATGATTGTGTACATCAGGAGAAACCCCTCTGCACTCCCCCCTCTCATCATCATGGACAGCACTGTGGAAGCAGTGGAGTCATTCAGGTTCCTGGGCACCACCATCTCTTAGGACCAGAAGTGGGACACTCACATAGACTCCATAGTGAAAAAGGCCCAGCAGAGGTTGTACTTCCTTCAAGGAAGTTCAGCCTGCCACAGGAGGTGCTGAAACAGTTCTACTTGCCATCAAGTCTTTCCTGTGTTCATCTAAAGGCAGGAACACACCAAGCTGACGGTCGGCCGTGAGGCAGTTTTTGTTCGTCGGGCGACTAATTTTTCTCAGTATATTCCACATTGTCTTCTTTCGTCACCACTAGGCATCGGCTTTGTGTGTTCCTGCCTTATAACTGTCTGGTTTGGTTCAGCTACCAAATCAGACAATCAGGAGACTACAATGTACATTAAGGATAGCTGAGAAGATTATTGGTTCCTCCCTGCCTACCCTACAAGGTCTTTACACCTCCAGAATGAGAAAAAGGCGTACAAAAATCGCTTTGGACCCTACACACTCAGCCCACTCTCTTTGAACTGTTGCCCTCTGGCCGGCGCTACAGAGCACCGAGCACCAGAACAGCCAGGCAAAAGAACATTTTGTCCTGCAGGCTATATTCAGCCTGAACAATTTATATATATATATATATATATATGTCTGTACTTTCTCCTGCACTTGAAGCTTCTGTCACCAGGACACATTCCTTGTGTGTGTAAACATACTTGGCAATAAGCTCTTTCTGATTCTGAATCAAACACACCTGATTTGACTAAGCTCATTAGTAAAGATTCCAAGACCTCAGATTGGTCTGTCGGACAAGAAAAACATACAAAATGTGCCTAAAGCCAGGTGCACACTGCACTACGATTTATAATAGTCGTTTACAATTGTTGCTTGTCAGAATGTACCGACATATTCAGAATATTTACTCTTTTTTTTAGGCTTTAAAACTGATGCACTTCCTCTTTTACAGGTTCAACAGAGTGTGAAGATCTGAGGATTGTGCTGCTGGGAAAAACTGGAGTTGGGAAGAGTGCAACAGGAAATACCATCTTAGGAAGAAATGCATTTAAAGTGGAGCAGTCTTTTGAATCAGTTACTAAAGAGAATCAGAGAGAAACATCTGAAATCAACGGCCGACACGTTACTGTGATTGACACTCCAGGACTGTTTGATACTGAACTTACTAATGAGGAGATCCAGAGAGAAATCACCAACTGCATCTCCATGATACTGCCTGGACCACATGTGATTCTCCTACTGATATCACTGGGACGCTTCACTAAAGAAGAAACAACATCAGTGAAGATCATCCAAGAGACGTTTGGTGAGAAATCTTTAATGTACACCATGGTGCTCTTCACCAGAGGAGATGATCTGAAGGACAAAACTATTGAAGAGTGTTTGGGAAAACCTGGATCTGCTTTGATGAACCTGATTAAAGCATGTGGAAACAGATTCCATGTGTTCAATAATAATAATAATAATCAGACTGGAGACCGTACACAGGTGTTTGATCTACTGAAGAAGATAGACGCTATGGTGAAAGCAAACGGAGGGAGTTTCTATTCATGTAAGATGTTCAGACAGATGGAAAGAGAAAAACAAGAACAACAGATGAAGATCCTGACGGACAGAGTCAGAGAAAGAGAAGAACTGATGGACAAACTAGAAGAAGAGAAAGAGAGAATGAAGATGATGATGGAGGAAGAACGACAGAATCAAGACAAAGAGAGAAACAGAAGAGAAGCTGAGGATAAGAATAGGTGGGAGAGAGAAAAACAGATTTGTGAAGAACAGTTTCATAGACTGAAGAGTGAAATGGAGGGAATAATCAGAGTGAAAGAGAGAATGGAAATAGAGAGACAAGGACAACTAGAGGATTTAGAGAAGAGACTGAAAGAAGAAAGAAACGTGAGAGAAGATCAACAAAAGTATTTTGAAGAGAAACTGAAACTCCTTGAAGAACAGCATAAAGATGAACTGAAGAGAAGACGAGTGGAGTGGAGACAGCAATATGAACGAGAGAGAGAGAAGATGAAGAACAAGTTCTGCTCTGAAACTGGTCATTTACTACAGGTGAGTGTTCAAAGAAACCTGGAGAGCACTTATTAACATGTTAGGATGTCAGTAATATTCTTAAAAATTGTTGCAATGCAGACAGTCATGCTGAACTGAACTGAAGATCTATTATGATTGAGTACAAAAGAAAAAGCTTTGATTTATTTTTATGGATTTGTCAGTGCCTTTTCTCATTATTAATATTGATGATTAAATGATTTTAAAATGTAAGGACAGTCAGATGACATGACAGTTTGTCACACCTGGCTCAACGGTTAAGGGGAGATGACACAGCAGAGTAAACTCAAAATAATTTATCATATCCAAATTAACACAAGAACAATCAAAACGTCAGTCATGAATTTATTACATCAAAATAGGCATATGTGATGGTATCAAGTTGCAAAAAAAGTGATGTCATACTATAACAGGTTTAATAACTTTTGTTTTGTAACAAAAAGAACCGAACATTTAAATACAATAAATCAATATACAAAAAATGTATAAAGTAAACAAAAGTTTCAAACAGATTAAAGTTCAAAAGAATTAGTGAATGCGTTAATTAACTTTAACAGTGCAGTAGCTACATCTGTTACAGTAGTTATTATACTTTAAGTTAGTTACAAAATACAACTGTTAGTTCATGTTAGCTCAGGTCCATTAAATAATACAGTAACAAGTTTGATTTTAATAATATTTTAATAAATGTTGAAATTAACATTAACAAAGATTAATAAATGCTTTATAAGTATTTTCATTGTCAGTTTACGTTAACTAATGAATTAACTAATGTTAAATAATGGAGGCTTATTGTAAAGTGTGACTGAACAATAAAGAATCAGAACATATACAATCAATATTTAGGGCTTGTTGTATGCCAGATTAAAATATAAAAATGTTCAACAATGTTTGAAAACAAATAGCCTTAAGTCTATAAGTCTTTATGTATTTGGTGCTGTGATGAACACCATAGCGAATACAAAAATCTGAATGGCTGTTTGAAACATTTAAATACTGCAGTAGTGCAGCTGCTTTGTTTACAGGGGTTACCAGGGTAACCACTGCATTTCTACTGTTCCATCAGGGCCATCTGCCCTGATGAGGGAATGTCCATTTTCATTAAGCGCGTCTCTTTCACTCGTTCTGCCAGCGTGTTGGGCTTGTTTACAGAGTGTGCAAATGCATTTTTGACACAACATACAGCGGTGTTGTGCATTTTAAACGGTTGATGGGTAAAGTATTCTTAAAATGCATTCTAAAAATCTGAATAATTCCTAATATATAATTATTCACAGTATTTTGAAGTGCCCATGATAACAATATTGTGCATGTTCATTATCAAGATATATAGTATTACCGTATACCAGCACATGTCTACATCCAAATTAACAAAACAACATAATCAAAATGTCAGTCATCAGGAATTACAGTCAGTATGAAATGCAAGTGATTGGATGCATAACTATGGAATGTTGTCAGGACAAGTGCATGGTTGCAAAACAAAAATAACAAAACTGGTAAACCACCCAACCAACAGCTAAGCAGCGCCCCAATAAGCCACCATGCATTGCTTAAACAGGAGTCAAGACAGGATTCAGGAGTTCTCAGGTCATGCCCCAAACACTAATCAAACCAAATACCAATCAATTGTTTAAATCTATAATGAAAACACTTAAATGTAAAAACATGCATTATTGCTTTTAATAATGATAACAATAAATGTTTTAAATTATGTATTTTAATTAACTGTATTATTGTCTTTTAAACAGGGAGAAATCACTGGAACTGCAGAAGTCAGAGCAGAAAGAATACAGCATCTATTACAAAGACTTCATCTTGACAGGCACCACAATAAACTGAGAGCTGCAGATGTTCTTCAGATAACTAAACATTCATTACAGTCCAATGAGTCTTGTGCTGAAGAAGAGCTGATTCAGACATTCATACAAAAACTACTGATGATGAACTACAGAGCAAGATGCATTCATGCTAAAGAGAACAATGACTCATTTGAAGACGAGAGTGATATTTTTAAAGATTTATCTTTATCAAACACAGGAACAAGTCAATCTGAGCAAATCCACCCAATGGATGTTCAAATGGCCTTATTTCATTGTGCTGATGGTTTCCTGAAGCAGCTGATGGTCATTAAACTGTCCCAGTGTCAGTACGCTCTGCCTCTGCTTGTTCCTGATCCATTCACACAACAGATTGAGTTTCCTCTCTGGACATTCAGACAAATCAACAAGAGCTGGAAGATGAGAATCACCAACAATCAAATCACCAGTCAAACCCAGCCGATCTACAAGGCAGAAACTCCAATGGTGTTTTTCTTCAGGTTTGGCTCTGTGTCTTCATCCAAGTCTCAGCTGATGAACAGTTTGATCAATGAGAGACACAACACATTCTTCCACAGGAACTGCCCAGGCAGCAGCAGAACCAGAGTCCTGATGGATGGAGTGGTGGAGATTGCCTGGTTCTGCCCCTCTGGGAAAAACATGGATACATTCACTGATTGTGTTGCATTCTGTAATCTTCATGGTGATGCAGGATACCATCAGAAACAGCTGCAGATCCTCACCGAAATGGCCTCAGTCAATGTTGTTATTCTGCCAAAACTTCAGAGGAATGACAAAAGCATGACAGAAGTTGAAAAACTCTACAAGGACTCAAAGCCACTCATTTGTCTTTTTACTGAGGATGTTTCAACTCTACCTGAGATGCAGAAAGGGAAATACAACATTGGTTTGAAAGACAGAAATCAGTCAGATGTATCTAAAGAACTCAGAAGAGCGATAAATGATTGTCTCTCAGAACCATCTTCCACTTTCAGACTTGAAGATATGACCAAACACTCAGACATCAGAGTAGATGAGGAAGATGATGATGACTGCAGGAGAGGAAGAGAAGCAGCACAGCAGATGATGAGTTTACTGAAGAAGAAAGATCTGATAAAAAATAAAGAATCAATTCTTCCCTGTCAGGGGAAACTGTGGCATCAGTGGTGTCAGAAGAACAAAGAACTACACCGACTTCAAGGAGAAGAACAAGAAAATGAAAAGGAAACAAATAAAAAGAAAACAGAAATGAATAAAATCCGTGAACAGCAGAATAAATCTGACATCAGTGAGATTGTAAAGTTCTTTATTACAGAAATTGACTCAGGTGCTGAACATGCGATGATGTTTTTCCTCAAATGGCTCACAATCCTCCTGGATGAACAAACTTCAGGTGGACTCAAGTATAATGAAAAATGGGCATCAACTGTAAAATTGAAAGAGAAACCTGATAAATATGGACAACTTCGCCCTAAACAAAATAAACATGTCAAAATATCTGAAGATCTTCAAGCTGCAGCGTTTGGTTTGGAGCACATCATGAGGGAGATTGGTCAGATCTATGAATCATGTTCATCTGTGAAGAAGCAAAAGAAAGGACTGCAGTTCGACTTCTCATCTCTCCCAAGTATTGCAGCAGAGATGATGATCTCTGGATTTCCACTGGAGCTGATGGATGGAGATGCTGCTCATGTTCCTCTGATCTGGATCTCTGCTGTTCTAGATGAACTCATCCATAAACTGGGAGACCAGAGAGTCTTTGTGCTGTCAGTTTTAGGGGTTCAGAGCTCTGGGAAATCCACCATGCTGAATGCCATGTTTGGACTCCAGTTTGACATCAGTGCTGGCAGGTGCACCAGAGGAGCTTTCATGCAGCTGGTCAGAGTTTCAGAAGAGATGAAACCACAGATGAACTGTGACTGTATTCTGGTTGTTGATACTGAGGGTCTACAACTGGCTGGAAGATCAACAAGACATCATGACAATGAACTGGCCACATTTGCTGTTGGTCTTGGAAACCTGACATTGATCAATATCTTTGGAGAAAACCCAACTGAACTGCAGGAGATTCTTCAGATTGTTTTTCAGGCCTTCCTGAGGATGAAGAAGGTCAGACCGAATCCCAGCTGTGCGTTTGTGCATCAGAACTTGTCCGATGTCACAGCCAGAGAGAAAAACATGGAGGGAAGGAGACGAGTGAAGGAGAAACTTGATGAGATGACAAAACTTGCTGCTAAAGATGAGGTCTATGATGCAGAATGTTTCAGTGATGTCACTGGATTTGATGTTCAGTATGATGTGAAGTATTTTGCTCAGCTCTGGGAGGGCAGCCCACCCATGGCACCACCAAACCCAAAATACTGTGACAACCTTCAAGAACTAAAGGAAACTATTATAACTCATGCCTCAAAATCACATAGAATGATGCTGACAGATTTAAAAGATTATATTAAAAATTTCTGGGAGGACATATTAAAGGAATTATTCGCCCCCAGCTAACAGGGAATGTTGTCGTAACTTTGACTAACATTCTGCAAGGTTCTCTCAAAGTTATGAACAAATCTTTTTCCAGTAACATTAATAGAACATGTGTTCAATTTTATCTGGTCTTCAATAATGTTCTCAAAAGGTTAGCACAAAATGTTCTTTATACATTGTTTTAGAAGGTTTTTTAAATGTTTAGAACAACATTCTTGGAACATCCTTCAAACATTAGAATGACAACTAACTTCAAAGGAATAAGGTTGCTGTTTTTTTTTTTTTTTTTTTTGAATGTGGGAAAGTTTTGTATCTTGTCCTATAGTTATTGTTAACTATAGTTTACTTTTTTTCTTTATTTGATGTAAAGGCTATGCAAGTGTTATAATTAAACACTTTAAAAACTGTGTTCATGAAATCACAATATTTTCGTAAATGTTCTCATAATGTTGACAGAGAACATATTCTTTAAACAACATTCTTTGAATGTCCTTTAAATATTAAGGATTACTAACTTTTTGGCTAAAAATGGCTTAAGGTTGGATATTACAAAGCGAAATCCCCTGTGTTTCATTAATAACACTCTGTGTTCATGTGTCCACACCACAGAGTGTTAAACTAAAGCAGTGTTGGAGTTTATTAGATAATTAGATGATGATTGAGCATTAGTGATGGAACTCAAGGAAAAAGGAACAAAATTTGAAGTCGCCATTGTGCTGATCAGTGTTTCCTGTAGTTGGGCCCTTGACTCTTGATTGTTTTGTTAGTTTTTCTCTGGCTGCTTTAATAGTGTGTTCAGAAAACACTTTTATTGTGTCAGAGAAAGTTGAGGCAAAATAACATCAGGTGATGTTGCTGTTAATGTCATTGTGAAGTGGACTGATTCTTTGTTTATATCTGAAGTGATTTTTGTTAATAAATCGTTTGAATATTGTGCTACTGACCATGTGATACTACTATGTACTATTAAATACTATTAAACACTTAGATAAACTAAACAGGATTTTATTCACAGAGTGGTTTTGATCTTTCAGATCGACAAGCAGGAAAGTTAAGGGCATAAGCAGTTAAATTGTCAGTCATACTTAACTGAAGAGTCTTTTCCTTTACAGGATTGTTCGTGGAGCACAAAGATGATAAGCAGTCTGAAGGATCAATGGTTTAAGGAAAATGATGTAGGTAGGGAGACACAGGTAGGTAGTTGGGAAGGTGCACTCTCTTGCAGAGACTGACTAGACTGGACAACAGGTAGATACTGAGTGCTTTTAAAATGTTATTAATGATGATGTGACAGGTGTGGTAGGTTAACTCTGGTGATTGTGAATGAGTGGGTGGAGCCGGAGGACCTGGTGCTGATAGCATGCTGGCTGAATATGTGACAGTACCCCGTAAGTAATTTTGGCTGCACAGCTCTTAAAGAAATTTGTGTCATTGTCCAGCTTACATAAATTCTGTAATGACTCATTCCATTTTAAAAATCAATAGTTATTAATTTAGAAAATGTATCTATATATCAGCACTGGATAAAACAGTGATGTCATCGTCCAGCTCAGTTCAGTTCTCATACACTGGTGTCAATGCAGGTTCCTCTCTAATGCTGTTATCTGGTCATCCAGGGCCCACTGAATCGGGCAAAAAAAGAGGGCTGGAGGGAGAATTGTTTCAGGAGGTTGTTGAGGCAGGTCTGAAGTCGGAAAAGGGCCTTGGCCTTGGTATTCTTGTCACCTGGAAGGTAAGTAACCTTGAAGTTAAAGCGTGTGAAGAACAGGGCCTACTGGGATTGATGAGGGTTCAGGCAGAGTGCAATCTGTGATTAACAGAAATGGATGTTTTGCTCCCTTCAACCAATGACTCCATTTGTCCAGGGCTTGCTTAATAGCGAGGATCTCTCAGTCGCCAATGTTGTAGTTCTGCTCTGCCGGGGACAGTTTACGTGAAAAGAAGGCACATGGATGGAGCTGGGCTGATTCCCCCTGCCGCTGAGATAGCACCCCTCCCACACCACTGGGGGATGCATCTACTTCTATAATGGAAGGTAGACCTGGATTAGGATGTTTTAGGATGGAAACGGTGCAAAAGGCTTCCTTCAGGTGCTCAAATGCTTCTGTGACAGCTGAATTCCAGGAGACTTGGGCTGATTATGCAGCAATGAGTTCACGGCAATCTGACTGAAATTGGCAATGAATTTACGGTAGAAGTTGGCAAAGCCTAGGAAATGTTGAAGTTCTTTGTAGAGGGTTGTTGCCAGTTTCTGACTGCTTGGACTTTCCCTTGCTCCAGTTGAATTCCACTTCCGTCAGTGATGTAACCCAGGAAGTGAATGGACGGGTGATGAAACTCGCATTTCTCCAGCTTCAAGTAAAGATGGTAATGTCTGAGACATGGAAGGACCTGCGCAACATGTTGGCGATGTTCGGCCAGGTTCGGGAATAGATAAGGATATCATGATGAATGTATGTGATGACGAATCTATGGAGCATGTCCCGGAACACATCATTCATGTAGCCTTGGAACACAGAAGGTGAGTTTGCAAGCCCATACAACATAACCCGATACTCATAGTACCCTGATGGTGTGATGAAGGCGGTTTTCCACTCATCACCCTTCCGTATTCGGATGAGGTTGTAAGCACTGTGCAGGTCCAGCTTGGAGAAGGACCAGGGGAAGAGGATAACGATACTTGATGGTTTGATCATTGAGATCTCTGTAGTCAATGCACAGCTGCAAACCTCCATCCTTTTTTGCCACAAAAAAGCTTGAAGCAGCAGGGGATGTTGATGGTTGGATGAATCCATGTTTGAGAGCCTCCTCAATATACTCATCCTTGGCCTTTGTCTCCGGGATCAATAGTGCATATATTTTACCTTTGGGTAATGTGGCCCCAGGTACCAGCTCAATAGTGCAGTCCCATGGCTGATGAGGTGGAACTTTCATCACCAGCTGCTTGCTAAACACACCCTGATATACAGTAGACTGTACTTTAGGACTTTCAACTGTGGTGGAATTGAGATTGACCTTTATTTCTGTAGGCTGAGTTCTGGTCAATAATTGAAGCAGTACTCACTCCACTTAGTAATTTCTCTAGTTGACCAGGAAACTGTAGGTGAATGAATTTGTAGCCAGGGGCATCCCAGGATGATGTCCATAGTTGAGCCTTCCAGCATCAAAAGTAAGATTTCAACCCTATGCGGGGTTCCAATACTGAATGTTATGGGTGGTGTGTAGTGAGTAATGATTCCTCGACTTAGCTGCTTACCCAGGATAGAATGGATGTTTAGGGTTTGTGAACAGGGAAGTTTCTTGATCTTGAGAGATGTTTGAAAAGTTCCTTTGAAATTAATTTCCCTGCGGAGCCCGAGTCGATGAGGGCTTGAACTGTAATGGAGCATCGAGGAGTAGTCACTGATACTGTAGTCTGTGTAATGTGTACATAAGCAAGGTAAGTTGAACTGCACTCACCACTGGTCGAAAACAAAGACTATACCTGATTGGTCAGAACTCCTCAAAGAGATGGGACAGTTTTAATAGTCAGATCATAATGACATATTCAGTATAAGCGTAAGACAGAAGTTGGAACAAAGAAGATGACAGAGACAAAGAACAGGCATCCAACAGGCATCATTCAAGCCATCCAACTTATTCTCGTATCAATTTTCCTTTCTTCTCTTTGTTTTCCGTTGAGAGTCTCACGTTCTAAGTTAAGTTTTGCTGCAATTTTAATCAAGGACCCTACAGTCTTTTGCCACCTCATCTTTAAACTTTAGCCACAAGGGAGACTCTATTCATTTGTCAGCACACCAGAAAGTGATTGGCTTTCACCCAACATCTATCCGGACCCGAAAGGGTCATATACGTCTACAGAGCTTATTACGGCTTCTGCAAATGAACGCTGGATGATTCATTTGCTCAGTCGTAAACTAAGTGACTCTTTTAAAATTCCCTATTATATTAATTAATTAATTTATAATTTCATTTGAGCTGATTCGCTTACACAGCCTTATTCCAAAAGGGATTAAATTCATTTTTTTCCCTTAAAATTCTACAAACAATACCCCATAATGACCAATGTGAAATACTTTTTTTTTAAACTTTGCAAATTTATTAAAAATAAAAAATGAAAAAATGACATGTACATAAGTATTCACAGACTTTGCCATGACACTCAAAATTGAGCTCAGGTACATCTTGTTTCCACTGATCATCCTTGAGATGTTTCTACAACTTGACTGGAGTCCACCTGTGGTAAATTCAGTTGATTAGACATAATTTGTAAAGGCACACACCTGTCTATATAAGGTCCCACACTTAACAGTGTCTTTCAGAGCACAAACCAAGCCATCAAGTCCAAGGAATTGTCTGTAGACCTCCGAGACAGGATTGTATCGAGGCACAGATCTGGGGAAGGGTACAGAAAAATTTCTGCAGCATTGAGGGTCCCAATAAGCACAGTGGCCTCCATCATCCGTAAATGGAAGAAGTTTGGAACCACCAGGTCTCTTCCTAGAGCGGAGGGCCTTAGTCAGGGAGGTGACCAAGAACCTGATGGTCACTCTGATAGAGCTCCAGTGTTTCTCTGTGAAGAGAGGAGAAACTTCTAGAAGAACAACCATCTCTGCAGCACTCCACCAATCAGGCCTGTGTGGTAGAGTGGCCAGACGGTAGCCACTCCTCAGTAAAAGGCACATGACAGCCCGCCTGGAGTTTCCCAAAACTCACCTGAGGGACTCTCAGACCATGAGATCAACAAAGATTGAACTCTTTGGCCTGAATAGCAAGCATCATGTCTGGAGGAATCCAGGCACCGCTCATCACCTGACCAATACCATCCCTACAGTGAAGCATGGTGGTAGCAGCATCATGCTGTGGGAACTCAGTGCAAGTGTGGTACAAAGCATTTTCAGATTTATTCAGGAAGAAGGGTCATATTTATAGACATAGGTCAAACAACAATCTCCAGGATGCCTTGAGCATCCAATCATATGACTTAAGAATCAAACCATGTATGGCATTTCAAGAAATATAATAACAAGTAAGAAATGTATGTGTGTAAATGTGTGTGTGTGTGTCTTCAACTTCTGGTTGCGTGTGAGAGTGTCAGTGTGTCCAAGGACTACTACTTCTTGTTTTGTTTAAGTATGTACATGATGTGCACAATGGAAAAAGCCCAAGACACAAAGAAAGTCAAAAAGTGAAGCCCAAGAAATAAGAAATTATTTAACACTAATTTATGATGATTACTAAAATATGTGACATGAAAAAATACAATAAATAAAAAGAGCGCCGAGCGTCAAGCGTCCCGCTAGTGGAGCGGTGACAGTTAAGGTTTTACATGGTTTCAAAAACCTATTTTACCTTTTCTGATAACATTTTACAATGCCTGAATAGGCTACTGTGGTTTTGTTTTTAACAGTCTTCATCACTTTAAAGTTGTATGTGGAAGTGTTACGTGTGGAAAAACTGTTTACCACCCACGTTTCACGTTTTTAAAGTTTAAAGCACAGTTTTCAAAGAATGAATAAATAAGTTAATGAACTAAAATGAACTAAAAATAAAAACTATTTTTATAAACATTATTTTGTACCATTTAAATATACACCTTGTAGGGGGCAGTTTTTATAATTGCTTTATTAAAATCTACTTAAATTTATGTATCTGTGTTGTTCAAATACCTAAATTTAACCAGTTAAGCAATCACAATTTTACTGTTAACAATTTTTTTTTTTTTTCCAACCACAGGGTTCCCACGGGTCCTTGAAATCCTTGAAAGTTTGTGAATCCGAAAAAAAATAAAAGGCCCTGAAAAGTTTTTGAAAATAAACATACATAGATACAAGTCCTTGAAAGTGCTTAAATTTATTTTGTGCAAAAAGTTTTCTGGAAAACTTCCCATATTATTCCCTCCGGTCTGCTAATGTGTTATTTCACCAACACTTCCTGGCCTATGCATATTAGCTTGCTTGATTTATGTTAGTTACGGGCATTTACACGTTATGTTAAGTGTTACCCGCGTGAGGTACTTTGTGTTGTACATTGCCATGACATTCACACGTGCACGAAACTACTACTATGGTACACCTCAATGTTTCACAGATGTAAACCCATGAGGCAAGAAATACTTAATATATTCATATATCTTAAAATTTGGTTACATGAGCCCAAGCTCTTTTCAATAAAATCCATGCAAAAGTTAAAATCAAATCATTTTAGAATACAGTATAGTATGAAATGATCGAATCTTGTGTCCCGATGCCCATTGACGTTTAAAAATCCCCCAGACACCCTACATCAAGCAAGTCGTGGCAAAATCGGGGTAAAATCGTGTAGTCTGTACCAAGCATTAGAACTGAAGGCATTTAGGAGATTATTGTTTAATGATTTTTATTTTAACGCTTTTTAGAGGAGATGTCAAATGGAAGAATGTGGTATTGTCAATGGTGCTGCTGGTAGGTACAGTGAACAGTATTATTGACGTATCCAATAAATAATCTGTGTGTTACGAGCAGAATTCAGTCATGAGAAATAAGAATAAGAATTCAGCTTTATTGAGAAATTTAAAACAGAACGTCCAAAAAGCAAACATAATACTTCATGATTTTCAGATATTAAAACTGAAATTATAAAATTACTTTTTCCAATCAGCAGACAATGAAAGTTGTTCACAGAATATAAAAAGTAAAGATAACAATCAATTACTCAAAGAAATTAAAAAAAAAAAAAGAATACTGCTTATCGATCTGGTACTTCTTGTTGGCTCTTTTTTATGAAAAAAACTGAATGGCTTTATATTCTGAAATGTAAAGATCTATAGCAAAAAAAAAAAAAAATGGTTGAAAAAATTACGGTAACATTTTATTTTAGGGTCTATTAACTAGTTGCTTATTAGCATGCATATTACTAGGATATTGGCTATTTATAATATGTGCTTAATAAGTACTAAATGCCTTATTCTGCGTGACCTTATTCTACATTCTTAATCCTACCCAATACCTAAACTTAACAACTACCTTACTAACTTACTAACTTATTTTTAATATACACCGATCAGGCATACCATCATGAGCACTGACAGGTAAAGTGAATAACACTGATTATCTGTTCATCACGGCACCTGTTAGTGGGTGGAAATATTAGGCAGCAAGTGAACATTTTGTCCTCAAATTTGATGTATTAGAAGCAGGAAAAATGGGCAAGCGTAAGGATTTGAGCAAGTTTAACAAGGACCAAATTGTAATGGCTAGATGACTGGGTCAGAGCATCTCCAAAACTGCAGCTATTGTGGGGTGTTCCCGGTCTGCAGTGGTCCGTAAAGTGGTCCAAGGAAGGAACAGTGGTGAACCGGCGACAGGGTCATTGCAGTTTGTTGCATATGGGGCTGCATAGCCGCAGACCAGTCAGGGTGCCCATGCTGACCTGTTCACCACCGAAACGCCAACAGTGGGCATGTGAGCATCAGAACTGGACCACAAAGTAGTGTGTGTGCACCTCTTACCTGGGGAACACATGGCACCAGGATGCACTATGGGAAGAAGACAAGCCGGTGGAGGCAGTGTGATGCTTTGGGCAATGTTCTGCTGGGAAACCTTGAGTCCTGCCATCCATGTGGATGTTACTTTGATAGGTACCACCAACTTTATTCACTGTGAAAACTTTAGATAATGTTTCTTTGTCATGTCGGATGTAATCGCTGGTTAAGACAGATTTATCCAGATGATATTTTACTGCTTGATGCATTATTGTGTCGCATTTGGTGACCTGAAAGTGCTGGATCTGAAAATGATCTACTTACTGTGATTGTTTTTTTTATGTCTGTGTAGAGAAGTTAAATGCTTGAAACACTTCCCACATGCAGTGCAGGGATACAATTTTTTTCCAGTGTGGATCCTCTCGTGTCTTTTCAGATTTGCTGACTGACTGAAACTCTTGTTGCAGTGTGAACACTTGTAAGGTTTCTCTCCAGTGTGAATCCTCTTATGTGTTTTCAGGTGTCCTGACAGACTGAATCTCTTGTCGCAGTATGAACACTTGTAAGGTTTTTCTCCAGTGTGAATCCTCTGGTGCACTTTTAAATCACTCCCTGTAGTAAAAGTCTTCTCACACTCAAAGCACATGTAGTCTCTCACACCAGTATGAATTTTCTGGTGTATTTTTAAATGTTCTAGACGTGAAAAATTCTTTCCACATAAATTACATGAATGTGGCTTTTCTTTTTTATGAAATTTCAGGTGCATCTTCAGGACTGAAGACCACCAAAACGTTTTTCCGCATTGATCACATGTGAACGGCTTCCCTCCTGTATGGATGTTTATGTGTTCTTTAAAGTACGCTAATTGTTTGAAACTCTTTCCACATTGATCACAAGTGTACGGTTTCTCTCCAGTATGAACCTTCATATGCCTCCTAAGGTGTACTTTTAATGAGAAACTCTTTCCGCACTGATCACATGTGTGTGGTTTCTCTTCAGTGTGGATCATCTCATGTGTTTTCAAATTTGCTGACCGATTGAATCTCTTGTCACAGTGTGAACACTTATAAGGTTTTTCTCCAGAGTGGATCCTCTCATGTTTTTTCAGGATTCCTGACTGATTGAAACTCTTGTCGCAGTATGAACACTTGTAAGGTTTCTCTCCAGGGTGGATGTTCATATGTTCTTTAAGGTGTCCTGATTGTGTAAAGTTCTTCCCGCACTGATCACATGTGTACGGTTTCTCTCCAGTATGAACTCTCATGTGAACATCAAGCTCATATTTGTTTTTGAAACTCTTTCCACACTGAGTGCAGGTGTACGGCTTCTCTCCAGTATGACCTCTAATGTGACGCTCAAGACTTTGTTTGTTTGAGAAACTCTTTCCACACTGAATGCAGGTCAACAACTTCTCTCCAGTATGAACTCTAATGTGAAGCTCAAGATTATATTTGGTTGAGAAACTCTTCGCACACTGATCACATGTGAATGGCCTCTCTCCAGTATGAACTTTCGTGTGACGCTCAAGACATTGTTTGCTTGTGAAACTCTTTCCACACTTAGTGCAGGAGAAAGATTTATTGGCTCTTCTTTTCTTTAAATCTTTCTGTTTGGTTTGAGAAATACTAAAAGGTTTTTCTTTAGTTTTGACATGCTTTTTGTCCTCAACTTCACTCAATCCTCCATTCTCCTCATTTCCTTCAATCAGCTCTGAAATAAAAGTAAAAATGATTCATTTTCAGTAACTCAAAAATGTGTCCATAAAACCTTCCATGAATGAGGTACATTGATCTTCAAATTAGAGGTGGATGAACTTCCCAAAATATTTCATAAAAACGATCTTAAAACAAATAATCTGAATCACGATTTTCCCAATTTTGAGATATATTCAGACTGGAACAAGCCCATGGACTTATCCATTTGCAGTGAATCACTTCAAGAGAGTCCACACACTCTACTAAAGAAGAAAAAAAAACATTGAATGCAAGATAAAAACAAAACTTTACTTAAAAAAAAGAGCAAATGTTTCCATCACATGTGACCTTTGTCAATGCTAAACTTACAATGGCTCCTGAACTAAGCATTGTAAGTTTAGCATTAAAGGATTAGTTCACTTTCAAATTAAAACTTCCTGATAATTTACTCACCCCCATGTCATCCAAGATATCCATGTCTTTCTTTCTTCAGTCAAAAAGAAATTAAGGTTTTTGATGAAAACATTCCAGGATTTTTCTCCTTATAGTGGACTTCAATGACCTCCAAACAGTTGAAGGTCAAAATTACAGTTTCAGTGCAGCTTCAAAGGGCTCTACATGATCCCAGACGAGGAATAAGAGTCTTATCTAGAGAAACCATCGCTCATTTTCTAAAAAAAAAATTTAAAAATTATATACGTTTTAACCTCATCTGAACTAGCTCATCTTGAACTAGCTCATTTCTTCTTCTTCTCTATTTGAATTCCAGCAGTGTAGACACTGCTAAGTGTATTACTTCCCTCCACGGGTCAAAGTTTGAACTAATTGTTATATACTTGCACTAGCATATTGTATATGACAATTTAGTTCAAACTTTGACCTGAGGGGGGCAGTAATACACTTAGCAGTGTCTACACTGCTGGAATTCAAATAGAGAAGAAGAAGAAGAAAATAGCTAGTTCAAGATGAGCATTTATGGTTAAAATGTATAAAATTTTAAAACTTTTTTTAGAAAATGAGTGATGGTTTCTCTAGATAAGACCCTTATTTCTCGTCTGGGATCGCGTAGAATGCTTTGAAGCTGCAATGAAACTGTAATTTTGACCTTCAACCGTTTGGAGGTCACTGAAGTCCACTATATAGAGAAAAATCCTGGAATGTTTTCCTTAAAAACCTTAATTTCTTTTTGACTGAAGAAAGAAAGACATGAACATCTTGGATGACATGGGGGTGAGTAAATTATCAGGAAATTTTAATTTGAAAGTGAACTAATCCTTTAACAAAGTTCACAAACGTTCACTGTTTTATTTTCAGTAAAGATTTGTTTTTATCTGGCATTTGATTTTTTTTCTTCTTTGGTAGAGTGTTTGGGCTCTCTTGAAACGATTCACTATTTGGATTTTTTTGTCTACACACCTCATTTGGACTTGAAGGTAAAGTGAGTTCCTGACTACTCTTCACTTATCCATTTGCAAAAATTAAAACATAGTATTGCATTAAATCAATTGTCAAAATAGTCATTAAACTAGGGGTCGACCAATGCCGTTATCTTAAAGAGCAGTGCGGCCATATAAAGTAGGGGTGCAACACTAATCAATAAAATCGTTAATGAAAATCATTGACAACGAATGTCGATATGTATTAGTCACATCTGCCCATGGTGCATGGAAAACATCTGCAAGTCACGTCAAATTACAGCACCGAATAATGCATTTAAAAATATTGGAGGAAAGGTGCGTGATCCAAGCTGCCCAAAACATGAGAATTCTTTATTTTAAACTTCAAGCTAATGCATTAACGTAAGTTTAACATGGCTTGCCCTGTCAGGCGCTTTGACAGATGCGTGTGCTGTTTAATGTGTGATGTTTCCTCAGAACAAAACTTTCATTTTACGGTCATATCCTTATCTGTAAGTGTTATAAATGTACACGAGTATTTCCATTTTGCATGAAGGCTCGTTCTGACGGTCTGCGGTAAACAGACGGGATGCATTCGTTTTGCTGAAGTATCTGTTGTTGGACATTAAATTTAGGTTTAAAAGTCAACATGTAATTCAAGTATTTTATGAGAATGGTAACTGTAAAGGGATAACAGTGTGTAACTGAATACAAATGTAAGAGGTCTCTTCTGAACTCTGCCCCTCAAATGAAGGGTTGCAGATAACACAAAAAAGCAAAACAAGACCCATAAAAACGCAACATAAACAGACATGGCTGCATTAAACTGCACCTGGGGAACACATTACAACAATATAACTAGTATTGCCAATATCTTAAAAAGTTAAAAGGCAGGGAATGCAATTTATTATGAATAAAATAGTTCAATATAAAATATTTAAATAATTTGTTTGATGAAGTAAAACAATAACATGAGATTGAAAAATAATGATTCAACAAAACTTGAATTTAAGTTTAATTTCACCGATGAGTTGTATTTAACCAATCAACTGGGGGCACAGGATTGTTTATATAAGGACAGAGGCTTCAAGGCCAAAAGGTTGTGAACCAGTTTAGATTACCTGTCAGGATCCAGTAGCACAATTCCTCAATCTCTCCACACAGACACACCACTGAACATCTCCATCAACTAATCCTTTAAACTAAATTTCATTTTCTTTCCTTTTTCAGTTTCATTTTAATTTGAGTTAAAAAAAAAAAAAAATTAAATTCCAAGAATCAAATCTAAAATGAAATCTAAGAAAATATCAAAGCGAAAATCGATTTTTAATTGAATCATGCCTGAATCATGGCCTAAGAATCGTTATGAATCAAATCGTGAGACTCCAAAGATTCCCACCCGTCCAGTTCATAGAAAGTGCCCCTTTTATTATTTGATGCTTCAGCTTTATTATTTTACAGCTTTAAAGATTTGTCCTAATACAACAAACCAAAATCTAAATCTTCTTGAAGCTTTATAACCTTCAGCATCATGAATGAATGAAGAATAAACACCAACCTCTTTGTTCTTCAGTATCTTCAGTGTGTTTTATTCTGCAGGGTTCTGGATCACTCATGTTCTCACTGTCCTCTTTAATAAACTTTTGCAGATTTCAGCTCTTCCTGATGCTCGTCTGATGGGAATATTCCAGCATTTATTGGTGAAATCACTGAAGGCAGGATTGTTGTGGGAGGAGCTTCACTGAACATGAACATCTGTGTGGAAGAAGCAGATTTGCCGAAATCAACAAAGAATCAGTTACTGAGGTTTTTTTTGTTAACCAATTTACAAATTTAAGCTTTTATGTAAGTGAAGCAGATGTCCTCAGAAATCTATCACTGAAGATACCATAGCCTTACAAATATAAATTGTTGCCTGTTTGTAAATTATTATATTTCTACATTAAAAATAACAGCATCGACACAAAGAGCACTTCAATTTAAAATACTCATTCAGTAACACTGCACTCACATCTGTGGAAATTCACACATTTCTATTTTGTCTGTCTTTATATTGCTAACATTTCTATCCATTTTTTTTTCATTCTGCCCCCTTATAAGGGCAATTTTGTTTTTTTTTTTATGTGGTCGATTCGATATTGATTCTCAAAAGCCACAAATAAAAATTGTCCCCGTATTTATCTCCAAACATTGAACATAATATTTGATTGTTAAAATCTTATTACTAGTCTTATTTATTATATGTCATCCATTTATCTTATAGGATGTTGTAATCGAGCGCCTGTCATTCATTCGATATTTAACATGGCTGACGCAGGCTGTCCCGATCAGGCCAGTGCTGCATTGTCACGAAAGCTTATCATTTGCACGCATTATAAGCCTCGTGAATCACACACACACACAAGCAGCGCATCTCAGAGAGCGTTCAAATAATAAACATAGTCAGTTAAACAGTAGAGAAACACAACAAATGTGTAAGAGTACATTGGATCCATCTTTTAGTCTTAAAGAGACAGCAGCCAAAAATAAACCTGTCTGTGTTTGTTTGTAATGACAACCAAAAAAAAGGAAACAATCACTCACTGATCTTGACTGAATAACATTTACATTTGATTACTTTATTCAATTTCTGTACCTGAAAACTACTGTTGGACCTACCTGAAAAGCAATGTATTGAAGAGCATTACTGCAGCCTATTTTTATTTGTGCTACTGCTTGTAATTTGATTATTTATTTATTTTTCCTTAATTGATGTTTACCTGTCTTTAATAATGTTTGCAATTTATATTAGTTAGTAGTTTTAGCTGTGGTGTCAAAATTGGAATAAAAAAATTGTGAAATTTCTCCGGTATCATAACTATATTTATTGCAATAAAAATGACATGGGTCAAAATCAATAACTACTTTATTTTTTTTATTACTTCTTTGTGGTGAAGCCAGTTAAAATTATTCATTGAATCGAAAATTGAGAATTGAATCGAGAATCAAATCGAATTGAGATCTTGTAAAACGCTGAATCTGAATCGATACCTAGCCCTACCCCTTATATTTACATTTGAGATGATATCTGTCAAAAGAATACAATGTAAACTATAAATAACAGTACAAATAACAAACAAACCGAAATTTGATGACACCAATCTTCATATCTACAGGTAATTAATTGCACTAGAGCACATAATATCTAAATATAGTTTGGTTGTCTAATAACTATATTGAGAGCAAAATTTAAATGTTTCCAGTATCTATAATTTTGTTCATATTTATGTGTAGATTTTAAATGTCCCACATAGCTCATTAAATTAAGTAATTATCAGAATATGTTCTGAATTTTATCCATGTAACATTAAAGTAAATAAATTTGATCTGCCAAAGATGAACGTCAGAGAAAAACAATATTATATCTGTTCGCATTCCTTCCCCTCACAGATCACATTCAGTAACAGCAACATTATCACTCCAAATATCAAAACAATCATTCACTCGAACACACAAAAACGCTCAAGTCTTAATGAACTTAACATGTGTTCCTCTTGTTGGCTGCTGCTGTAATAAGTGTTTATTTAAGTAAGCAAACACACGAACAGCGCTGTGCTCGATTCAAACAAGGCAGAAACGACCTCTTATGTTGTTGCATAAACAAACAGTGTAAAGTGTATTTTTCGATAGTGTAAATTTGCGAAACACCGTGTGAACTGCTCACCTCTCCTCAGAATACTCGACGCTGAGCGCTAGCGCGCGCGCCAGAGCGCCAAACTCTGAACGACATTTTCTATAAAAATCTATAAAACGCCACATCAAACAAAAATATAAGGTATAATAATGTAGCAGGCGTCTCATTCAATCTCAGTCATGCGTGGAGTAAAATATGGTTTATTAGGTAATCAAAAGCTTTCTTGAGAAATTTAAAACAGAAAGCCCAAAAAGCAAACATAACACTTTTCAGATATTAATAGGAGATTCTCTACAGAAACATTTTTTGTTGTACTGGTTGAAAGTCTACTCATATTCTGATAACAATAACTATGTTAAATGGAAATGTATTTTTGTTTTATAAATATATCGTCTGTGGAAGGTGTAGGACCATAAAATGTTCATCCAATCTTTAAATAATACTTTGTCCTACCTGCCTGTCAGCATATGTTTTTACATACCCAGGGTCAGGACGCAGGGGGTAGGGGTTAAGCAAAGTCTCTTTCATGGGATTTCTGTTCTCTTCATTGCAAACCAAATGTGTCAGATTACAGAGACTCTCACCTTGTCTAACTGAATATTGCATTTGTGCTTTGTCTCCCTCTCTAAACACTGACCCCGTAAAATGTTAATAAACTACAATAAAACAACTGTAAAGTTGAATTTACTAAGTACTGCTATATAACGACAGCACCATAATATGCAAATATGAATTGAAAGTTTGATTTTCAAATAAGTGCATTTTTGCAGTAATGAAATTAGATCAAAATGGACAACGATCCTAAAACCTTTAAAAATAAAGTGCCGCATAAAGCGATATTTAATGTTTACTGTGTTTTTCTGAATTCTGAATCAGTTTTCATCTATAAAAACATTGAAATATTGATTTAAATTTTAAAGTAGCAGTATCTGCTCCAGGATATTTTAACAATGTAAATTAACCAACAATTTCAATCCAAAGATGTCAAAAGAGTGGAAATAAAATGGCAGCAGCAACATTTGAGATCGATTCCCATCAGATCACCCCACAGATCTCAAACTTTGATTTTTGACTTGACATTCAGTGACAGTTCTCACTCTTAAATAGGGATGTCATGATAACTGATACTTCGGTGCCAAGTTGGTATAAACATTTTAAAATACTTGTTTTTTTATAGTATCATAAGTACTGATGGTACAGAACATTTATGCACTATAGTTTGTAGGTTGAACCCATATAGTTTAAATCAGTCATTTCAAAGCTTTCTGAGACATAATTTCACCAACAGTGCAAGTGATTCAGTGGTACAATGTCTTTTTCTCTCTCTCAAAATGCATTTTCCCCTTGAGAGGCTGCACGGGCCTCAGGCAAAGGGTCGAGGCAGGTGGCAGACAGGGAATAAACAATGAACAGGCAGAGGTCGGGACAGGCAGCAAGAATAATATTGGCTGATTAGACAGCAATACACATCTGAGACCTCAAACACAAAGTATTACCCATTATAGACACAGTAAATTTAAAGTAAAGAGTAAAGGAAACACTGTACAGTACTTTCTGAAACAACCAGTTGTTTTTTTACCCATGTAAATTAACAAGTACCCTTGTAAGACCCCACCCCCCTCGCCATAAAAACACTTTCTCATTGGATCTATGAAAATCCCATTGGTGACCTATTGAGTTCTCACTGAAAGGTGAGGAGTTTGATTCTCCAAAGTGGATTTACATAACCATATACATCTTAAAGATGCTTACTAAATTGTTTATTTAACATCTGACAGGAAAATCTAAGTATTAAAGAGAGCACATTACATGAAATAGACATCTGAGTGATTGATGTGTGTGTGCTATTATGTAGAATTCACTGTTGTCAACACTGTTTAGAATACATGAATGAAAATATAAAACAAAATCTGTTTTCTTAAGTTGTAGTTTATTGTAATTTCAAACAGAGATATTACAGCACTTTTCTGATTCTTGATGTCTGTACATTTGTTGCAGAGCTTTGTGGTGGAGCAGGACCTGCAAGATGATGGTGGCATTTGTGAAAAAAAAAGGGAAAACCTGAAACAAAAATATAAAGTAACTATCATTTTGTTACTTCTAATACAGAAATCAAATGACATTGCACTGTTAAAATGACTGCATTTGAAGTTTGTGCATTTTTGTAGGATGTGAAATGTCCTCAGATTGGTGTGAGCACTGAGGATGGAGAGCCACAGCAGATCCTGGAAATGGTGTAGAGCCATGGATGAGACCCTCCATCACTCCATCTGCCCTTATTGCCTCATCTGACCCAGATGTTGCTTAAGTCTCTTCATCTTCAGTGAGTCCAGAGCCAGCCAGAGCATCTAGAAAAAGACCAAAAGACATTGAGGATGTGATTTTGGTCAAGTTTGTTCTGCTGGTTTCTGTTTATCCATTAATTCATTGATTGACTGTAAATGAAGATGTATTCACATCAGCTGTATTTGTCTAGTGCATTGATCATTATTATTGTGTGTAAGTGCTGGGGTGGGCTAGCAATGCAATTCACTCTGGGGTAATCTTAATTTTTAAGTAGTAATCCTTACATTTTTTTGAGTATAAAATCAACAGTCTTCTCCAAAGGCGAGATCTTTGAGCAGCTGCCCGACGTCTCCTTTGTGCAGACATTGCTAATCATCTGTAATAAAGGACTTCCTGCTCTTAAACACACACTGCCATCTCTTTTCTGGTGTAATATTATGAATGAATCTTCTCCTTTGTGTGAATCTTCAGATATTCAGGACTGATGCTCAATGAAACTGTTTACCGCACTGATCACAGTTAAATGGTCTTTCTTCAGAATGAAAAGGCAGATGTGATTTCAGAGCAAAAGCCTGATCCGCTTCTTCCCAGTGTGAATCTCATGTGAATCTTCAGCATTGAATTACATGTGAACGTTTTTCCTTGTTCACACCCATTAGATCTAAAAGAAACATTAAAAAGGTTCTAGAAAAAAAAATATTCAATTCACTTGGGTTTTTATGTGCTTTAATTTGTCATGTTTTATTTCTCAACCTGAAACAATGTAAATCTGGTGAGCATCGGGCATTAGGCATGTGACGGTATCAAATTTTCATGTTGCGATTAATTGCTGAAGCTTTTATCACGGTATATGGTATTATCACGATGTTGAAATAAGTGCAAAAGAATTAGGCTATAAAGAACAACAGGTCCCACTTTACAATAAGGTCTCATTATTTAATGCATTAACTAAGATTGAGCAATAGCTACATTTGTTATAGAAAGTATTATTTTTTTGTTAATGTTAGTTAAGAAATACAACTGATCATTGTTAGTTTTATCTCAGGTCCATTAAATAAGTTCTTTTGATTTTAGTAATGTTATTAAACAGTAACTAAGAAATTAACATTAACTAAGAATAATAAATGCTTTATGAGCATTTTTCATTGTCAGTTTGGTAATAATGAATTAACATGTTAACTAATGAAGCCGTATATGTCTCAAAGTTTTACTGAACAATAAATAATCAATATATAATATTTCTAATCATTAGGACATGTTGTAGTCAAGATTGAATATAAAAAATGTTTAAGTTTTAAAATAAATAGCCTATTAAGTCATTAAGTATTAAGTATTTGGTGCTGTGATGAACAACATTGAGATTACAAAAAAATAAATGGCTGTTTGAAGAATTTTTAAAAACTTCACTAGAGCGGTTGGCTTGTTTGCGGAGTTTCCGGGGTAACCGCTGCATTCTGCTGTTCCATCAGCGCCCTCTGCTGTCAGAGAGTGAACGTGCACTTTCATTCAGCATGACTCCTTCCACCTTGTGCTTCTTGTTGGGTTTGTTTACATCTGAGCTTATGTCCCTTTGATGCAGAATACAGCGGTGTTGTGCATTTTATACGGTTGATGGGGAAAGTATTCTAAAATGCATTATAAAAATTTTAATAATTGGTAATAAATTATTATTTACGGTATTTTGAAGTGCCCACGATAACAATATTGTGCATATTCATTATCGTGATATACAGCATTACCGAATATCGGCACATGTCTAATCAGCATGTTCTTCAGTATCATGATGAATGAATGAGGAATGAAGAATAAACACCAACCTCTTTGTTCTTCAGTATTGTGATGTTTCATCTGCAGGTTCTGGATCACTGGATCTCTCTGTCCTCTCCTTCCAGATGCTTTCTGGTAGTTCTGCATAAAAACAAATAAGTTACCTTCCAACAGACATGATAGGAGATCAACCTGTCCTGTCACTCACTGTGGCTGTAAAGAAACTATTAATGAATGAGGAATTTATATACTGTACACACAAAGTGCTTCACAATCACATCAGGGGTCTCTTCACACCACCATCAGCTATAGGTGGAGAGGAGAGATTTGGCAGTGACTACTTACTGTGATTTCAGACTGTGGTGATGTGGTTTCTCCACTGCATGGATCTTCATGTGTCGCTTCAGGTGACTTTTAATAGTGAAACTCGTTCCGCACTGATCACACGTGTGCGGCTTCTCTTCACTGTGGAACCTCTCATGTGTTTTCAAATATGATGAATAATTGAATCTCTTGTCACAGAATGAACACTTGTAAGGTTTTTCTCCAGTGTGGATCCTCTCATGTCTTTTCAGATCTGTTGACTGCCTGAATTTCTTGATGCAGTATGAACACTTGTAAGGTTTCTCTCCCGTGTGAATCCTCTCATGTGCTTTTAGATCTGTCGAATGAATGAATCTCTTGTCACAGTGTGAACACTTGTAAGGTTTTTCTCCCGTGTGAATTCTCTGGTGCAGTTTTAAAACACTCACATAAGAAAAAGTCTTCCCACACTCAAAGCACACATGATCTCTTACTTCAGTATGAATTTTCTGATGTGTACGTAAATTGTGAAGCACTGAAAAACTCTTTCCACATACAAAACATGAATGTGGCTTCTCCTTTGTATGAACTCTAAGGTGTTTCTTTAGGGAGGACGCCACAATAAATGTTTTTCTGCATTGATTGCATGTGAATGGCTTCTCTCCGGTGTGGATCCTCATGTGTCCTTTAAGGTGTTCCGATCGGGTGAAACTCTTCCCACATCGATCACACGTGAATGGCTTCTCTCCAGTGTGAACTCTCATGTGGTTCTGAAGCTGTGATGATTGTGTGAAGCTCTTCCCGCACAGATCACATGTGAACGGCTTCTCTCCTGTATGAATTCTAATGTGAACCTCAAGATGATGTTTTTTTTTGAAGCTCTTTCCACACAGATCACATGCGTGTGGCTTCTCTCCTGTGTGGATCTTCATGTGTTCTTTAAGGCTTGCTGACAGTGTGAAGCTCTTCCCGCATTGATCACATGTGTGCGGCTTCTCTCCGGTGTGGATTTTCACATGTTGATCATGATTTGGTTTTTGTGTGAAGCTCTTCCCACACTGATCACATGGGTACGGCTTCTCTCCAGTGTGAACTCTGATGTGAATCTCAAGACTACGATTGTTTGTGAAACTCTTTCCACACTGAATGCAGGTGAAAGATTTATTTTTCTTTAAAAATGTCTTTTCAGTCATCGAGTGCATCAAATATTTTTCTTCCAGGTTTGACATGATGTTTCTCCTCCACTTCACTCAGTTCCTCACTCTCCACCTTCACTTCCATCAGCTCTAAAATGATAGAAAAAAAGACTTTCATTTTCAGTGCATCATTAAAGTGAAAACGTCTCGGTTATGTATATAACCATATATAAGGAGGGAACGGAGACATACGTTGGAACTGACCGACGAATTTGGGATCGCTTTGAGAGACAAATCTACCTCGAGTGTAAGAAAAACGATATGCGACAATTGCAACAACTGCTCTGCGCTGCAGCGTGAATATTTGATGAGCAGCAGGCGCTTCTCATTCACTTTTCCATTGAGGAGCTGAGCTAGTGACTCGGACGTACAGCGGAGGTACTCAAACGGACATACTCAGTGTGACTATTGGATAACACTGGGAAAGCGTGCCTTTTAAGGGAAGGGGACCCTGCGGAGGCCCGTATGGAGGTGGAATGTGGCGGTTACACATTTGGACTAGCCAATTAGGGTAATACAACATCTGGATGTCTCTGGGGTGGTTCCAGCCTAGTTCTGGGGGTAAAGAACACCAGACTGGGTAGCCTTTCCATGGAAGAATATGCATATGGAATTGCCGCAAGGATCACTACATACGGACACCCAGCCTAACACAGGTTCCACAATGCATATGAGTGTAGGCCCGGCGTCAGACGCTCCACCATGTCTGACTGTCGGGGGGTAACAGAGGAACTCAACAGGGTTAGCCATTTCTGGGGAACTCTACTGGAGCAATAGACGCACATATCTGGCCCAGCGGGCAGGAGTGGTGTTGCAAACCGACACTAGAACAGGTCCCTTGCGCTACTGGCCACTGGGGGCGAATACACAGAAGGATACCGACTCTACATGAAGGCTATAGAATCTAGAGAACATGATAGTTGTCGCCCAGCCTGCAGCTCTACAAATATCTGTCAGTGAGGCACCTTGAGCCAGTGCCTAAAAGGAAGCAACTAGGGATGGGCATTTTCCCAAAATATTGTATTCGAATATTTGGGCTCATAAAAACTAATATTCGAATATCTGTTTATTAAAATGACGTTAAACAAGAAGGACGTTGTTATTTTTTTTTTTAATTAATCAAGATTTTGTAACCATTTCTGAACAAGCTTACGATTAGGCAATATACACAACAAGCTTACGTTATATCTTAAGCTTTTCTTTTAGTTTAAAGCATTAAACAATATGTGCAAACAAAACAATATACATAAAAGCATTTAAGCTCAAGCAGCGCGAAAGAGAAAAACGCTAATAAAACAGACAGCGGCAGTTATCGTAGAAAACGTAGCCTACATAATACACTCGAGTCAGGATGTGGTTATCGTGTTTATATTGTTTCACGTTCATGTTGAGAAAAACAATAATATCCACATGCTCGGGTGAGAAAACGAGCTGCGCTGGCAGACGTTGCAGAAACACAAAGATAACGATAATACATAACGGTATGCTAAGTTAAGTTTCTAACAGCAGCACTTTCTTTTTCTGTTCGTAAATATGTCTCCCTCGATTAAACTTAAATTAAGCATATGTATCAAAATCATTTTGCTATCAGATAAGTTATCTTCTCGGCTCACTTGGGGTACAGCTGCGCTTACCTGTCGTGAATGCCGTGATATACATCTGTCTTTCCTCATTCGACGGGTGTTTTGATTTCATGTGCTTTCTCAATATGGTGGTGATATTATGATAACTCAGTTTCATTAATTTGATCAAAAGTAATTACATTTTGTAACATCATTTTCATCCAAGTAATTCCAAACTTTGCGAGGCAGGCAACAACATTATGTGATGATCAAATGAAATAAACTTGTTAAACACGCTCCACAGCGCCACCCGGTGCATTTAGTTATAACTGCGATTTTTTGTGCTTAGGATTTATCATGGATTCACTGCATTTATAGCCAGCAAAGCAACATAGTAAAATTCGAATAGTATTTTTATTTTTCGAATATTAATTACAGATCGAATATTCGACTATTTGTGCACACCCCTAGAAGCAACACTCGTAGGTGAATGTGCTCACAACCCGAACGGGCAAGGCACGTCTTGGAATTTGGTATGCCAAAACAATAGCATCCACTATCCAGCAGGGGTGGGTGATATGACCAAAATCTTATATCACAATATGAGTAATTTTACCAATTTTAATCACAATATATATATCTCACAATGTAGTTATAGTTTTGCTTTAAATATTAAATTATTTACCAGTTATTTACAATCTGCATTGTAAAAAGTGCTATATAAATAAAGGTGACTTGATTTGAAATAAGGTTTTCATGATATCAAATTTTCATGAAATTTTTAAAATTCTTATCACCATTTTCAATATTTAAATAATTAATACTAGCCTAAAAAAAAACTCTCAAGCTTACTGAATACAAGTAAACAGAAAGAGCAAAGAAAAACTACAATAGAACAAAGACAGACGAAATAGACCTACCTGAATAACTTCAAACACTAGAAATACATAAAATGTATAAAGAAGCCAAATGTATAAAAAAAAAACAATGCATAGTCTTTACTATGTAAATTAAATACACATTTATTCTTTTTAAAGTAACAGAAATGAGCAGGAAGAGATTTTCTCTCTTTTTTGATTAACATTAATAATAAAAGCAGGTAAATTTGGATGCTGTCCCTTTAAGAATGACTGCACCTATCCATTATACTCAAGCCTCGTCTTTCTCAACTGTACTTTCACTTAAGACATAAATTAATCTGTTTACTTGGAAAAAATTGGTGATGTTGACACATGGGTATGTGTATTGAACCATTCTTTTCCACCATATTATAATATTTCTTTTTCCCCTTTGACTTCCACTGTAACAGTATGAAAAAGGACAACATATACTGCACATTTGTGGTCTGTTCTCCCTATTTAATTTACAAATATACCATGAATAATTCACTGGAATGCACAAAGAATTTCATTTTTCTCCTCCATTCCTCACATCTCTTTTCCAGGTTTGTTTTTACACGGATGCTTTAAAATGTAGTAATCTCCCTTTTTCACTTCTAATCCCTATATGGCAGCATTTAAATAAATTTATTATCTGTCAAAAAGACGGAAATCACTTTGAAATATTATCATGTAATGCTAAAGTTACATTTTTGATTAAGGCAATGAATGTTACATAATACAAATATATATTATTAGTGAAATGTAACCCGTCCGTTATTGCAGTGGAAAGAATCACATTTTGGGGTTTATTCATGGTCTGTTGAAAGTACCTTGCTGATGCTTTTACACTTTTAAATGTCTATTTAATGTTCGATAGTTGAAGGGTGAGTAGAATAATGTCATCTCTCTGTACCCAGTTTTTTAAAAACCGTATTATTGTGTTCAAGTTACACCCATAATTCATATAAAGCATCATGGGGCATAGGAAAAAGCCGCTTAACTTTGTAAAAATTAAGGGTCGGTCACACTAGACTTTTCCTTCCACTGACTTTAATTCATACGCATGTGAATGTCGGACAGTCTAGAGCATCTTTAACTATAGTTTATAATTAATTTACGTCATCTGTGTCCTACAAGTTTCACTCAACATATGCTCGCAAAAAAAATGATAACCAGATATAAAATAAAAGCTGAAATAATATTTAGTTTGACCTGATGTTGACAATCAATATGAAATTCTCATATTGATTGTCTCCCTTTACTGACCATTTGTTGAAAGCCAAAATATGTTTGCTCCAATTTCATAGTTCATTTATTTTACTTCACAGCTGTTAAAAACCCTGTGTGATAAAAATTATGAATTATAAAGTTATGAAAAAACATTAAAATGTTAATCAAAGATTAGTTTTAAGGGATAAAATTATTGATTACAGGGGGACTTTAAGATTTTTCCTGCTACAGCCTAAATGTGCAGAAATGCTTGAATCTTTGTAACATGAATGTTGTTCAGCATCATGAATGAATGAAGAATAAACTCCAACCTCTTTGTTCTTCAGTATCTTCAGTGTGTTTCATTCTGCAGGGCTCTGGATCACTCATGTTCTCACTTTGAAAAATATTCCAGCATTTATTGGAGAACTGCTGTCGTAGGAGCTTCACTAACCATGTGACTTCTGTGGGAGGAGCTTCACTGATGATACATTTAAGTGGGAGGAGCTAATCTGCCAAAATAAGAAAAAATATAACAGTTACTGAATTTAAGCATTTCTGTCTGTCTATTGTAACTACTGCTAATTCACAACTTATTTTATTGCTAACCAGAACATTGTCCTGATTCTTCATTAAAATATAGGCATATAGGTAGAAATTAGGGCTGGTCCGAATACCATTTTTTAAGCTTCGAAGCTTCGGTAGTAATCAACACTGAATATTCGAAGCTTCGTAGGAAGGGGGCTGAACATATTCTGTTGAACTGTCTGCATTGTATGTGCGACTCGAGCACTGCATATGTGCGGGTTATTTCTGTTTTTCTGTTGCTCATTTAAAATTATTTTCTTTATTAATTAACGCTGTGGACAGCATAACATTTGCGACGGACAGTTAAACGAGTTTCATGAGGAATAAAGCGGCAGTTGTGAAATGTCAGTTGCCTCCGTGAAGTCTGTCTGGTATCAATAACGCAAGCTAAGTGAGCTATCCCTATTTGCTCCATACACAGCGCGTTACAGTAGGAATCTCTGTGTCTATCTGTCTGTTTGCATTTTGATAATGTCGAGAATCGTTCATTAAAACAGACTTCACACGTGGCAGGTGTGTTGCTGCGGACCCAAAGGAGTGCAGTGTCGCATTTGGCGCAATGGACACGCGACACATTCAGAATTAATAAACTTTTAATAAACTACAGAACAGCGAAATAAACTAACGTAAGCTGAAAGCGGCACACCTCATGCGGGCAGGGTTTATGCTTCGAGAACGGATACTGCACTAGTGATATAAAACACAGGTCTGTTAAGAGCAATACTTTTAATAAGGGGACTTAACATATGCGCTGCAATTATTTTCTTGTTTATAGTTTTTGTGCGTCACAGAGTGACTCAGTTCATAGTAAATGCAGCTCCACACTAGGCATGTGATGGTATCAAATTTTCATGTTGCGATTAATTGCTGAAGCTTTTATCATGGTATATGGCAGGGGTTCTCAACCCTGGTCCTCGAGGGCCACTGTCCTGCTGAGTTTAGCTCCAACCTTGATCAAACTCACCTGCCTGTAACTTTCTAGTAATCATGAACAGCTTAATTAGCTGATTCAGGTGTGTTTGATTAGGGTTGGAGCTAAACTCTGCAGGGCAGTGGCCCTTGAGGACCAGGGTTGAGAAAGCCTGGTATATGGTATTATCAAGATATTGAAATGAGTTGCAAAAAAAAGTGTTGTCATAGTATAACAGGTTTAAGAACTCTTTTTGTAATAACAAAAAGAACTCTGAATGTTTAAATACAATAATACAACACAAAAAATATATTAAGTAAAATTTTCAAACATATTAAAGTGCAAAAGAATTAGGCTATAAAGAACAACAGGTCCCACTTTACAATAAGGTCTTATTATTTAATGCATTAACTAAGATTGAGCAATAGCTACATTTGTTACAGAAAGTATTATTTTTTGTTAATGTTAGTTAAGAAATACAACTGATCATTGTTAGTTTTATCTCAGGTCTATTAAATAAGTTCTTTTGATTTTAGTAATGTTATTAAACAGTAACTAAGAAATTAACATTAACTAAGAATAATTAATGCTTTATAAGTATTTTTCATTGTCAGTTTGGTAATAATGAATTAACTAATGAAGCCGTACGTCTCAAACATTTCTAATCATTAGGGCATGTTGTAGTCCAGCTTAAAATATAAAAATGTTTAAAGGTGCCCTAGAATCGAAAATTGAATTTACCTCGGCATAGTTAAATAATTAGAGTTCTGTACATGGAAATGACATACAGTAAGTCTCAAACACCATTGTTTCCTCCTTCTTATGTAAATTTGATTTGTGCAAAAGACCACTGAAAAACAGGGAATCTCAACATAACACCAACTGTGACGCAACAGTAATATGTACGCCCCCAACTTTTGCATATGCCAGCCCATGTTCAAGGCATTAGACAAGCCAGTATTAACGTCTGGAGCAGCACAGCAAATCAACAGACTTTATGCAGGTAAGCAAGCAAGGACAATAACGAAAAATGGCAGATGGGGCAATAATAACTGACATGATCCATGATATCATGACATTTTAGTGATATTTGTAAATTGTCTTTCTAAATGTTTCGTTAGCATGTTGCTAATGTACTGTTAAATGTGGTTAAAGTTACCATTGTTTCTTACTGTATTCACGGAGACAAGAGCCGTCGTTATTTTCATTATTAAACACTTGCAGTCTGTATAATTCATAAACACAACTTCATTCTTTATAAATCTCTCCAACAGTGTGTAATGTTAGCTTTAGCCACGGAGCATAGCCTCAAACTCATTCAGAATCAAATGTAAACATCCAAATAAATACTATACTTACATGATCTGATATGCTACATGACAAACACTTTGTAAAGATCCATTGTGAGGGTTATATTAGCTGTGTGAACTTTGTTTATGCAATGTATTATAGAGTTGCGAGCTTGGGGTCGGGGAGCACGTGCATTTAAAGGGGACGCGCGCAGAATCGGCGCATTTTTAATTATGCCCCAAAATAGGCAGTTAAAAAACTGAATAAAAAAATCTATGGGGTATTTTAAGCTGAAACTTCACAGACACATTCAGGGGACACCGTAGACCTATATTACATCTTGTGAAAAAGCGTTCTAGGGCACCTTTAAGTTTGAAAATAAATAGCCTATTTAGTCTTTAAGTATTAAGTATTTGGTGCTGTGATGAACAACATTGAGATTACAAAAAACTGAATGGCTGTTTGAAGCATTTTAAAAACTTCACTAGCGCAGTTGCTTTGTTTGCAGGGTTTCCGGGGTAACCGCTGCATTCTGCTGTTCCATCAGCGCCCTCTGCTGTCAGAGAGTGAATGTGCACTTTCATTCAGCGCGTCTCCTTCACTTGTTCCGCCATGTGCTTCCTTGTTTACATGAGTGCCTGTGTCCCTTTGACACAGAATACAGCGGTGTTGTGCATTTTACACGGTTGATGGGGAAATATTCTTAAATGCATTATAAAAATTTTATTAACTGGTAATAAATTATTATTTACGGTATTTTGAAGTGCCCACGATAACAATATTGTGCATATTCATTATCGCGATATATCGCATTACCGAATATCGGCACATGTCTACTCCACACAAACAGTTATCATTTACATTTGTGGAGCAACTCAAAATCCATCTCTGAGTTTGGGTTGCTTATAACGTTCATCTGGCAATGCAATGTATGAACTCATGTCACCACAAGAAACACTTTAATATTTTTAAATATGCTAACTGTTCATTGCGATTTCAAAATAAATGTTTAAACCCTCACTCTGAGCTTTCACGTTTTGATGTCCATGTGTTCTTTTTTAAGAAATTAATATTAAAGGATTAGTTGGAAAGTTTACAAAGCAAAGAAGCAGACTAAGACAAATGCCTTTCATAAAAGGCATGTGATTGTGTAATGCGCAACACAGAGCTAGTGCAAGATGAGCATTTGTGGTTAAAAAGTTTTTTTTTTTTTTTAATTCCTCGCCTGGGATCATGTAGAGCCCTTTGAAGCTGCACTGAAACTGACATTTGGACCTTCAACCCAGTGAACCCCACTGAACCCCACTATATGGAGAAAAATCCTGGAATGTTTTCCTCAAAAACCTTACTTTCTTTTCAACTGAAGAAAGACTTGGATGATATCTTTAAGATTTGCTGCCACCTACTGGCGGTTTTAGATTCCCCATCTAAAAGTAGGTTTACTCTTTCCTATTTTTTCCCCAACATTTCATATTTCTATTTTCTATATTAAAATTTTATATTTAAAAACATTAATCTTATAACTTTATGTGATTATATTTGCAGTGTGAATGCATTAATACCACATCTAAATGTAATTTAAAGGAGGGTCTGTGCTACTATGCAGTGCTGAGATAAAATTTGTTTTCATTGAACTGATTTAATTTGGTAACAATAGCCAGTTATTCATTCTCATAAAGCATTCAGATGAAGATGTGGTCTTTTCATTTAAGTACTTATGAAAGTTTTGGTTCATTTTGCATATATGTATTACAAGTTAACGCGTGGTATTGCAACACCGCTTAGTATTGTGATACTACAGCTAGGATTCCCCTCACAGATCTCAAACTTTTGATTTTCAGGAAAAGTTCTCACCCAAATATTACAACAATCACACAAACAAGCACACAAAATCGCTCAGGTCTGAATGAATTCAACATATTTTCCTCACATGTTCGCTTCTGCTGCACTAAATGTTTATTTCAATAGAAAAACACCAGAGAGGACGCACAAGTAGCGCTGTACTGTATAAAAACAATACAGAAACGAGCCTGTAAAATGTCGCTTAATCAAACTGTATAAAGAGTGTTTGATGGTTGTGTAAATGTGCAAAATACCGTCAACTGCTCAACTCACCTCAGAAGACGACGCTGACTGACTGAATGAAGGAAGGCGCGAGTGGTGACGTCATCGGACGCGCCAACGCACGCGCGTACGGGACACCCCCGCGGAGCCAAGTCGCAGATTCGCCAATTTACTAGCCTTCAATTATTATTATTATTATTATTTAGAAATGAACTCCAGTTACTTAAAGCGAAAGGAACATATCCAAGTGAAGCCTACAATAGTTTTGTGAAACGACATATTCAACAATATTCAGTATATTTTTCAACAATATTATTGATTTAGCTGCACTAACACTATTGGGTGAGAACTGAACTGAGCTGGACAATGACATCATTAGCCGCTTTTCCACCATCGGACCGAGTGGTTCTCATTGCGTAACCGTTCCATTCCGTGCCGATCCGGACCAGCTGGTACGGTTTCGGTTTCGGTTTCATTTTCCACTGTGGGGCTGATAATGGCCGCTCTTTGGAATGTAATATAAAAGCGTCAGTCGTTGCCTTGGTAACACAATGGTTTACTTATGAAATGAGATGAAATAACGACCGCGTCATGGCGGATGATTAGATATTTCTTTTAATTTTATTATTAAAGGGGTGGTTCAGTATTTTTTTCTTGGCTTAATTGTGTTTTTTTGGGGCGCAGTTTAACATGTCTTAATGTTTCGATTTTTTGAAAACGGTTAAATTTTCATATATTTTACCTTTATTCTACATCTCTGTTTCCATTGTCATTCGAACGGCTCGTTTGACTCCTTCCAAAATACGCAATGTGCTCAGATTGGTTAGCTGGCCCAGTGTATTGTGATTCGCTGAAGCGTCCGGAAACGCCACGCCCCTTACCATTAGTTGTTACATGTGCTTCAGTGGAAATGTAAATAATGGCGTCTATATTGCTGTATCAAATTGAGCCGGATTTTTTTGATAACGATAATTATGATTATTTTTGTGTGTGTACAAATTAACTAAATTAACAACTTCTATTAACATTATCTTTGTTCTACATGTTTCACTCAACCCTGTTACTTCTGACATTATCTTCCTCAAAAAATACAGCATTTCTTAGAACTGTCAGCCATTCTGGAAAGTGAATTTACTTGAGACAGTTTGGTATTTCATGTTTACTCCAAAGATTAAAAAAAAATGTAAACTATATTGAGAAATGTCCAACACTTTTGCAAAAACTGTGAATATAAATAAATGTTAATATAAATAAAACAGCTAAAATATTTAGTGTCCTGATGTTGACAATCATTATGTAAGTGTCTCAAACCTCCCTTTACAGACCATTAATTGAAAATCAAAATAATAACCATAATAAAATGCTGTACCTGTTTCATAGTTTAACTATTTTACTTTAGAGCTCTAAAGACTAACTAAATGTGCAGAAGTGTTTTTGAATCTTTCTAACATGAATGTTGTTCAGCATCATGAATGAATGAAGAATAAACACCAACCTCTTTGTTCTTCAGTATCTTCAGTGTGTTTCATTCTGCAGGGTTCTGGATCACTCATGTTCTCACTGTCCTCTTTAATAAACTCAGTCTTTGCAGATTTCAGCTCCTCCTGATGCTCTGATGCTCGTCTGATGGGAATATTCCAGCATTTATTGGAGAACTGCTGTGGAAGGAGCTTCATTGATGACGTGATTGCCATGTGGAAGATGCTGATATGCCAGAAAGAAAAAGTTGATTTTTATAATTGATAACAGAATATATAATGAAAATCCTTACAAATATAAATAATGGTAAGAAAAACAGCTGAAAGCATAAACACAAAAAGAAATATACAAATAGTACTCTCAGTCTGTTGATACCAATGAAATGAGCTTTAAGTGTCAATTTACAGCAGATCTGAAGACATCAGCATAATAAATGAGGTGAAAACAGGAACTATTGACATGAAATAAAGTGTTTTCAGCAGCTCTGTTAATATTGATGATCCTCAGACTATCAACACTCATTCAACAAGACATTCAGATCATCTCACTTTATTCTGATTAACTGTTAGAAACTGATTATTTGAGGATAATTATAGGATAATTGAGCATAATAATGAGGATTATTTTCAGGATAAAAGCATATAAAACTGTTATATTGAAAGATAATACAGCTATTTTCACAATACCACATGAACAAAATATAAATAATACAAAACACTTAATACAAAACTTAAAATATTCACAAAACCTTTAAAAATAAAGATCACCAAAGCGGTATAGGCTTAGACTAATGCTCCAAGTGTAATACGCTATTCACATCTATCAATATGATCAATTATGTATAGATTTAAAAAGTCTCACATGGATCATTATACCCAGATACGTCTGCAAGATGTCTGTTAAAGAGCGCTTCATCTGGAAAGCAACGATTCCCAACAATTCCCCTCACAGATCTCAAACTTTGAACTTTTTTTTACTTCGCATTCAATAACAGTTCTCCAAACATCGAAACAATCACACACACACACACACGCACGCACGCACGCACGCACACACAATCGCTCAGGTCTGAATGAATTAAACATATTTTCCTCACATGCTGCTGCTGTTTGTTTCAATAGGAAGACGACAGAAAGGCGCACAAGTAGGGCTGTGCTCGATGAAAACAATACAGAAATGAGCCTGTCGCTTGAACAAACTGTGTAAAGTGTGTTTGATGGTTGTGTAAATATGAGAAATACCGTGAACTGCTCGACTCACCTCAGAAGACTCGACGCTAAAACTGAATGAGAGGAAGGCGCGAGCGAGCGGTGACGTCATCGGCCGCCAACGGTAGATAATCAAAGACCCGCCAAAAGGTAAACAGATTTTATTTTGATATTGAAATATTTTGTACATTTGCCCTCTTTTATAAGGGTCACATCATGCCCAGCTTTGAATTGTGCTTTAAATTTATTTTTTTTTCTCCTGTAACAAATGTTATCATAAGGAATATTATTTAATTAATCTCCTGCTTCTTTTAGCTAAATTTAGCATTCATAAATGTACATTTGTAAACATGTTCATATTATTTAACTTTTAATTCTCTCTTTTAAATTGATCACTGGTTTATTTTATTTATGTACTTTTTCTTGATTGATTGGTTGTTTATTCAATACCCCCCTGAATGTAATTGTAATTATTTTTAACAATAATAAAAAAGATGCGCCAAATACTGTTCACAACCACAAAAACATTAACATAATCACACAAAAATAACAAGAATTACACATCGCTTATCTGTCCCAGCAGCTCTCTTTCTGATGGTTGTTGTGTAAAGCAGTGGTGAGACTGAGACTAGATAATTTCAGTTTATTAAAAAAAGAAAAGAAAAAACATGTTGTTTAAAGTTCATTGCTCTTCATGGTGTGAATGAACATCAAACTGACTAAAACAAACACTTTGAAATACAGTGGCAAGAAAAAGTATGTGAACCACTTGCATAATCTGTGAATAATTTTAATAAAATAAAAGGGATCATACAAAAAAACTTTTGTTGTTTTTCATTTATTACTGCCCTTCGGAAGCAACAGAAGATACTTACATGTTTCCCAGAAGAAAACTTACGTACAATTCAGACATTCAGAAGTTTTCACCCCGCCAACGCTTAATGCTTCACATACTTTTGAACTGGGTCAGTTTAATAAATTCAGCTATTTTTTGTTTTGTCTTATGGACTAAATATAATCATATTTTATATAAAATATCTTATTCAGCACAGTACTAAATAAAAAAATAACATGCATTTTGAATGGTCTCTTATTTTGTTAAAATTATTCACATTTTTACAGATTCTGCAAGTGGTTCACATACTTTTTCTTACAACTGTATATGACACTGGATATCAAGGGTGAAACTGTTAATAATGTAGACAGACAACAATGTCATTCAATGTCAGTCATGTGCGTGGTGAAATATGATTTATTAGGCATTTTAAAAAATGAAATTTAAAAAAAATGCAGGCCCAGTTTCACAGACTTAAGCTTTAGTTCAATTAGGATATTTAAGTAGTTTTTATAAACGTACACAAAATAACATTACTGGTGTGCATCTTGAGACAAAACAATGGCTCTAACATATTTTAAGTTACTTTCAGTTAAAACAGCTCAAACCTGCAATTTAGTCTAGGACTAGCTTAAGCCTTGTCTGTGAAGCCAGGGGATTAAGCTCCAAAAGCTAAGACCTTTCAGAACTAAAACTGTGAAATTATTCCTGGTTGAAGCAGAATCAGCAGGAAATAAAAATGGACAACAACATGTTGATAAATACTGTGTTTAATCAATCATTACATGAAGCAAATACAAGAAATAAGTAAACATGAAAGCAAATGAGACAGATCTCTCTTACTGACTTAAGAGCCAAATCTCAAGAGAAGAAGAGAAGAAACATGTCCAGTTTCAAAGATACATGAAATTATATCTTGCATTTGCATTGAAGAGTAGAAGTGGAAGAGAAACTAGATGTTCTAATGAAAAACAATGAAGAACGAGATAAAAATTACTGATTCAGATTCACGTCTCTCTTAAAAGTATTATGGCCTCTACTTCAGCAAAATTATTACTTTCCTTCATAAAAAAGAGAACTGAGTGATACAAATTCATTAAGAAAATTAACACAAATACCTGAAGATGAACTTTGACGACTTTGGATGATGTTGACTCTATTGTAATTGCTCGGTCAATTATTCTTCTACTCTGAAATGAATTGCATTTTTGAGGTCCTAATTATGCTCAAAAACTCATGAAACTTTGCATACGCATCAGAAGTGGGGAAAATTGATATGGGTTTCAGAATTAGGTGTGGCAAAATGGCTCGATACTGCCACCTACAAAATTTCAAAGTTTCACATACAGGTACAAAATTCGGTACACAAGTAACAGCCTACAAAAGAGTCCATGGGAGCAAAATCTGAAAACACAACAGGAAGTGAGATATTTTTGCAGTTTTCGCCATTTCCAGATGTTGTACTTAAACTCCTCCTAGAGATTTTATCAGATCAACGTCATATTTGGTCAGCCTAATCTAAAGTCTTTTGCGACGTTAAATTGCGAAGATCTTGAGTTTTCGCTGAAGGGCGTGTCCGTGGCGGCCTGACAAAATTTGATGTTTCGCCATGAAACAGGAAGTTGTTGTAAGTCAGGCATACATATTTATAGCGCCAACTGCTGGCAGCAGGAAGTGTGGCACATCAAAATGACTGCCATATTTCTCCATGCTCAAGTGCATGTCTCCCACTGTTCACTATTTTCCTAAGGCCTCCAGGTGGTGGTGCGAGGGCCCTTTCAATCCTGCTTGCAGCTTTAATTTGTTGAATTCTTAGATTATTCTTAAATAGAGTTTTCAACATAAAGAACAAATTCAAAACACTAAATTCAATTTTCTAAAATTCAAAATGCAGAAATTCAGAACGTACTAAAAGCATGTCAGAGATCCATTCCGGGTCCTACAGGGAAGAGTATAAGTTCTTGGAAAAGTTGAACTTCCCATTTTGGCCAATTACAGAGTAGCAATAAAATATAAGTATTTCTTCCAATAAATTCTGAGATGATTCCCCTTCTGCTGATTATTATGGATAAAACTAATGTGCATGTGTGCTAACTCGCTGCTGCTCTCGCTCACTTGTGACATGGCGGCGCCATCTAGAAGCAGAGCTGGGGACTGCAGCTCTGATATAGAACGTTTAGTTTTTGTTTCCTGTGCTCTCTGCACTTGGGGCATTGGGGGAACTGGTGTCAACTTCACAAAGGAACTGATCATGAGATAAATCTTCTTGTGAACAATTCCTCTCTTGTTTGGAGGGGGAGAAAATGACTCTCTCTTTGAGAGAGGAAACAACAGATACTTCATGAATTCTGTTGCTCTATTATTTTGAACATAAAGACAAATTAGGTCGAATTAGTACCTGCCGTTTCTTCCCTCCCTGAAGGTTTTCTGGCTGGCGTCTAGCTGCAGCCACTGTGTTATCCCCTCAGCTGAGCTGACTTGGGTTGTGGCTCAATCTGCTGAGGGTAAGAATTTCGGGGGGCCCTGAAGGCATATGGGGACCACTGGAATAAGATGTTTAATGGGTGGAGCATGTGACTGCAGTCTCTTGCCTTCCTATAAATCTCTCTCCATTCCCTGGCCTGCCTGCTCTGAAGGCCAGTCAACAGAGAGTTTCATTCCAGCACATTTCAGTAGGTCAAGCTCCACCTGAGTTGGGGAAGGGGACCCAAATAATGAAAACAACTTCCTCATTGTAAAGACTTGCGCATCATAATGAGATACTTTCTAATAATAATAATAAGAAGAAACTTCCCAAGCTGATACCACTTAAACATAAAAATGTCCTGAAGGAAATTGCTTTGTTGCTCAACACATAAAGATGACCTACTTGCGGTCATCTCACACTGTGGTGATGCAGTTTCTCCACTGCATGGATCCTCTTGTGTATCTTCAGGTGACTTTTAAAAGCAAAACTTGTTCCACACTGAACACACGTGTGCGGCTTCTCTCTGCTGTGTGTCCTCTCATGTTTCTTCAGAGTTGATGGCTGACTGAATCTCTTGTCACAGTATGAACACTTGTACGGTTTCTCTCCAGTGTGGATCCTCATGTGTAGCTCCAGGTAGCGTTTAACAGCGAAACTCGTTCCACACTGAACACACGTGTGCGGCTTCTCTGTGCTGTGGGTCATCTCGTGTGTTTTCAGTTGTTCTGATTGACTGAATCTCTTGTCACAGTGTGAACACTTGTAAGGTTTTTCTCCAGTGTGGATCCTCTCGTGTTTTTTCAGATTTGCTGACTGACTGAAGCTCTTGTCACAGTATGAACACTTGTAAGGTTTCTCTCCAGTGTGGATCCTCATGTGTACCTTCAGTTGAACATTAATAGCAAAACTCTTTCCGCATTGATCACACGTGTGCGGCTTCTCTCTGCTGTGGATCTTCTGATGTTTTTTCAGATTAGATGGTTGACTGAATCTCTTGTCACAGTGTGAACACTTATAAGGTTTCTCTCCAGTGTGAATTCTCTGATGCAATTTTAAAACGCTCACTGAAATAAAAGTCTTCCCACATTCGAAGCACACATGATCTCTTACACTAGTATGAATTTTCTCATGTACATGTAAATATGGCCGCCATGAAAAACTCTTCCCACATACAGAACATGAATACGGCTTCTCCTTTGTATGAACTGTCAGGTGTGTCCTCAAGGCTGATGCCCAAAGAAACGTTTTGCCACATTGATCACATGTGAATGGCTTCTCTCCAGTATGGATATTCTTGTGCTCTTTAAGGTGTGCTAATTGTGTGAAGCTCTTCCCGCATTGATCACATATGAACGGTCTTTCTCCAGTGTGGATCCTCATGTGAACTTTAAGATTTTCTTTGTATGAGAATCTCTTCCCACACTGAGTGCATGTGAACGGCTTCTCTCCAGTATGAACTCTCATGTGGATCTCTAGATGTTGTTTGTTTGAGAATCTCTTTTCACACCAATTACAAGCGAAAAGCTTCTCTCCAGTGTGAACTGCCATGTGAACTTTAAGACTTTCTTTGTATGGAAACCTCTTCCCACACTGATCACATGTGAACGGCTTCTCTCCAGTGTGTATTCTCATGTGTTTCGTAAGGTAAGATGACCGCATGAAACTCTTCCCACACTGATGGCATACATATGGGTTATCTTCGATATGAACTCTCATGTGATTCTCAAAACTTTGTTTATATACAAATCTCTTTCCACAATGAGTGCAAGTGAAATATTTCTTGGCTCTTCTTTTCTTTAAAAATGTGTTTCTAGTCTTTAAGCGACTCAAAGGTTTTTCTCCAGGTTTTATATGAAGTTTATCCTCTATTTCAATCAGTTCTTTACTCTCCTCATGGTCTTCCATCAGGTCTAAAATGAAAAAGAAAGAAGAAAGACATATACACCTAGGATGGCTTGAGGGCGAGTAAAGCTTGGGGTAATTTTTATTTTGAAGTGAACTAATCCTTTAAAGACAGCTTATCACAGCGGCCCAAAGAGGGCAGATATCACTGTCTAGACCAGTGTTCCCCAACCCTGTTCCTGGAGGCACACCAACAGTCCACATTTTGGATGTCTCCCTCATCTGACCCCTTTATTTTCAATCTTGGAGTGTCTACTGATGAGCTTGATGAGTTGATTCAGGTGTATTTGATTAGGAAGAGTTGGAAAATGTGTAGTGTTGGTGTGCCTCCAGGAACAGGGTTGGAAATCACCGGTCTAGACGGAGCTCGGATGAGCGGAAGCCTTAGCAAAACGACTCTCAGGATGAGAAGAGACCAAGCCAAACTCAACCTTACAGATCGAGCTTATCATAGTGGCCCACAAAGAGCCAAAAAACTTGTTAAGACTGTCTACACAGAGCCACGCCCTCCATCCCAATGTCCATAATATCCATCCAAAATAGTATGTGAGATTTAAATAACTGTGTCTCAAAGCATAGTATGTTGAAAAGAGTATGCCAAATGTCCACAAATGGTCCACTATTCAATTCAATTCACATTTATTTGTATTGCGCCTTTCACAATACATATTCTTTCAAGGCAGCTTTTCAGAAAATGCATGTCAACATTACAATTTGGAGCAATCTATTATCAGAGGTGACTGTGTCCAAATTATGTAATTTCAGAAATGTACATATACAATTCATGCAGTTAGAGCCTGAAGGTCAGCCAAATACATTGTTGAGTGTGAATCACATGCTTCAGACACCGGTCACGCTGCAGGAGTTCCTCATAGTGTCCACTAGAGGATGCAGCACGAGTTCCCATTCACAAGGGAACTTCTTTTATTTATGAGATTTATTATCTGGTTTGCTTAAGTTTCTAAAACCTTGCTTTACTAACAATTTGTTGAAAACAAACAAAAACAGTTGTACCAATTTCATAGTGTTGCTGCTTAAATCTTTCTAACATGAATGTTGTTCAGCATCATGAATGAATGAAGAATAAACACCAACCTCTTTGTTCTTCAGTATCTTCAGTGTGTTTCATTCTGCAGGGTTCTGGATCACTCATGTTCTCACTGTCCTCTTTAATAAACTGCAGGTTTCAGCTCTTCCTGATCCTCTGATGCTATGTAGTTATGTAAATAAACACAATAAATGTGTGAATAAATCACTGCATATCAAATCCACCTGGTTTCTGTAACTATCTTCTCTGTAACACTATCGTAGTCAATGCAGAGATGATACATTCAGTCTTAGAATTAATTTACCTATGATCATTTAACAACAATTAAGAAGTATATTAGCTACAGTAGCCTTAGCATAGTAGCATCATGAGCCAAGTAATATTTTAACACCAAATACCATATATTATGAACATAAAGATTTATGAATATAAGTAGACTGCACAATAAAAAGAGTATCTCAAAAAGAGGAATTTTTGTCCATAGTTCAGATAACTTTACAGCTTGAAAGTCCTTGTAAAGTTTCAGATTAAACTGTTATCTTCTCCTGTATGTGTGTGAGCATCAGTAGCCATGAGTCGCATTAAAGTGATGTCATCTCCCTCTCTTCGATTGATTGGCTAGAGGAGGAGCTGTCAATCTAGAACTAGTGGACCAATGGTGACGCTTAAGCCCAGCCTAATTTACATGAAACTCGAACTGCAACATTTGGAAACGCAAGAGCAAAACGTAGAAAGAAGAGCAAAGAGAAAAACAGCACAAGCGCACAAAAGAGTAAAATATGAGCAGAAAATGTAAGAGAGCAGAAAGAAAAGAGTAATAAAAGCAAGGAAAACAACTTTTAAGAACGCATAAACACAAGTTTAAGATTTGTGCAATATCATTTTTAATGTGTTTAAAGTTTTGATTCAGGCTTGTTATTTTTTTTTAACGTGCTTTTAATTTTTCAATTTACGCTTATTATATTTTGATCCTTGACCACATTCTTTGCCATTCCAATCATTTTGCATTATTTTTTTAAGTTTGTGTTATACATTTTTAAATGTGTTTTTAAATTTTTGATTCACGCTTATTATTTTTTGATCCGTGACCGCAATACTATTGGCGGGAATCTGATCCCATACTGATGTGCTAAAATAAAAAATTATATCAGTTCCTGAATTTGTTTTTACATCGTAATGAAATGCCTTTCAAATATAAACCCTGGTCAGAAAAAAACAGTTGAAAGCATAAACACAGAAACAAACACTCATATTTATAAGCACCAAATACAGTCTGTTGACAGGAAAGAAATGAGCTTTAAGTGTCAATTTACAGCAGATCTGAAGACATCAGCATAATAAATGAGGTGAAAACAGGAACTATTGACGTGAAATAAAGAGTGTTTTCAGCAGCTCTGTTAATATTGATGATCCTCAGACTATCAACACTCATTCAACAAGACATCAGCAAAGTTTCCTTTAAGAAACAGATTATTGGAGTCAGGATATTTGCTAATAGCCATTTTATTTCTCACAATATGACGCTAACCCATCTTCATTACATCTAAATAATTGCCATATACTTTGATTTAGTTAATTTACTACATTCATTGCACTCATGTTCATTAGATCTGACAATGATGATAAAAATCTCATTATAATCTCAAAGTGAAGTATTTTATCAGTGTATTTTAACAATGTGAAGGAAGTAACAGATTTTATTTGCTAAAGATGAAATAAAATGGCAGCAGCAGCAACACTTGAGATCGATTCCCATCAATTCCCCTCACAGATCTCAAACGTTAACTTTTGACTTGACATTGAGTAACAGTTCTCACTCCAAACATAGAAACAAGCAGACAAAATCGCTCAGGTCTGAATTAATTCAACATATTTTCCTCACATGCTCGCTGCTGCTGCACTACATGTTTATTTCAGTAGGAAGACGCCAGAAAAGACGCACAAGTAGCAATACAGAATAAGCCTGTAAATTGTGTGTTTGATGCGTGTGTAAATATGCGAAAAACCGAGAACTGCTCCACTCACCGCTCTTCTTCTTCTTTATTGGCAGCTTGTACTCTCACATAGAGCATTAGTGCCATCTACTGGGGTTTATGGATTCAGAGACTCATTTTACTCCTCTATCAGGACTCGATGACGCTGTATTCCTTGCGCATTTCTCTAGGAGGAACGAGAGGGAACCCAAACACACAATTACGTGTATAAGCGGTTATCAGCTTATAGTCAATGAGCGAGAAGCGCTGTGATCAAGTGAATATAGTTTCATTTTCATTTTAGGCTCATTTGTGTTTTCTTGAAGTCACACGATCCGATAACTAAAACAACACGAATGTGAAATGTTAAACCTCTGGAATATGTCTGAAATAAAAAGCAAAACAAAAGATGAACTATTTTAATCTTACTGAAAATCATCATAGCAACAGTGACAGTTCTGAGTAACATGTTTCCAGACCTCAACTCGCTCAATTAAAACTAGACAAATGGTTATGCAAAGAATATGAATACAATACACAGACTAAGCAAAGGGGTATGTGAAAACACAATCATCCATACATCTTCTTAAACAGAATTACTAACCAGTGTGACTTTATTTCTGTCAGACATCTGCATCTAGCTAGTGGCATAATTTGGTTCTTCAAATGAATTAGTGGATTTTATTAAAATGTCTGTGTTAAGTTGTCTGTTTTTGTGTTCATTTTAAACAGCAAATGTATCAATACTCAAAACACGAGTACTGATACATCAAGACAGCCAACGTAATGACATTATAAAATTAAAAAAGGAAACAGCCATGGACTAATTTAGTAATTTAGTCTTTAGTACCTTTCTGGACCTTGACAGTGATAGTTAAATTGCTGTCTATGGAGGAGTCATTTTGATTTAATCAAAAATATCTTAATTTGTGTTCCAAAAATGAATTAATTGCAGAGAATTCATTTTTGGGTGAACTAACCCTTTAATTACCAACCCTTGTGTCGGTCCACACCCATAAGACCTTCGTTCATCTTCGGAAACATAAATTAACTTCAGCTCAATTCTGTTCAGTTTATAAGTTGTCAGATGAGACCAAACATGTTGTAAGACACTAGAAGGTCAAGAGTGGAAGAAGCATGTGTGTCCTGTAAGGAAAACGGCAGAAATTAGAGGTGTAAGAGACACAACAGTCCTCAATCAGCATAATGATGATTCCCTCGCATCTGATTCAGAGCATTAGCATACTGTGATGATGATGAAGGCCATTTATTTAATTCACATGAATACTTTTAAAGTGATAACTGCTGTACTAGGGCAGTAAATAGGCCAGTTCTACCCATATTTCATGCCAATAGTTCCTGTTTTCACCTCATTTATTATGCAGATGTTTTCAGATCTGCTGTAAATTGACACTTAAAGCTCATTTCATTGGTGTAAAATGACTGTGGGTGTTTGTTGGTTTCAAACGTACGTGTTTTCACTGTTATACGCAAGGGGGCTCAATTACACATCTCCTGAATGAGTGCAGAATCTCCCAATTAAAAACAAACAGATGTGGAAGATACAGAAACGAGCAATCTCTAAGCAGATGCATATGAAAATTAATATGATCATCAACATAAAGCTGCTTATAATTAAAAACTACCTAATATTTCCAAGTGAAATGTTGATCCAGGAAGTGGTATAAGTTTCTCCAAGCTTCAGGGGTGTTGATGGAAGTTATATACTACATATATGCTTTGATCATCATGCTTAATCTGATCCAGATGCAGTCTTTGAGAAAAAAGTTGAAATGAAAGTTTTTATGAAACTTAAGCTACCTACATTCACGTGTTAATAAAAATGAATGCTTGAAACTAGAATAAAGATATTTTTGAAAGCAGAGGATCTGTTCTTTATGTTGATGTATTGCATGTTTAGATATTAATGCATCAACATATCCTGAGGACCATGAAAATTCAATGAAAATGATCAAAAACGCTGACGGGGAAAGAGTTAATGAAAAAGAAGGATAATGTCCTGCAGGTTAGCAATAAAAATATTGTGTGAATTTATTAGCATCAGTTACTTTATGACAGGCAGATACACATAAATGCCTAGATGTGACATTTATTATAAAAACAAACCCAGTAACTGATATATTTTTGATTTTGGCAGATCAGCTCCACCCACACTGGAATTCATCCTCAGTGAAGCTCCTCCCACAGAAATCACATCATCAGTGAAGCTCCTCCCACAGCAATCACATCATCAGTGAAGCTCCTCCCACAGCAGTTCTCCAATAAATGCTGGAATATTCCCATCAGATGAGCATCAGAGCATCAGAGCATCAGGAAGAGCTGAAATCTGCAAAGACTGAGTTTATTAAAGAGGACAGTGAGAACATGAGTGATCCAGAACCCTGCAGAATGAAACACACTGAAGATACTGAAGAACAAAGAGGTTGGTGTTTATTCTTCATTCATTCATGATGCTGAACAACATTCATGTTAGAAAGATTCAAGCACTTCTGCACATTTAGATAAACAGCTAAGCAAGGTTTGAGAAATGTTCATAGTAATTGTCAACATCAGGTTTTATTTTACATTTATTTTATATCTGCTTAACAATATTCAACAATGTTACCAACATTGTAGACATGTTTCAAAAATAGTTTACATCAGTATTTTTTTAGGCATAAACAGAAAACATCAAACTGTATCAAGTACATGAAGTTTCAGAATGGCTAACAGGGTTGTAAGCATAAATTAAGCAAAATCTGAATTATAGTTGCTGGAGAAAATTTGTATTTTTCATAAATGTAATAAGTTGTTCATAATTATTGAGATTATTCTTCTTACAGTAACTTTGGTAACAGGGTTGATGAATGTGATCAACACTGTACAGTTTGTGTAAAAACTGAGACAATGGATTGAGATTATTTTCTTGTCCTCCCATCATGCTGTAGAAAGAGCCCAAATGATGTCACTTCCTCTGTCATAATTTTAAGAAATTCTCTGTTTTAAAAGGAGGAAAATTCAAAAGTCAGATGTAACAGGGTTGAGGAGTAATGTTAATAAAAATTGTTCATTTAAAAATAGTTAAAGCAACAGAAATTTCTGCAAGGATCAGACTTTTTCTTTCTTTCTTTCTTTCTTTCTTTCTTTTGTTTTTTTTTAAACATGTAACAAATAATAATCATTCCAAAATGTAAAAATATACAGTATACTCCACTTTACTGCAAAAAATTGCTTGAGTTTGTTTCCAGTGTTCCACATTTATATGCATATGAATGTCTGTGAAAGAAAAAATTGACCAGCCCTTAATAAAAACAAGTTTGCTAACACTTTTGAATTATGAATCATGAATTATGGCCTCATTTATACTTATTTGCAAGAAAGTATTGCTATTTTATAGATATATTTAAAGATGCATTATAATCCTATAGTGCATTATAAGAACAGTTATAGTTACATTTATATTATTTTTATAACTATGTATAAGTCATGCATTTGCTTTTTCAATGCTTATGCTCATAATCCATTATACACTGATATATGAATGTATCTAAAATAGTTCAAGAGACACTTGTTTGCTGTAGCAGTTAGTTGTTCATTATGCCTTTAATGGCTAATGTTTGCATTAGAGGTCATGAATGGTAATTTTGATTAGTTAAAATCTGTATCTCCTCAGCCATATTGCTTATAGCAGTTTGAAATTATACTTTAATAAATATTGTTGCAGTGTTTTGCTAGTATGTAACATTTAAAAATATTTTTTTCAACTGTTTATATTAAAGATTTCTGTGTTTCTTTAATTCTTTTATTACAGAAATGGTTGTTCATTTGTTGCATTTACAAGTAATCAACTTAAAATATATAATATATATAATAAGTACATCTTCATGATTTCTAAACACTTGTTTTTAGGAAAATTGCATCCTGTTTTCACTTAAAGCCATCAATGATGCATTTGTAGAGATTAGTAACTATTATTACTCACAATAAGTATTTAAAAGAACACAACATGGCTATTTATATCTGAATTACTAAAATGTCATTGTAACTATAATATAATAACATTATAGCAATGCAGGTTGCATCTTTATAAGTACATTCATGGAACCATATGACTGACTAATTAATACTTATAAATCAGTGTATAATAAATTATGAGCACAGAAATTGAAAAAGCAAATGAATGACTTATAAGTAACAATAAAAACAATATAAATGTAACTATAACTGTTCTTATAATGCAGTATAGGTCTTAATGAGTCTTTATAAATATGTTTATAAATTAATTCATTATACAGATGGTCTTCATAGACATTGTTACCAACAGATTTAGTACAATAAATATCAATCTAAAAGTTGATGTCAAAATATGACAGTAATATATTTAATAGTTCTCACTACAGAGACATGAGATTTGTCTGTAATGTTTTAAATATAATAACTGGAAGATCAATGTACCTCATTCATGGAAAGTTTCAGGGACGTATAATTAATCTATAAAAAGGCATTAAAGTGATTATTATATTTTAGCAGTTTTATGCTTTGTTACCTGAGAGTTCACTTTTATGTATTTTCACTTTAAATTCTTTGTTTTTTAATGTTCTGAAAATAAAGTTTATTCTTTGATTTCAGACCTGATGGAAGAGAGTGAGGAAAGTGAAGAACTGAGTGAAGTGGAGAAAGAACATCATATCAAACATGGAGAAAAACCTTTCGCTCAAAGTCGCTCAAAGACTAAAAAGAAATTTTTAAAGAAAAGAAGAGCCAAGAAATCAACCTGCACTCAGTGTGGAAAGAGTTTCACAACAAAGCGAGGTCTTGATGTTCACATGAAAGTTCATACAGGAGAGAAGCCTTTCACTTGTGATCAATGTGGGAAGAGTTTCACAACCAAACAAAGTCTTGATGTTCATATAAGAGTTCATACTGGAGAGAAGCCATTCACATGTGATCAGTGTGGAAAGAGTTTCACATACAAAGAAAGTCTTAAGATTTACATTAGAGTTCACACCGGAAAGAGACAGTTCATATGTAATGAATGCGACAAAAGATTTCTTCAGGCATCAGACCTAAAGAAACACTTGACAGTTCATAGGAAGGAGAAGCCACATTCATGTTCTGTGTGTGGAAAGAGTTTTTCACTGTGGTTATATTTACATACACATCAGAAAATTCATACTGGTGTGAGAGAGTTCATGTGCTTTGACTGTGAGAAGACTTTTATTAATGAAATCAGTTTGAAACAGCACCAGAGAATTCACACTGGAGAAAAATCTTACAAGTGTTCACACTGTGACAAGAGATTCAGTCTGTCAACACATCTGAAAACACATGAGAGGATCCACACTGGAGAGAAGCCAGTGCGGAAAGAGTTTCTCTATTAAAAGTCACCTGAAGCGACACATGAAGATCCACACCGGAGAAAAACCTTACAAGTGTTCATACTGTGACAAGAGATTCAATCAGTCAGGACATTTGAAAACACATGAGGGGATCCACACTGAAGAAAAACATTACTGTGACAAGAGATTCAGTTGGTCAGCAACTCTGAAAACACATGAGATGATCCACACTGGAGAGAAGCCGCACACGTGTGATCAGTGCGGAAAGAGTTTCTCTATTAAAAGTCACCTGAAGCGACACATGAAGTTCCACACTGGAGAAAAACCTTACAAGTGTTCATACTGTGAAAAGAGATTCAGTCGGTTAGAACATCTGAAAACACATGAGGGGATCCACATTGAAGAAAAACCTTACTGTGACTAGAGATTCAGTCGGTCAGCAACTCTGAAAACACACGAGAGGATCCACAGTAAAGAGAAGTCGCACACGTGTGATCAGTGTGGGAAGAGTTTCTCTAGTAAAAGTCACCTGAAGCGACACATGAAGATCCATGAAGTGGAGAAACCACGTCACTACAGTCTAAGATCACGGTGAGTAGTTCATCTGTATGAGCTGAGCAACAAACATTTCTGCCGATGATGGGGTTTCCAGTGGCCCTTTTCTCATCCTGTTCCTGTTTTTCCTGCAGCATCAGCCTGATCTGATCTTTCCTCTCAGGAACCTGATAAATTTGGATCTTCAGCTGGAGACTCTCCTGAAAGTACAACAGAACGATCAAATTACTGTTAAAACACACTGTATGGATTCTTCCCTTAAGATCAGTGTGACAAACTAATGGCTTACACTTAACAAACTGACATATATTTCTATTGTTAATGTAATTTACAACACAAACAACAATAAAACAACCTTGACAATATTGACTTTGCTGTCACTCCTCTTAATTTGTTCTGTTGGGGATGAACAGTTTATGACCCTTGAACAGATATGTTGAATGAAAGACCAGGAGTCAGAAGTGCAATTAATTGAAGAATTTACTGAAGAATAGTTTGCAGTTTCATAATTTCTTTAATCGTTTTAAGCACAAAGGAGCAACTGAGTCTAATGTGCTGGAAAAGGCAGAGTCACTAGTTTCTGTTGCAACATCGAGTTCTTCTAAGCTAATCTGAGGAGATGAAACTGATCAGTAAGATTATTTATAAAGCAATCTTTAGTGGTAGAAGTGATAGTTCTACTATATTTGTAGCCGGGAGTCAGCTTTGCAGCCTTGGCTAAATGTAGTATACACAAGACTAGATAATTATCTGATAATGATCAGCATTAATATTGATTCCATGTGACAATATTAATTCTAAAGTGTGATTACGATAATGAGTGGGTCCTGACACATGTTGCCAAACTCCAGTAGAGTTTAGAATTTTTCTAAATTCCAATCCCAAAAAAATCTAAAATCTTTTTTATTATCTATATGGATATTAAAATCATCAATAAGGACTTTATCCGCAGCCAGTACTAACTCTGATAGAAAATTATAGCAAATTCTTTGATAAGGTCTGTATGGTGCCCTGGTGGCCTGTATACAGTAGCCAGCACAAATGTCAAATGGGATTCATCACGTACACTAAATAACATTACATAAAGCACTATCACTTCAAAAGAATTATATTTGAAACTAGACCGCTGAGTAATACTGAAGATATTGCTATAAATTACATCAACACCTCTCCCTTTGCCTTTCAGTGAGGCTTGTGTTTATCACAGTAACCTCGAGGGGTGGACTCATTTAAAGTAATAGAATCGTCTGGTTATAGCCAGGTTTCTGTCAAACACAGTACATCTAGGTTATAGTCTGTAATCATATCATTTACAAAGAGTGATTTTGTAAGAGGGATCTAATATTAAGCAAACCAAGCTTTATAATTTGCTCATCTGTTAACAGTGTATGTTAGAGCACAAACCAAGTCATGAAGTGGAAGGGTCCAAAAACATTTCTGCAGCATTGAAGGTCCCAATAAGCAAGCTTGAAAGACTTGAGGCTGAAAGTGGTGTCAAAGGTGCTTCAACAAAGTACTGAGCAAAGGCTGTGAACACTTAAGTACATGTGATTATTTTTGTTTTTTACTTTTAATAAATTTGCAAAGATTTCTTTCACATTGTCATTATGGGGTATTGTTTGTAGAATTTTGAGGAAAATAATGAATTTAATCCCTTTTGGGATAAGGCTGTAACATAAAATTAGGCTGGGCTGGGCTGGGCGGGGTTAGTTTTACCTACAGTCACCAAACTCTGTACATATATTGTTCTCATCAAACCGGACAACTTTCTAATTTACAGTCATTAGCTCTGACCAACAGGAAGTCTGCTATTTTGGTTTGAATGTGGATTTTTTGAAAAATCAGGCTATGAATTTTGAACTACTACTTAGAGGGTTTGTACGATTCAGTCCAAACTTTTTAACATGGTGCTTAGACATTAAAGATGTCAAATTGAGAATGGATAAGGGACATCTCGAAATGTGTTGCCATGGCAAGAGATTAAATAATGTCAAAACTGTAAGAGTCTCATATCTTCTAAACAATACACAAAACATTAATTTCTATATAAAACAATACAAATGTTAGAAATAAACACTTTATTTAATTTTTTTTTCAATTAAAGAAGTATGTCTGAAAAAATTAGAAAATTTGTCACCTCTGGTTGAAAAAAAATAGGTCATACATACTGTAAACACTAGATGGCAGAATTTGCATATTTTTAAATTTGGTTGAAAAAGCTTGAGGACATTGTTTGATAAGAACATGTGGTATGAAAGCCACAAATGACTTTCTCATAAGTCATTATTAACATCTCACAATATTGAGAAACTTTCCAAGCAGATACTAAGCAGTCAGAAAATTTCCTTTTTGATCATCATGGCTGTTAGGAAACTAACTGTTACTCAACACATGAAAATGAACTACTTAACGTAATTTCAGACTGCGGTCATGTGGTTTCTCCACTGCATGGATCTTCATGTGTATCTTCAGGTGGCTTTTAAAAGAGAAACTCTTTCCACACTGATCACACGTGTGCTGCTTCTCTCTGCTGTGGATCCTCTCATGTGTTTTCAGATGTGATGACTGATTGAATCTCTTGTCACAAAGTAAACACATGTAAGGTTTTTCTCCAGTGTGGATCATTTCATGTGTTTTCAGATGTTCTGACCGACTGAATCTCTTGTCACAGTGTGAACACTTGTAAGGTTTTTCTCCAGTGTGGATCCTCTCATGTGTTTTCCAACTTGTGAAGTGACTGAATCTCTTGTCACAGTGTGAACACATGTAAGGTTTTTCTCCAGTGTGAATTCTCTGGTGCAATTTTAAACAGATCGCTGTAGTAAAAGTCTTCCCACACTCAAAGCACATATGATCTTTTACACCAGTATGTATTTTCTCGTGTTTATGTAAATATGTCAGCCGTGAAAAACTCTGTCCACACAAAGAACATGAATGTGGCTTCTCCTTCGTATGAACTGTCAGGTGTGCCTTCAGGACTGTTGATGTTTTGAATGTTTTGTCACACTGATCACATGTGAACGGCTTCTCTCCAGTGTGGATCCTCATGTGTCTCCTAAGTTGTGCTGATTGACTGAAACTCTTCCCACACTGATTACATACATGCGGCTTCTCTCCAGTATGAACTCTCATGTGACGCTCAAGACCTCGCTTTGTTGTGAAACTCTTTCCACACTGAGCGCACGTTGTAGATTTCTTTGCTCTTCTTTTCTTTAAAAATGTCTTTTTAGTCTTTGAGCGACTCAAAGGTTTTTCTCCAGGTTTGTCATGATGTTCCTCCTCCACTTCACTCAGTTCTTCACTCTCATCCATCAGGTCTGAAATCAAAGAAAAACAGTTTAATTGCATTGTAACAGTGCATAAACATAATTCAAAGAGAGAAATATGAGGTTAAATGACACTTTGCATTAATATTTTATGCATTTTTATAATTTAATTGAAACATTGCAATGATCTACCAGTTATTATTTTTAAAGAGACAAATCCTATGTTTCTGTAGATATCAATAAATATATTTGATCAATGACACTTAACTTGTGTAATTATTTAACAATAATTATGCGGTATTGCCATAATTTTGACACCAAATTTTAGACTGATATAATTAATTTTAATAAAAACTTTGTAATTATCAAGGGGTAGTCACACTACGTTTCATTCTATTGACTTCCATTCAAACACAGGGGGACCAGAATGTTTGACGTGCAAGTTCTTATCAAGTTAAAGGGTTAGTTCACCAAAAAACTAAAATAATGTCATTTATTACACAGCAAGACAAAGTCTTTTTATGCAAAACCACAGACCATTTTACCTACAAATAAAATATAATAATGGGAACACTGATCTTTGAGGGAGTTTCATCTTGTTACTGGCGACTCACTGTTTGAATACTGAATGGAGGATGATTGAGGAAAGATGTGTTTCCATTAACTTAACTATTCACCTCACATTATCGAATGGCTTCAGAAGTTCTGAAATATAGTGCACAGAAACATTATGGTGCTTTACAATGGGTTTTTTTTTATCCCTTTAATGGGGCTTAACAATAACACAGATGTAGATTATCAAACGTCACTGAGAAGCTGCAGCCGTGACAGAGATGAATTTTGGGGGATGAATCTCCTGACCCGAGCGCTGTCACAGCCTTCCGCCATTTCTTCGCATACAAAAAACAATGTTGCCTGCTGCGTCCAACTGACGCTGCCTGGACGGGATTTACCGCAAGTTTTTAAAAATCGTGATCAAATACGGTTTTAATAATAATGAAATTTTAAACGATTACTAACCATCAGGACATTTTATTGCGATTTATTGTGAAACCTGTAATCGTTCCCCCCTTACTGGGCTAAAGTCTTAAGTCTCAATTTTTACACAAACTGTACAGTGTTGATCACATTCATCAGCCCTGTTACCAAAGTTATTAAGATAGAATAATCTATATAACTATGAATAACTTACATTTTTAAAAAAACTTTAGCAGTAAATATGAATGTAAATATGCAGAAGTGCATGAATCTTTCTAACATGAATGTTGTTCAGCATTATGAATGAATGAAGAATAAACACCAACCTCTTTGTTCTTCAGTATCTTCAGTGTGTTTCATTCTGCAGGGTTCTGGATCACTCATGTTCTCACTGTCCTCTTTAATAAACTCAGTCTTTGTAGATTTCAGCTCTTCCTGATGCTCTGATGCTTGTCCGATGGGAATATTCCAGCATTTATTGGAGAACTGCTGTGGGAGGAGCTTCACTGATGATGTGATTGTTGTGGGAGGAGCTTCACTGATGATGAATTTCAGTGTGGAAGAAGCTGATCTGCCAAAATTAAAACATATATCATTTACTGAGTTTGTTTTTATAAATAATTTATAAATAAATGGTGAAAGCATAAACACAAAAACAAATACACATATAGTAACCAACCTCAGTCTGCTGACACCAAAGAAATTAGCTTTAAGTGTCAATTTACAGCAGATCTGAAGACATCAGCATACTAAATGAGGTGAAAACAGGAACTATTGACATGAAATAAAGAGTGTTTTCAGCAGCTCTGTTAATATTGATGATCCTCAGACTATCAACACTCATTCAACAAGACATTCAGGATAATTCACAGATAATCTCACTTTATTCTGAGTGTTTGCTGTTAGAAACACATTAGTTTAATTAGGATATGCTAAAATATTAAACTGCTCTACTGAAAGGTGTTTGAAAGGCGCGAGTGGTGACATAATAGGCCGTCAACAGTAGATGCTCAAAGATGTGCCAAATACTGTTCACAACAACAAAACATCAACATAATCACACACAAAAACCACAAAGAGTACACTGCACTTATCTTTATTATTTCAGCTGCTCTCTTTCTGCTGGTTGTGTAAAGCTGTGGTGAGATGGAGACAGTAGCCTTACGAAAAAGTTCATTTAATGAAGTACACTTAAATTATGATCAAGTATATTTTTAAGTATGTAGTAAGTGTAATAGATGTACTAGTAGTAAACTTGTAAATGTCCTACTTCGGACTAAATTTGCCCAATTTAGTATATAAAAAGTATACGTTTAAGTACTAAGTGTTACAGTAGTAAATTTTAAGTGCACAACTAGTTCACAACCATGTTTCTCAATTGTACTGAATCTGTACTATAAGTGAACTAGTAGTTTACTATGGTAATACTTGTAGTACATTTGTTTTGTTTATTAAAGTACACTTTGAAGCATACTCTCAGCAAACTATCAGTGTAGTAGTTTTATACTGCAGTAAAGTTTTCTTATGTATAATTTTTGCACATTAAGGTACTATGTTCCTATTTAGGTATTACAGTTTTATGCTTGAAATATGTCTTTAACTGTACTTTAAATTTAAAAACATTTTATTCTAGCTTCATGGATCTTTTTTATCAACACTTGAATGAGGGTAATTGTTCTGACTTCATGAAGCCTCATGGTGTGAATGAACATCAAACTGACTAGAACAAACTGTGAAATGTATATATGATACTGGATATCAAGAGTGAAACTGTAAATAATGTAGACAGACAGCATCTCATTCAATGAGAGTAATGTGTGGTGAAATATGATTTATTATGCATTAATAGAAGAGAAGCAAAATGTCCAGTTTCAAGGCTATATGAAAGTATATCTTGCATTTGCATGGAAGAGAGTAGACAACAGGGCTGGGTATTGACACAATTTTCAGGATTCGATTCAATTTCTATTCACATGCTTGCGATTTGATTATTTTTCGATTCGATATTGATTATTTTGGATGTATATCAGATACAATATATGGCAAATTTTCTAGAGGAAAAAAAAATCTCAATGAATGCTGTAAACTACACATTGGAGTCAGTTGGTACTACATTACTATAATATTGAAGGTTAAAATGTAACTTATTTATGTACAAACACTTAAATTACACTCAATGGTGTTTTTTACAAAACATTTAAATCGTGGCTGTCATTACTGATTCATTCAAACATGCATTAAATATTGAAGAACAGTAAAAAAATTATAGTAAATATGTAATGCTGCATGTATTTCAATCATGACAACTCTCTGAGTGGATTAAATTCAACCAGCATTTATTGGCATGAAGTATACATGGCTTGATTTTGGCGTACAAGATCTGCTACGCTGCTGCTGCTGAGCAAATACAAATTTGTTCAGCTTAGTCAAATAAAACAACAAGGAAAAGGCTGCTGCAAGAATGGTAGAACCCCGTAGCAGATTTTGCAGGTGGCGCTGGGGAGGAGGAGGGATAACAGCGCTTCACATTGCGCAGCTTGTTGATCGCAGGCTAGGGTACGATATATATAGTTGCATGGATTTGGAATTACTTCTGATTGGCTGGTGCCACGGCATAGAAAGAACCAATCAGCACTCGGTTAGAGTTTCATGACTGAACTTTGTATTTATCAGAATGCTTCTCTCTAGAGTTCATTTTTCGAGTTTATGGTCACTGAATATGTTTTTCTGAGGTAAATGTGACATTACGTCACATTGTTTACAAGCTGTTTTACTGACGTCTAAGTTGTACTCTATCTTTTAACATACCCTTAGATGTTTATTCATGTTTATTTTGCGCTGTAACTGGTATTTAAGCGGATCGGATAAGTTCACATGTGCTCCGTGCTGCCGCTTCTGTTTAACTGAGGCTGCGTTTACACTTGGCATTAACATGCGACCTGTATCTGGATGTTGTCCACATACGCATTGAAAAGACAAGTGGCGTTTGTGATCGGAATGTTATCCGATCAAGGTGTCCTGGTTCGGAAGTAGTCAAGGACACATTGTGATCGGATCTCAGTGTAATGTAAACACGGTCCAGCCATCATACCTACATTCAGAGGGCGACGTCATTTATATCCCCGTCCAGTCTCTCTGCGTGGCTGTCAGAAGATAATGGACAGATGCAGTTTTGATAAGAAATTAAACGGTCCCACTTTATATTAAGTGGTTTTAACTACTATGTACTTACATCAAAAAATAAGTACAATGTAGTAACTGGGTTCATATTGAATTGCAAAACACTTTTGCTGCTATTGAGGTGGGATACGGGTAAAGTTAGGGAAAGCTTTGGTGGTACTGGTAAGTTTAAGGGTGGGTCAAGGTGTAAGGGACGGGTCAACAGTGTAATTATAAATGTAATTACAGAAATTAATTACAGATGTAATTACATGCAGGTGTTTTTAAAATATAAGTACAATGTAAAAACATGTATGTACACAATAAGTGCATTGTATCAAATAATTAATTTAAACTTTACAATAAACGTTCTTTAAAACAGTTTATTTAGACTTACATGAAACCTTGTATGTCATTTTTTCATTTTAATTGTGCAACATTATAAAAACATTTTTTTTAATTTATTTCATAATAAGATGAACGTGATTTGAAATCTGAAACTTTGCGTTATATCAAAAGTAACAAAGCACAAAGATTATTGTGATTTATTGGATGGGAGGCACTACATATTCTGCTCATTCATCAACTGAAAACAGACTAATCGATTCTTGGCATTTAATAATTGATATTGCTTAGTAAAAATGAGAATCGATTAAAATCGAGAAATTGATATTTTTTACCCAGTCCTATTAGGTAGGCTTTTCAGTAATTTATGGGTTATTAGGGCAATTTGCCTTTCTTTTGGGGAAAATGGGTGAAAGGAGGATTTGAGCGGAGAGATATGGAGCGTGGCAGTTTAGGGAGTTTTGGATTGCATAAATAATAGAAGAAACGAACACAAACATGGTGAAGAAGTACACAGAATGATCTTTGATCAAACTTGGGAGGAGGCGAGACTCTTTCACATTTGGTGTGTGTATCTGATTCTGTATTATGTGTCTGTGCGGTAAATGTATGCCTACAAATGTATGCCTCATTTTTTCTTTTTTTTTCTAAATAAAAATCAGAATTTATTGCCTTTTTTTTTCTTGTCTATTTACAAACTCACCATATTAATGGTCAATAACTTATTTATTGAAAGCCATTTGTTTTCTGAAAAAAAAAAAAAAAAAAAAAAAACAATACACCTTGCACTTGAAGATAGCACATTGTGTGAGAATTTATATATATATATATATATATATATATATATAAAAAAATGCTTCACAATCACATCAGGGGTCTCTTCACACCATCAGCTATAGGTGGAGAGGAGAGATCTGACTGACTCACACACACAGAAAAGACTTTGTTGCCACTAAAGATGAACTTACATTGATTTCAGACTGCGGTGATGTGGTTTTCATGTGTATTCATGTGTATCTTCAGGTGACTTTTAATAGTGAAACTCTTTCCACACTGATCACATGTGTGCGGTTTCTCTCCAGTGTGGATCCTCTCGTGTCTTTTCAGATTTGATGACAGACTGAATCTCTTGTCACAGTGTGAACACTTGTACGGTTTTTCTCCAGTGTGGATCCTCTCATGTGTTTTCTGATTTTCTGACTGACTGAATCTCTTGTCACAGTGTGAACACTTGTAAGGTTTCTCTCCAGTGTGGATCCTCTCATGTCTTTTCAGATCTATTAACTGATTGAATCTCTTGTCACAGTGTGAACACTTGTAAGGTTTCTCTCCAGTGTGGATCCTCTCATGTGTTTTCAGATGTGATGACACAGTGAATCTCTTATCACAGTATGAACACTTGTAAGGTTGTTCTCCAGTATGAATTATTTGGTGCTGTTTTAAACAGTTTGCTGAAATAAAAGTTTTCTCACACTCGAAGCACATGTACTCTCTCACACCAGTGTGTATTTTCTGATGTCTCTGTAAATTTTGCAGCCATGAAAAACTCTTTCCACACACAGAACATAAATGTGGCTTCTCCTTCATATGAACTGGCAGGTGTCTCTTCAGGTTTATTGACCCATAAAATGTTTTGCCACATTGATCACATGTGAACGGCTTCTCTCCGGTGTGGATCATCATGTGAGCATTAAGGTTTGATGATTGATTGAAGCTCTTTCCACACTGATCACATGTGAACGGCTTCTCTCCAGTATGAACTCTCATGTGACGTTCAAGACTATGTTTGTTAGTGAAGCTCTTCCCACACTGAGTGCAGGTTGTAGATTTCTTGGCTCTTCTTTTTTTTAAAATTGTCTTTTTAGTCTTCGAACGACTCAAAGGTTTTTCTCCAGGTTTGTCATGATGTTTCTCCTCCACTTCACTCAGTTCTTCACTCTCCTCCTTCACTTCCATCAGGTCTGAAATCAAAGAAAAAAGTGTAATTTCATTTTCAGTACATCAAAATAATAATAATAAAAAGAAATATGAAGTGAAAGGACATAAAAATGAACCCTTGTCAGGGTACACAGTTCAATTTAGCTCAAAGGGAATTATTAATTAATTTATAGGGAATTTTAAAGTCACTTATTTTATGACTGAGCAACAGAATCGTCCAGCATTCATTTGAACAGGCCATAACTATCAGCTCTGTAGCGTATATGAATGTCCAAACTCTAGTGAAAACACCATTTATTATCAAGGTAACAGAGATCGGCAGTTTAACACATTAAATCTGTAAGCACACAAGACACTTCTGTTTAAAGTTATGAATGAGACAATGATATAAATTGATTATTCTAACACAAACTAAAATCTAAAACTAGTTGCAGAAAGAAAGAAGTGAGGAAAGAGTGAGTTTTAAAAGAGGGAAATTATGAAATCTCAAGTTTCTAGAAATACACTTATGCACTTCATAAGACCAGATCAATCATTAATTTAACCCTTCTATCACTTCTTAGGCAGGTTATTAGACTTTTTATCAATGCACCAGTTCAGCTAGAACCTGGAGGTACTTGTGTTCAACATTTGTGTCTTTGAATAGGGATTCCCTTGTCGTCGTCTTTAGCTTGTAGAAGAGTGTTTCCCAGGTTCTTTTGATTTGCTGCTGGTCATTTTGGGTCTGGATTGATGTTGTGGGAAGCTAATCACATTCTGGTGTGTTGGCGGAAGAGTCTCTTTCATGGCTGAGGTTTGAAGTTTTGAGGCGCGCAAAGACTGTAGAGTCGTTGATTAAACTTTGCGCGCAAAACCTAATTTAGAACACAAGACTCTCAATGGAAAAGAAAACTAAAACAAATGAAAGTGAGTGAGATGAGAGTTGGATGGCTTGAATGAAGCTGATCTTGAACTGCCTTTATCTTCTTGTCATTGTCTTGTCTACTCGTCTGAAGCTTTGTTCGTATTCTGAGATTTTAAACTTGAATTTCTGTCCAGCCTCTGAAGGGAGTACTGACCAATTAAGCATTGTCTTTTGTATGATGCATACATTTCTCCTCCTCTCACCATAAATCACGTTATCTGATGGTCTCTTATCTCCCTGCTCTACCAAGGAGTAAAGTTTAGACATGATTTCTATTAACAAGAATACAATGAATTTAATTCAAAGAATAATTAAAGCGGTAAGAGGACATTCACACTGATACCAAACACTCCATGCTCCCATTAAACCATTCGACAGTTACAACAATTTCATGAATTATGTGTGATCTAAGCAGGGGTGCGTTTCCCAAAGTGAACTATGGTCGCAAGTTCCGTCGTTACCAATAGAGTTCAATGGAACTTACGACCATCGCTGACTAACAACGCGTCCCAGATGTGTTACATATTAGCTTGAAGACATGGTACAGAATTATGCAGTTGAACAATGTTTGATAAGTCTGTTTAGTCATCATTTTGAGAATAATTTGATGAATTTAATAAGAGCAGTCTCTGTGGTTTTCAACTCTGTGGTCAAGAGAATTCATTCAAAGGTTTGGAGAAGAAGAGAAGGCCAGTTTTGTCTCTCTGTCTTGGGGATTTATTATGGTGGGGCTCGAGCTGTGCCCTCTTCAAACCAATCCGTCTTTTACAAACTGCTTGAGGTTGACATATCCTTCCTCAGCTAGGCTCAACTGAATTAGAGTCCTGAGTGTTGATTCAGAATTCAGTGGGATATTCTGTTTGAATGAATCATCTGCAAGATTCATTTGTGTCTGGTTCACCCTCAAATTCTACACCCTAGACAACTGCTATAAAATATTACTATCACTTTGATGCCTTTTTAACTGTGACATCCAGGAAGTGTCATGATCTGGTCTCTTTCTACAGCATGATGGGAGCACAAGAAAATAATCTCAATCCATTGTATTTAGTTTGTACAGCGTTAACCGCATTCATCAACACTGTTACCAAAGTTACTCATCTATATAACTTCTATAAGAGTAATACAACTTTATCAGGAACTATAAATCAGATTTTGCTTAATTTATGCTTACAACCCTGTCAGCCATTCTGGAAAGTGTATTTACTTGACACAGTTTAACATTCACTGTTTATTCCCGAAAAAATATCAATGATGTAACTATAATAAAAAACAATGGTTATGTTGCAAATTGTGAACCAGATATAAATTAAACAGTAAAATAAAACAGTTCAAACAATATTTAGTATTATTTAATATTTAAAGTTTCTCAAACCTCCCTTTACTGACCATTTGTTTAAAAAGAAAAACAGATCATTCCGTTTCATAGTTTAACTATTATCTAAATGTGCAGAAGTGCTTGAATCTTTCTAACATGAATGTTGTTCAGCATCATGAATGAATGAAGAATAAACACCAACCTCTTTGTTCTTCAGTATCTTCAGTGTGTTTCATTCTGCAGGATTCTGGATCACTCATGTTCTCACTGTCCTCTTTAATAAACTCAGTCTTTGCAGATTTCAGCTCTTCCTGATGCTCTGATGCTCGTCTGACGGGAATATTCCAGCATTTATTGGAGAACTGATGTGGGAGGAGCTTCACTGATGATGTGATTGCTGTGGGAGGAGCTTCACTGATGATGTGAGTGATGAGGGAGGAGCTTCATTGATGATTATGAATTTCAGTGTGGGAGAAGCTGATCTGCCAAAATGGAAAATAAATCATTAACTGAGTTTGTTTTAAAATATAATATATAAATATAAATAATGGTGAGAAAAAGAGTTGAAAGCATAAAGACAGAAATAAATATACATATCTGTAACCAACAAACACCCCCAGTCTGCTGACAGCAATGAAATGAGTTTTAAGTGTCAATTTACAGCAGATCTGAAGACATCAGCATAATAAATGAGGTGAAAACAGGAACTATTGACATGAAATAAAGAGTGTTTTCAGCAGCTCTGTTAATATTGATGATCCTCAGACTGTCAACACTCATTCAACAAGACATTCAGATCATCAGCAGATCATCTCACTTTATTCTGAGTGTTTGCTGTTAGAAACTGTTTTGAGTCAGGATATATGCTAAAAAACTATAAAACTGCTCTTCTGAAAGATAATGATTAAAAGGGAAGGTGTGAATAGTGACATAATAGGCCGTCAACAGTAGATGCTCAAAGATGTGCCAAATACTGTCCACAACAACAAAACATCAACATAATCACACACAAAAACCACAAAGAGTACACTGCACTTATCTTTATTATTTCAGCTGCTCTCTTTCTGCTGGTTGTGTAAAGCTGTGGTGAGATGGAGACAGTAGCCTTACGAAAAAGTTAATTTAATGAAGTACACTTAAATTATGATCAAGTATATTTTTAAGTATGTAGTAAGTGTAATATCAATGTACTAGTAGTAAACTTGTAAATGTCCTACTTGGGACTAAATTTGCCCAATTTAGTATATAAAAAGTATACGTTTAAGTACTAAGTGTTACAGTAGTAAATTTTAAGTGCACAACTAGTTCACAACCATGTTTCTCAATTGTACTGAATCTGTACTACAAATGAACTAGTAGTTTACTATGTTAATACTTGTAGTACATTTGTTTTGTTTATTAAAGTACACTTTGAAGCATACTCTCAGCAAACTATCAGTGTAGTAGTTTTATACTGCAGTAAAGTTTTCTTATGTATAATTTTTGCACATTAAGGTACTATGTTGCTATTTAGGTATTACAGTTTTATGCTTGAAATATGTCTTTAACTGTACTTTAAATTTAAAAACATTTTATTCTAGCTTCATGGATCTTTTTTATCAACACTTGAATGAGGGTAATTGTTCTGACTTCATGAAGCCTCATGGTGTGAATGAACATCAAACTGACTAGAACAAACTCTGAAATGTATATATGATACTGGATATCAAGAGTGAAACTGTAAATAATGTAGACAGACAGCATCTCATTCAATGACAGTCATGTGTGGTGAAATATGATTTATTATGCATTAATAGAAGAGAAACAAAGTGTCCAGTTTCAAGGTTATATGAAAGTATATCTTGCATTTGCATGGAAGAGAGTAGACAACAGGGCTGGGTATTGACACAATTTTCAGGATTCGATTCGATTTCTATTCACATGCTTGCGAATTGATTATTTTTCGATATTGATTATTTTGGATGTATATCAGATACAATATATGGCAAATTTTCTAGAGGAAAAAATCTCTCAACGAATGCTGTAAACTACACATTGGAGTCAGTTGGTACTACATTACTATAATATTGAAGGTTAAAATGTAACTTATTTATGTACAAACACTTAAATTACACTCAATGGTGTTTTTTTTATGACAAATAAAGTTTAGGATTACATAATCATATTTCAACTGGCTGTCATTACTGATTTATTCAAACATGCATTAAATATTGAAGAACAGTAAAAAAATTATTGTAAATATGTAATGCTGCATGTATTTCAATCATGACAACTCTCTGAGTGGATTAAATTCAACCAGCATTTATTGGCATGGGGCATGAAGTATACATGGCTTGATTTTGGCATACAAGATCAAGGTGTCCTGGTTCGGAAGTAGTCAAGGACACATTGTGATCGGATCTCAGTGTAATGTAAACACGATCCAGCCATCGTACCTACATTCAGAGGGCGACGTCATTTATATCCCCGTCCAGTCTCTCTGCGTGGCTGTCAGAAGATAATGGACAGACGCATATTTGACAAGAAATTAAACGGTCCCACTTTATATTAAGTGGTTTTAACTACTATGTACTTACATCAAAAAATAAGTACAATGTAGTAACTGGGTTCATATTGAATTGCAAAACACTTTTGCTGCTATTGAGGTGGGATACGGGTAAAGTTAGGGAAAGCTTTGGTGGTACTGGTAAGTTTAAGGGTGGGTCAAGGTGTAAGTGACGGGTCAACAGTGTAATTATAAATGTAATTACAGAAATTAATTACAGATGTAATTACATGCAGGTGTTTTTAAAATATAAGTACAATGTAAAAACATGTATGTACACAATAAGTGCATTGTATCAAATAATTAATTTAAACTTTACAATAAACGTCCTTTAAAACAGTTTATTTAGACTTACATGAAACCTTGTATGTCATTTTTTCATTTTAATTGTGCAACATCATAAAAACATACGCGATCGCCTCGTTTAGATTGTTTCAGTTCATTTCCAATATTGCACGCTTAACTTAATAACTTTGATGATGTGACTTGTTTAACGTGATCAACCCAGTTAGCCTACCCTTGTTTAGTTCTAATTATTGTGATGTGCATTCTTTTATTTCTTTAATACAAAGTGTTTGGATTCTGCCGTTACATATTACACAAACAATACAAATGCTTGCGTGCTCCTTTCAGTCAAGAAATCCATCGAAATATTTTTTTTCATCATACAAGATTAATGTTGGGAAACTTAAATTGGTAGATTAAGCTCTCTATTTGTGATCGATTGTACTTTTGTGGAATAAATCACAAAAATTCTGTGTTGTGAGCACTGCATTGATAGAGACTAAAGTGAACGTTTTTTATATGAGGCTTAAAGCGTATGCCTTTCAAACGCGCCTAATATTGTGTGGGGAAACAGAAATCCGATCAGTTATCCAGATACAGAGGCCGCTTAATGTGAACAAATATAAATGCGCTGTGTCCTGATCTGCTTGATCGGATCACGGTGATCGCATATTAATGCCAAGTGTAAACGCAGCCTGAGGCGCTAAAGCGATCTGTCACAATGAACGTCACAATGAAGTACACAGAATGATTTTTGATCAAACTTGGGAGGAGGCGAGACTCTTTCACATTTGGTGTGTGAATCTGATTCTGTATTATGTGTCTGTGCGGTAAATGTATGCCTATAAATATGCGGGCATATGTAGTATATGTATGCGTGTATGAAAAAGAAATGTCTCCTGAATGAAAACTGTGCAACCCAGTGTCACAAAAAGACTTGTATATATGTCATATAGTTGAATTTTCAAGTTTGAAGTGTTAAATTCTTTCAATCATCATTTTTTCTCTTTTCTAAACAAAAATCAGAAAAATGTATTCCCCTTTTTTTTTTTTTTTCTTTGTTTATTTACAAACTCATCATACATATTAATGGTCAATAACTAATTTATTGAAAGCCATTTGTTTTCTGAAAAAAAAAAATAAATAAATAAAAATACACCTTGCGCTTGAAGATAGCACATTGTGTGAGAATTTATATATATATATATAAAAACATAATATGTGAAAACCGGCTTTTTTAGCTTTAGGTTTAAAGGGTTAACATTTTAATTCTGGACCTGAATCAATGTAAATCTGGTGATCATCAGCATGTTCTTCAGTATCATGATGAATGAATGAGAAATGAAGAATAAACTCCAACCTCTTCTTCAGTATCGTGATGATTCATCTGCAGGTTCTGGATCACTGGATCTCTCTGTCCTCTCCTTCCAGATGATTTCTGGTAGTTCTGACAAAAACAAATAAGTTACCTTCCAACAGACAAGATATGAGATCAACCTGTCCTGTCACTCACTGTGGCTGTAAAGAAACTATTAATGAATGAGGAATTTATATACTGAACACACAAAGTGCTTCACAATCACATCAGGGGTCTCTTCACACCATCAGCTATAGGTGGAGAGGAGAGATCTGACTGACTCACACACACAGAAAAGACTTTGTTGATGATAAAGATGAACAACTTACAGTGATTTCAGACTGTGGTGATGTGGTTTCTCCACTGCATGGATCTTCATGTGTATCTTCAGGTGACTTTTAAAAGAGAAACTCTTTCCGCACTGATCACACGTGTGCAGCTTCTCTCTGCTGTGGATCATCTCGTGTCTTTTCAGATTTGATGACAGACTGAATCTCTTGTCACAGTATGAACACTTGTAAGGTTTTTCTCCAGTGTGAATTCTCTGGTGCAGTTTTAATCGGTTTGCTGAAATAAAAGTCTTCTCACAGTCAAAGCACATGTACTCTCTCACACCAGTGTGCATTTTCTGATGTGTATGTAAACTTTGCAGCCATGAAAATCTCTTTCCACACACAGAACATGAATGTGGCTTCTCCTTCGTATGAACTCTAAGGTGTCTCTTTAGGTTTATTGACCCAATAAATGTTTTGCCACATTGATCACATGTGAACGGCTTCTCTCCGGTGTGGATCCTCATGTGATCTTTAAGGTTTGATGATTGATTGAAGCTCTTTCCACACTGATCACATGTGAACGGCTTCTCACCAGTATGAACTCTCATGTGAGCATCAAGACTTTGTTTGGTTGTGAAACTCTTCCCACATTGATCACATGTGAACGGTCTTTCTCCAGTATGAACTCTCATGTGAATCTCAAGATTATGTTTTTTTGTGAAACTCTTTCCACACTGAGTGCAGGTTGCAGATTTCTTGGCTCTTCTTTTCTTTAAAAATATCTTTTTAGTCTTTGAGCGACTCAAAGGTTTTTCTCCAGGTTTGTCATGATGTTCCTCCTCCACTTCACTCAGTTCTTCACTCTCCTCCTTCACTTCCATCAGGTCTGAAATCAAAGAAAAAAGTGTAATTTCATTTTCAGTACATCAAAATAATAATAATTATAATAATAAGTAATATGAAGTGAAAGGACATAAAAAAGAACCATTGCAAGGGTACACAGTTCAATTTAGCTCAAAGGGAATTATTAGTTGATTTATAGGGAATTTTAAAGTCACTTATTTTATGACTGAGCAACTGAATCGTCCAGCATTCATCTGAACAGGCCATAACTATCAGCTCTGTAGGGTGTATAAATATCCAAACTCTAGTGAAAACACCATTTATTATCAAGGTAACAGAAATCGGCAGTTTAAGACATTAAATTCGTAAGCACACAAGACACTTCTCTTTAAAGTCTTTTTGTGTCTGGATTGATGTTGTGGGAAGCCAATCACATTCTGGTGTGTTGGCGGAAGAGTCTCATTCATGGCTGAGGTTTGAAGTTTTGAGGCGGGCAAAGACTGTAGAGTCGTTGATTAAACTTTGCGCGCAAAACCTAATTTAGAACACAAGACTCTCAATGGAAAAGAAAACTAAAACAAATGAAAGTGAGTGAGATGAGAGTTGGATGGCTTGAATGAAGCTGATCTTGATCTGCCTTTATCTTCTTGTCATTGTCTTGTCTACTCGTCTGAAGCTTTGTTCGTATTCTGAGATTTTAAACTTGAATTTCTGTCCAGCCTCTGAAGGGAGTACTGACCAATTAAGCATTGTATTTTGTATGATGTATACATTTCTCCTCCTCTCACCATAAATCACGTTATCTGATGGTCTCTTATCTCCCTGCTCTACCAAAGAGTACAGTTTAGACATGATTTCTATTAACAAGAATACAATGAATTTAATTCAAAGAATAATTAAAGCGGTAAGAGGACATTCACACTGATACCAAACACTCCATGCTCCCATTAAACCATTCGACAGTTATAACAATTTCATGAATTATGTGTGATCTAAGCAGGGGTGCGTTTCCCAAAGTGAACTATGGTCGCAAGTTCCGTCGTTACCAATAGAGTTCAATGGAACTTACGACCATCGTTGACTAACGACGCTTTCGGGAAACACGTCCCAGATGTGTTACATATTAGCTTGAAGACATGGTACAGAATTATGCAGTTGAACAATGTTTAATAAGTCTGTTTAGTCATCATTTTGAGAATAATTTGATGAATTTAATAAGAGCAGTCTCTGTGGTTTATCCTGTGGTCAAGAGAATTCATTCAAAGGTTTGGAGAAGAAGAGAAGGCCAGTTTTGTCTCTCTGTCTTGGGGATTTTTTATGGTGGGGCTCGAGCTGTGCCCTCTTCAAACCAATCCGTCTTTTACAAACTGGTTGAGGTTGACATCTCCTTCCTCAGCTAGGCTCAACTGAATTAGAGTCCTGAGTGTTGATTCAGAATTCAGTGGGATATTCTGTTTGAATAAATCATCATCTGCTAGATTCAGTTGTGTCTGGTTCACCCTTAAATTCTACACCCTAGACAACTGCTATAATAATATTATTTTTTAATAATATTACCTTTTTAACTGTGACATCCAGGAAGTGACATGATATAAATTAAACAGTAAACAGTAAAATAAAACAGTTCAAACAATACAGTATTATTTAATATTTAAAGTTGCTCAAACCTCCCTTTACTCACCATTTGTTTAAAGGAACACTCCACTTTATTTGAAAATAGGCTCATTTTCAAACTCCCCTAGAGTTTAAACAGTTGAGTTTTACCATTTTCGAATCCATTCAACCAATCTCCGGGTCTGGCGGTACCACTTTTAGCATAGCTTAGCATAATTCATTGAATCGGATTAGACCATTAGCAAATAGGAAAAATATCAAAACTCTTTGGTCATTTTTAAATTAGATGCTAATGGTCTAATCCGATTCAATGAATTATGCTAAGCTATGCTAAAAGTGGTACTGCCAGACCCGGAGATTGGCTGAATGGATTTGAAAACTGTAAAAGTCAACTGTTTAACTCTAGGGGAGTTGGAAAATGAGCCTATTTTCAAAAAAAGTGGAGTGTTTAAAAAGAAAAACAGATCATTCCGTTTCATATTTTAACTGTTTATCTAACTGTAATGAAGTGTTTGCATTTTCTAACATGAATGTTGTTCAGCATCATGAATGAATGAAGAATAAACACCAACCTCTTTGTTCTTCAGTATCTTCAGTGTGTTTCATTCTGCAGGGTTCTGGATCACTCATGTTCTCACTGTCCTCTTTAATAAACTCAGTCTTTGCAGATTTCAGATCTTCCTGATGCTCTAATGCTTGTCTGATGGGAATATTCCAGCATTTATTGGAGAATTGCAGTGGGAGGAGCTTCACTGATGATGATGAATTTCAGTGTGGGAGAAGCTGATCTGCCAAAATGGAAAATATATCATTAACTGAGTTTGTTTTAAAATATAACATATAAATATAAATAATGGTCAGAAAAAGAGTTGAAAGCATAAAGACAGAAATAAATGTAGATATTTGTAACCAACAAATCCCCTCAGTCTGTTAACACCAATGAAATGAGCTTTAAGTGTCAATTTACAGCAGATCTGAAGACATCAGCATAATAAATAAGGTGAAAACAGGAACTATTGTCATGAAATAAAGAGTGTTTTCAGCAGCTCTGTTAATATTGATGATCCTCAGACTATCAACACTCATTCAACAAGACATTCAGGATCATTCACAGATAATTTCACTTTATTTTGAGTGTTTGCTGTTAGAAACTGTTTTGAGTCAGGATATATACTAAAAGACTATAAAACTGCTCTTCTGAAAGATAATGATTGAAAGAAAAGGCGTGAATAGTAACATAATAGACCGTCAACAGTAGATGCTCAAAGATGTGCCAAATACTGTCCACAACAACAAAACATCAACATAATCACACACAAAAACACAGAGTACACTGCACTTATCTTTATTATTTCAGCTGCTCTCTTTCTGCTGGTTGTGTAAAGCTGTGGTGAGATGGAGACAGTAGCCTTACGAAAAAGTTAATTTAATGAAGTAGACTTAAATTATGATCAAGTATATTTTTAAGTATGTAGTAAGTGTGATATCAATGTACTAGTAGTAAACTTGTAAATGTCCTACTTGGGACTAAATTGGCCTGATTTAGTATACAAAAAGCATATGTTTAAGTGTAATAAGTGTTACAGTAGTAAACTTTAAGTGCACAACTAGTTCACAACCACGTTTCTCAATTGTACTGAATCTCTACTACAAGTGAACTTATATGTGTATTAGTACTTTACTATGTTAATACTTGTATTAGTATACTTTCAGTTCTGACTTCATGAAGCCTCATGGTGTGAATGAACATCAAACTGACTAGAACAAACTCTTTGAAATGTATATATGATACTGGATATCAAGGGTGAAACTGTTAATAATGTAGACAGACAGCATCTCATTCAATGACAGTCATGTGTGTGGTGAAATATGATTTATTAAGCATTAGTAGAAGAGAAGCAAAATAGTCCAGTTTCAAAGCTATATGAAAGTATATCTTACATTTGAATGGAAGAGTAGAAGTGGAAGAGAAACTAGATGTTCTAATGAAAAACAATGAAGAACGAGATAAAAAAATATCAGATTGTCTTCCTATTCCTCTTCTTCTTCTTCTTCTTCTTCTTCTTCAGCTCCCTGAATATGAGTGTAATATCAAACACCAGGCAAACGAAGATCATCAAATGAAGACAGGATTTAATGATAACACACAAAAGTACTAACACATCATAGACGAGAACAGACGAGGAATGAGGGTGAACACAGGGTTTAAATACATGAAGCAAAGAAAGGATCTTAACAAGGTGATTAACAGGACACAGATGATGGGCATGACTAATTAACTGAATTGGGAAAACTAGGTCACAAAAGACGAGACGTTACAGTTCGGCCCCTCCCGGATAGGCGCGTCATTGCGCCGTAAGAGTCCAAATGAGGAAGGAAGGAGGGAGGGGATTCTGGAGGAGGGCGAGGTAATGCCCAAAACCCAAAAGTAAAGAGTCCAGGGAACAGAAAACACAGTCCAAGGAAGCGTGGAGGGTGGGAGGAGCCAGGGGGAGACCAGGAGCAGGATGAGCTGGTGGAAATTCCAGAGTTCAGCCAGGATGATGCCCCACGGCGGAGTCGAGGGAGGGAGGAGCCATGGTATTAAACTCCTCGACGAAACCATGGGGATGACTGATGGAGACAGAGCTGGTGGAGGAGGAGCCCAGAGCGCAGATGGATGGCCGATGACCAGGCATGACACCGCAGGCTTCGGAGGCCGCGAGGGAGGCGTGGCGATGATCCCTTGAGAAGGAGCTGGGGTGCCAGAGGTCTGAGGTGGAACCGGAGCGACTGAGGACCGAGGCGGAACCGGAGCGACTGAGGACCGAGGCGGAGCCGGAGGGAGGGCGGAGCCAGACGGAGCCATAGGGGTGGAGAGACGGCACGCAGCAGACGGCTCGCAAGTCCGTGGCGAAGGCGTGGTGACGTCCGACCAAGGTGCAGCCAAATGGCCGATGGTCCCAGGCGGAGCTGGGGGGGGGGGGCATGGCGGAGGAGTCTGGACGATGAGCCGAGGTGGAGCGACTGGGTTGGAGGCAAGAGGCGGAGCTAAGGGGTCCAGGCATCCAGACGGCGCTGTTGAACGGCTGGCCCGAGGTGGATCTAAACTACAGAGGGCTGGGCCACGTTCAAGCTCAAACCGGTGCGCAACGTTTTGCTACATTTTCCGGGTTGAACGACATGTTTCCTGTAAACAGGTGTGCAACGGGTTTGAGATACGTTTTGTCGTTTGATGGGTGTGTCAGAAATGTCAGCACAATCAATCAGTGACAAGATGTATATAAACCACAAGGTATTAAAGAGACAGCTCGCACAATGGGTATTAATGTAACAAAAATATTATACTTATATATTTTGCTATTGTATTGTGAAGTGACACTTTAATAAACTTTTCTATACTCCTCTGATTATATAATGGTAAACATTATAATATCATAGCACAACAATAGTGATCAGCAATAATCATAAGCCTAATACTCACAATAAAAATAATATAGATCAACACAGTCTCGGAGGTAAGAAGTGGATTATCCTTCACCTGAAATGTTTGTCTTTTCATGCTGAAATGCAAGGCAAATGTTGTATCACAATAATTAGAAGTTTCCACAAATCACTTCACTCGATTGGGATGTTCTCTTTTATTCTGGACGGCAAGGGCAGTGACTGTAACATTGAGCGTATTTTTTCAGGTTTCTCCACTGCATGGATCTTCATGTGTATCTTCAGGTGACTTTTAAAAGAGAAACTCTTTCCACACTGATCACATGTGTGCGGCTTCTCTCTGCTGTGGATCCTCATGTGAACCTCAAGACTATGTTTGTATGGAAAACTCTTTCCACACTGATCACATGCGAATGGCTTTTCTCTTAAGTGGTTCTCAAGGTTTGCTGATTGTGTTAAACTGGTTCCACACTTCTTCTCTCTACTGTGGATCCTCTGATGTCTTTTCAGACTTGATGAAAAACTGAATCTCTTGTCACAGTGTGAACACTTGTAAGGTTGTTCTCCAGTGTGAACTGTCTGGTGTTGTTTTAAATGGTCAGCTGAAATAAAAGTCTTCTCACACTCAAAGCACATGAACTCTCTCACACCAGCATGTATTTTCTCATGTCTGTGTAAATTTCCCAGCAGTGAAAAACTCTTTCCACACACAGAACATGAATGTGGCTTCTCCTTCGTATGAACTCTAAGGTGTCTCTTTAGGTTTGATGTCTTATGAAAAGTTCTGCCGCATTGATCACATGTGAACGGTCTCTCTCCGGTGTGGATCCTCATGTGAAGCTTAAGGACTGATGATTGCATGAAGCTCTTCCCACATTGATCACATGTGAATGGTCTCTCTCCAGTGTGGATCCTCATGTGAAGTTCAAGATTACAATTCTTTATAAAACTCTTTCCACACTGAGTGCAGGTTATAGATTTCTTGGCTCTTTTCTTTAAAAATGTCTTTTTAGTCTTTGAGCGAGGTTTGACATAATGTTCCTCCTCCACTTCACTCAGTTCTTCACTCTCCTCCTTCACTTCCATCAGGTCTGAAATAAAAAAAAAAAAATTATATATATATATATAATTCAAACAGAGAAATATTAAGTGAAATGACATAAGTGATGTAGCCTAATATACAACTGCTATAAAATATTATGATCATTTTGATGCATGTTTCTGTAGTGAGAACTATGAATTATATTTGAACAATGACACAATTATCTAATGTGATTATCCCCCGGTTTCACAGACAAGGCTTAAACTAGTCCAAGACTAAAATGCATGTTTGAGCCGTTTTAACTGAAAGCAACTTGTACTGACAAATTTCCCAGCATTTCAGTTTAAGTTTAGTTGTGTCCGTAAAAATGTCACATGCTAAAAGTAGAGTAACCGTTTAACCGCAATTTTTACTAGCATTTTCATTTTCCTCCTTTCAAAAGAGCATTTCTTAAAATTGTGACACCCAGGAAGTGACATCATCTTGGCTCTTTCTACAGCATGATGGGAGGAGAAGAAAATAATCCCAGTAGTCAACATTTGAAGTGGATCAAAACCTTTCATCAAAGTTGTCCTTACACCTTCTATTTTGATCCACTTCATATGTTGACTACTGTATATTCACATACCTAGAAATATTAGATAATATGCTTGGCAGTGTTTACTAATAAACACCAACCTCTTTGTTCTTCAGTATCTTCAGTGTGTTTCATTCTGCAGGGTTCTGGATCACTCGTGTTCTCACTGTCCTCTTTAAAAAACTCAGTCTTTGCAGATTTCAGCTCTTCCTGATGCTCTGATGCTCGTCTGATGGTAATATTTCCAGCATTTATTGCTGAATTAGAGCTTCAATGATGATGTAATTGTTGTGGGAGGAGCTTCACTGAACATGAACTTATGTGCGGATGCAGCAGATTTGCTGAAATCAACAATAAACCATTTAACTAAATTACAAATTTAGGCATTTATATGAGTAAAGCAGACATCTTTGAAGATCCCATAGCCTTCTAGTTTATAGCAGCTCTAGAATTCAGCACTCTGTGTTCAAGTCACGCCACATTTACTTGGTTTGCTTCTTAATTATTAAAGTCCCTGTAAAGTCACTTTAAAGTATGTGTTCTGAGTTTGTCACACCACAGAAAAATGTGTTATTAACCACCCAGCCAAATTTGAATGATTAATAAAAAAAAAAAAAAAAAAAAAAAAAAAAAAAAAAAATCGCCAAGTAAATGAAATAAGTTAACAAAATCTCGAAAAAATTAGCAGTATTCTCTGCTCTCAAACGCTAGGGGCGTGTCCACTGTCGGTGCTGAAACCACACCCAGTCGCTAGAGCTGCAGTCTCAACTGACTTGTCTAATGAGTCCAACAACATACTCATGCATATACAGGTGCTGGTCATATTATTAGAATATCATCAAAAAGTTGATTTATTTCACTAATTCCATTCAAAAAGTGAAACTTGTATATTATATTCATTCATTACACACAGACTGATACATTTCAAATGTTTATTTATTTTAATTTTGATGATTATAACTGACAACAAAGGAAAATCCCAAATTCAGTATCTCAGAAAATTAGAATATTGTGAAAAGGTTCACCTGCAAAGGCCTTTAAATGGTCTCTCAGTCTAGTTCTGTAGGCTACACAATCATGGGGAAGACTGCTGACTTGACAGTTGTCCAAAAGACGACCATTGACACCTTGCACAAGGAGGGCAAGACACAAAAGGTCATTGCAAAAGAGGCTGGCTGTTCACAGAGCTCTGTGTCCAAGCACATTAATAGAGAGGCGAAGGGAAGGAAAAGATGTGGTAGAAAAAGTGTACAAGCAATAGGGATAACCGCACCCTGGAGAGGATTGTGAAACAAAACCCATTCAAAAATGTGGGGGAGATTCACAAAGAGTGGACTGCAGCTGGAGTCAGTGCTTCAAGAACCACTACGCACAGACGTATGCAAGACATGGGTTTCAGCTGTCGCATTCCTTGTGTCAAGCCACTCTTGAACAACAGACAGCGTCAGAAGCGTCTCGCCTGGGCTAAAGACAAAAAGGACTGGACTGCTGCTGAGTGGTCCAAAGTTATGTTCTCTGATGAAAGTAAATTTTGCATTTCCTTTGGAAATCAGGGTCCCAGAGTCTGGAGGAAGAGAGGAGAGGCACACAATCCACGTTGCTTGAGGTCCAGTGTAAAGTTTCCACAGTCAGTGATGGTTTGGGGTGCCATGTCATCTGCTGGTGTTGGTCCACTGTGTTTTCTGAGGTCCAAGGTCAACGCAGCCGTATACCAGGAAGTTTTAGACACTTCATGCTTCCTGCTGCTGACCAACTTTATGCAGATGCAGATTTCATTTTTCAACAGGACTTGGCACCTGCACACAGTGCCAAAGCTACCAGTACCTGGTTTAAGGACCATGGTATCCCTGTTCTTAATTGGCCAGCAAACTCGCCTGACTTTAACCCCATAGAAAATCTGCTGTACATGCTCATACTTTTCATGTTCATACTTTTCAGTTGGCCAAGATTTCTAAAAATCCTTTCTTTGTATTGGTCTTAAGTAATATTCTAATTTTCTGAGATACTGAATTTGGGATTTTCCTTAGTTGTCAGTTATAATCATCAAAATTAAAAGAAATAAACATTTGAAATATATTAGTCTGTGTGTAATGAATGAATATAATATACAAGTTTCACTTTTTGAATGGAATTAGTGAAATAAATCAACTTTTTGATGATATTCTAATTATATGACCAGCACCTGTAAATAAAAGAATCACGTTAGAGGGTTGCAAATTTTAGTAGAGTTACTGTGGACTACCTACTAATTATAGCATAAGCACACACGGCAATTTACACTCATTGGTGGGAACGTGCTGCTGACTGTTGTCGAGTCGACAGATGGCGCCGTGAGACGGGAGGATGAAGGCCGGGATGGGAGAGACTCGAGTCCGGTCCCATATCATCGGTTGTCGGTGGGACGGGAGGATGAAGGCAGAGGCGGGAGATAGTCTGTTCAGCCCCATTCACCAAAAACAGCGGATTATCAGTGAATCCCAACTGTCTATTGAATTTGATGACAGCCATCTTCATTCATATCTACAGATAAATAACTATACTAGAGCACACAATATCTAAATTTGGTTTTCTAATAACTACTTTCAAAGCAATGAAATAAAGACATAATTAACATGATGTAGTTTTATGAAACTGACAATGATAAAAAAAAAAAAAAAAAAACTTATTTAAACAGGCTTAGTAAGCCAAAAGAAAAAAAAAAAATATTTTTCCAGTGTCTATAATTTTGTGTATCGATTTTAAATGTCCCGCATGGCTCATTATATCGGCTCAGTAGGCTATTAAGTAAGTAACTATATGTTCTGAAATGTATCCATGTAAAGTAACTACAACAGATTTGATCTACCAAATCTGAGAAATAAAGTTAGTAAAATCGCAGCATCAACACAGAGATAGGTTTGCATCAATTCCCCTCACATATCACGAGACATTTAGTAACAGCAACATTATCACTGGAAACAATGAAACAAACATTGGAAACACGAACACACAAAAGCACAAAATCGCTGAGGTCTTAATGAACTTTTGATTTCCTCACATGCTCGTCGTGATTAGTCATTAAACACACAAACTGCGCTGTACTGTTGCAAACAAACTGCGTGAAGAGCATTTTACAATAGTTTAAATGTGCAAAATACTGTGAACCGCTCACCTCTCTTCAGAAGACTCGACGCTGAATGAGCGCGCGCGCTAGTGATGACGTCATCGCCGCGAGGCTACATCAACGTCAGCAGGGTTGCAGAAAAAATTCCAGCCCAAAGCTTAGGCTACTCAAAAACCGCCCACCCAATTTCCCTCTGTCCCATCGAATATAAGCAGGCAGCTGTTATTCCCATAATTCGCCTTAGTAAACTATTTTTTTATTATTATTCTATTTTAAATCTTATTTTGATAATTTTAGCTAGACTTTTTTATAGGTAGCATGTGCACGTTATTTTATCTGTATTTTATTAATCTTCATTAACTAAATTTTCATTGTAATTTTTTTATACTCTTTCTTTGATTTTAATTTTCAGCATTTTTCATAATATTTTTTAAAATTAGGTCTGGGCACTATATGACCAGAAATATTATGACAATATTATTTTTCCATATCATATGATATAGATATTAATAACAATATTAATTTACCAATGGGGAGGGATATGCTCTCCACATGTTTGTTAGACCTTGAGAATGAATGTAAACTTGTCTGTTCACAATTAAACTGCATTAAACCACCTCTTAATTTAGGGCCCCATTAAATCTATCTATTTTCCCTGTGTTTTATGATTTAATACAAATTTATCATCAACAATAGTGTTAAATGAAATGAATTAATAAAACTTTAACAACTAATTATCAACTAGTCAATCTTAAATGAAAATATAACAATTTACAACAAAACACTGCATTTGAATTTTTTGTCAAATAAGATGATGCACGACAGATCTTACAGATGAAATGGTGAAAATCTCGAGATAAAATTCATGTGTTCATGTCCTCATATATACAAATTTAGACACTGTAAGCGTCATGTGTGTTTAGTTTGTGCAGATGAAACTATGCTGTTCATTTACACAGAGACACGTAAAACATGCTGACTTATAGTGACATGCTTTGACTGGCTGTTGTGGCGTTTATTTCTGCTGTGTGAAAGCCTTGAAATTTCTGCTGTTAGAGAAACTCACGTAATAGTTTGTGGTGTCATCAAACGCCCCCACACCGTCTCTCCTCCATCCTTAGGTTGCCGGATATCCGTTTCAAGGACACTAAACATAAAAAAAAAAGGATCAATTTTCATTTCCTTTCTCTAGATTAGACAGGTTTTATATAAGTAAACTTTTAATACTAGAGTGATGAATGCTGCTATCATTCTTAATTGTTTCTCTGACCACCATATGGTAACTATAGATAAATAGATAGATTTTTTATCTATCTATCTACACCTTTATGAAATTTATGTATAATCATTCATCAAATTCTAACGATTCTAAAAAGAAAGAAATTATGTTAAAAACTGAAACTGCCAGCAGGTGGCAGCGATTCGCTGTTTTTATGAGTGAGCCAATTAAATCGCTCATTCAGCCAATTTGTTCAAAAGTCATTGATAATTACAGACACTATTGAAAAATGAACTAGCAAAACAGATGGCTGATTTGGTAACTTGTTATAGTGATAGTTATGGCTAAATTGCAATGGATTAGCTAGCTAAAATATATGTGGAGTGTACTTAGCTATTACACAATATTCTCATACCTCCTTCTCAGTACATGTTTTATTCTTTTTTAACATCCCTCTTTGACCAGCAGTTTAATAAAGTCTGCCGGGCAGTGGTTCTCTTCATTTTTGGTGCTACCCGTGCTCTCCCATTCAAACAGTAGAGCTCCACTCACATTGTGTTGGTGAACGTGCGACGCATTGGTTGGGCGTTAGCAGTCGGTTCAATGGAGGGGGATATTTTTTGTCTGATTTATTATGACAAACTCATATTTGATTAGGAACAAAGTTACAAAATAAATTAAAGGTGCAATATGTAATATTTTTGCAGTAAAATATCCAAAAACCACTAGGCCAGTGTTATATATTTTGTTCACTTGAGGACTTACAATATCCCAAATGTTTCCAACTATTTGTAAATCGTGAGAAAATTGCAATTTTAACCAAGGCACCGGGACGTGTGAGGAGTCGCCTGTCAATTGCGTCATACCCTCGGTTTCCGGTTTTATTTTGTAGAAACCATGGAAATACCAAAGACGCTTTAATATAATACACATTTTAATGGACAAGGGAACAACTGTTTTGATATATTTATATAGACAGAAAACTAATTGTTGTTATATAGCTCAACACGTGTAGTCTTATTGTTTAAATCAAATATACTTTTTTATTTTTATTTTTTGTGAGTACCATGCTTTACCATGCCTCAGAGAAAAACACTATTTTGTCAAGTAGCTAACATAGCATAATCAGAAGCAGCTTTATTTTTAGTAACAATAATACAGCATTTTCTGCATCATACATTTTAAAAATTAATTGCATACCATTTATCAACACAAGACATCTAATATTTAATATGATATTCTAAAATCGATCTAGCTTACAGCAGTGTGTCTCAAACAAGTGTCTCACAGCAGCCGCTGAGCGAACGCACAGAGTGTAGCGAATTTACATGTATTTAATCACTTAGCTCAAATTATGGGTGAAATATATATATAATTAAGTCATAACGCGTTATGATTAATTATAATATAGATCGACCAAAGAGGGAATTATGCACATATATTGTGAATTAATTACAACGGATTATAATTAATTACATATATGATTAGGTCTAGTTCAATAGTGATTTGAGAAAGACTATCCTAGTTTGTCCAGCAAACCATCAGTTTTCTCATAAACTACTTATAAAAGGAAGTTGGTCTCTGGCCACGAGAATAACTTCCTATTATAGCATCAAAACGTAAAGCAGTTTTGCAGAATCAAACGTAGAAGGGACCTGGTTCATTGAATGAGCAACAAAGGCAATCAAGCATGAATATAATGTATTTAATATACGAAACTACAACTACATGGGCTAACGTTATATGACTAGATATACACAAAGAAATACACATATATACAAAAGCGAAAGTAAAGGCAGGAAAACAGAGGTGATCAAAGAAAGTGGCAAATTACAAACAGTTAAACCTTTGAGAGCCAGCAAGGAAACTCAGCTTATGCATGGAGCTTAAAACGCTTCGAAAAGAATGGTTCTATACTTGCATAGGTTTAGGTGCGGCGGTTGCTTGTCTTTCTGGAGGAGTTTCAATGCGTGCGGCTGGAGCGATTGGTCCTTTTCCGAGGCAGGGTTCTCGGCGGGATTTTCAAACAAGGTTTTAACTGAAGAGTAAGATAACCGGAAAATAAAGAAGAGAGAGTCCGTCTCCGAGGTGATGGAGGATGATGGAGGCTTGACAGAAGCGAACTTGTGCCAAACGGATGGTCGTCCCGAAGATGCAGAGGAGCGCGTGATGGAAGCGCGGTCGCCGAGACCTCCGGGAGAGACGTGCGTGAGGTGGCGACGGGCAATCGAAAGACGATCGAGAGACAGTCGAGAGACGCGTGTGAATGTCTTTTAAGGACAAACAAGTCAAACGCCTCCTCGGGTGCGTCAGCCAATGGTGCGGGTGCAACTTTGGCTGGCAAACTTTTTCTTTGTCTCCATTTATGGCCTCATTTGCATGGTTTATGAAGTGTCAGGTCTGAGTACATTTTCTTCAAAGTACCATTAAAAATAGAACAATGCATTTTACAGTGATGTGAGATACATTGTCAATTAGGGCATAAAGAGAGCTTTACAATGAGACCAAACTTTTCGGACGTCAAACACATAAAAGTGAGGGATACAGTTTATACTTGAATATACCGCTTAGAATAAAACTAACACTGCTACAATCATAACTAATCTTATATACTAGGGATACATGCACGTTCATTTGAATACAGCAACGGGTACACTTTGGTATAGTCATATTTTGAGGCTAAATGTAGATACAGTTTCCAAATGTGTGTTTGTGTCTCTGTATGTGTGTGTGTGATGTGTATTGAGTTTTCACAGCGTCTTGGGTATGCCACATGGCCCTTAGTGCCATGTGGGGGGGAGCATGGGTGACTCTTTGAAGTCCCCAGAGCTGGGGAGAAAGCCTCCTGCTTCTCCTCACTGAAGGTAACAAAGATGCCACCAGGGTAATTTCATCCAGACCTGCCGGAGCCATGGTCTATGGGTTATCTGAAGGAGGTCAAACGTTAAAAGCTTTCTTTAATTTATAGTTGTATTGATGATTTTTGATCCACCACAGACTCTACAGAGTAACGTTATAACTTCATTTTCAACACTCTAAAATGTATCTAATATTACAAACCGAGCTGTGTTACCTCATACTCATGACCGGAAAAGCGGTTACTTGTTACTTTGCACAAACAAGTTAAAATTGCTTTAATAAGGGTATGGTTTTGTTCCATGGATGCTCCTAGCACTTATTTCTTTAAATTGGAGCGCAATGTGGTGCAACATAATCCTATGCTTTATTTAAGACATCCAGGTGGGACAATTACGGACAATCCAAATGAAATGTGGAAACTTGCAGTTGATTTTTACTCTGGACTTTTTAATGCTGGACAGTGTGATGAAGAGAATGCCACAAACCTACTTCAGGATCTTCCTAAGTTTCAAACTAAACAGAAATAAACTTTGGATTGTGACATTACTTTAAGAGAGCTCATAGAATTACAAAATGGTTAAATATGGTGGTGGGGTTCTTAATAAAGCTTCACTGTTTGGTCCCTCTGCCATAGTTAATCTAGTGTGTAGATAAGCATGACACTTTAAGCTGGTACACCACTAGTATGACTTTGTTTTCATTTTGTGCAAGTTGCAACAGTTCCATGCAACAGAAACACTCAGTGTTAATTAACACAGTTAATTAACCATGGCGGTTAATTAACTGTGACATTGTAAACCGCGGTTAATTGTGAAATCGGTTCCTCAGGTTCTTCCTAAGTTGCAAACTAAACAGAAAGAAACTTTGGATTGTGACATTACTTTAAAAAAGTTCACAGATGCAGTTAAACAACTCTCATTAGGACACTCGCCTGGCATTGATGGAATAACCACAGATTTCCATTGTCATTTCTGGAACATTTTGGGGCAGTATTTTTATGAAGTAACAAAAGAGTCTTTTGAAAATGGTTGTCTTCCAAGCAGCTGTAGATGGGCTGTATTATCCCTATTACCTAAGAAAGGGGATTTAGGTTTTTTGAAGAATTGGAGACCCATTTCTCTTTTATGTACGGATTATAAAATTGTGACTAAATGTTTGACGAACAGGTTGAAATGCTATCTGGACACAATTTTTTATGATAATCATACTGTGTACCCAAACTGTCTATTATGGATAATTTGTTTCTTTAAAGAGATGCAATTGCTTTTGGTGACAAGTTTATTTCTTGGATAAAACTGTTATATTGGGATGTTTCTGTACAAGTGAAGGTGGGAGGAAGGTTGAGTGCCTTTTAGACAGGGGTGCCCACTTTCTGGTCAATTATATGCTATTGCCATTGAACCATTATTAAGAAGAATGATAATAGATGTTAAAGAATTGTTAATACTAAATTATTCTAATGATAATAGAATCATGATATCTGCTTATTCTGATGATATAACAGTGTTTTAAAATGACAAGATGTCAACAATCTTTAAAAAAGCATAGAGGTATATGAAAAGGCATCCACTGCAAAAGTACATTGTAGTAAGAGTGAAGGATATGCAGTAGGTCAATGGATAAATCAAAGGCTTCCAGAGTCACCGGGAGGATTAAAAGTGGGGCAGAGAAGGTTTTAAAGCCCTGAATGAAAAATTGGGAGGGACTGCTGGAGAAGGTGGTAGCCCGATTGTCTCAATGGCAATGCAAAGAAATTATAATTTCTATACATAAGAAACTAGTAGATTTCATCTGGAATGGTAAACACTGGATTCATGCTGCACAACTTTATTTTCCTCCTTATGAAGGAGGACAAGATTTGATAGATATTAAGAGCAGAATGCAAGCTTTCAGATTTCAGCACAGAAAATTCTGCGTAGAAATGAACTAACATGGACTCGTACAGGAGGTGCAATCTTGCGAAAAATAGAGGGATTGAATAACAATGTACATCTTTTCTGGATGCAAATTAAAGAGATGGACCTGACAAAGATTTTTTTTTTTTTTTATAAATCATAGCATGGGCTAAAACCTCTTTCATAATCCAGTGGTTCATGGTACATTGATGTCTTCTAGGTGTGTAGAGGAGAATATGTTGAGAAGAAACTGCACAAAGCTAAAGGGCTTGGTCAACCTAGATGGATGGATGTGGAGGATATAATGTACTTGATAGGGCTGCGTCAAACTTTAGGTGACAATTTTATTTCTTGGATAAAACTTTTATATTGTGACGTTTCTGTATTTGTGAAGGTTGAGTGCCTCAATTCTTGGAAAAAGAGGAATTAGACAGGGGTGCCCACTTTCTGGTCAATTATATACTATTGCCTTTGAACCATTATTAAGAAGAATGAGAATAGATATTGAAGAATTTTTAATACCAAATGATTCTAAAATGGTAGATATAATGGTAGGAAATTCCAAATGTACTTGACGGGGCTGTGATCTCTTCGTCTTGCCATACGTTTTTTTTAGAAGAAATACGCTCCTTTTTACCAGGATTTTATAGAGAAGTTTACATTTACATTTATGCATTTGGCAGACGCTTTTATCCAAAGCGACTTACATTTCATTATACTATACATTTGTATCTGAGTATGTGCAATCCCTGGGATCGAACCCACGACCTTGGCATTGCTAGTGCCATGCTCTAACCACTGAGCTACAGGAAAGCAGAGTTATACAAGTTATACAAAGAAAAGACAAAGAAAGATCTGGATGTACAGACTGATGATATCCCTCAAAAATTGTTAATTTGTTTTGCTTATGACAGCAGTATGTTGGAAGACCATCATATAAAGGTTTCTGAAACCTGATGAGAAATCAGTAGAGGTCCCTGTATAAGTGTTTCCACTAGAAAAGCAAACTGCAGATTTGCATCGCAGACTTATTCCCAGGGCAACAGCAACAAACAGATATGTGCCTCATCTCAATCCAGCAGTACGTGGGGAGGGGATTGTACTCAAGAAGAGACTGTGGAACATTTATTTTTGAATTGCAAACAATTGGAAGGGCTTTTTAGATTTTTGACTGAATAGTTTAGAGGATTTGGCATTTTTTTCTGAATGGACTTTTATAGATGTAAAGTATAGAGTGTCAAAAAAGACAATAATATCAAGTATATTTTTAAGTATGTAGTAAGTGTAATATCAATGTACTAGTAGTAAACTTGTAAATGTCCTGCTTGGGACTAAATTGGCCCGATTTAGTATATAAAAAGCGTATGTTTAAGTGTACTAAGTGTTACAGTAGTAAATTTTAAGTGCACAACTAGTTCACAACCATGTTTCTCAATTGTACTAAATCTGTACAAGTCAACTTATACAGTGGTGGTCAGAATTATTGGCACCCTTGGTAAATATGATTAAAGATGACTATAAAAATAAATCTGCATTGTTTAGCCTTTTGATCTTTAATTCATAAAATTAGGAAAAATCTAACCTTTCATTGAAGGAAAAGAATTGAAAGTGGGGAAAATCACATTATGAAATAAATGTTTTTCTCCAAAACATGTTGGCCACAATTATTGGCACCCCTAGAATTTTTTATGAGTAAAATATCTCTGAAGTATATTCCCATTCATATATACATTTTTTTTAGCACACCAGGGTGATCATGAGCATGAAATTGTCCAGCCATGACTTCCTGTTCCACAGGATTATAAACATGAGGAAACACAAAGGCCAAATTCCCGTAATCATTCATCACAATGAGTAAAACCAAACAATATAGTTCTGATGTGCAGCAAAAGATTGTTGAGCTTCACAAAATAGAAAGTGGCTGTAAGAAAATAGCTAAAGCATTGAAAATCCCCATTTACACTATCAGGGCAATAATTGAGAAGTTCCAATCAACTAAAGATGTTACAAATCTGCCTGGAAGAGGACGTGTGTCTAAATCGTCCTAATGTGCGATGAGGAGGAGAGTTTGAGTGGACAAAGACTCTCCAAGGATCACAGCTGGAGAATTGCAGAGATTAGTTGAGTCTTGAGTCTCAGAATGCCTAAAAATATATCAAACAGCACCTACATCCCCACAAGTTATTCAGGAGGGTTTCAAGAAAAATCCTCTTCTCTCATCCAGAAACAACCTCCAGCATATTCAGTTGTCAGACAAGACTGGAACTTCAAATGGGACCGGCTTCTATGGTCAGATGAAACTAAAAAAAGAGCTTTTTTGGCAGCAAACCCACCAGATGGATTTGGTGCACACAGGGATAAAAAGTACCCCATGCCCACAGTTAAATATACTGCTAGATCTTTAATGTTGTGGCCTTATTTTTCTGCTGGAGGTCCTGGACATCTTGTTCAGATACATGCAATCATGGATTCTATCAAATACCAACAGATAAAAAATCAAAACCTGACCGCTTCTGCTAGAAATCAAATAATGGGCCGTAATTGGATCTTCCATCAGGACAATGATCCAAAACAAACATCAAAGCCAACTCAAAAATGTGTCACTGAACACAAAATGAAGCTTCTGCCATGGCCGTCCCAGTCCCCTGACCTGAACCCTGAAGAAAATGAGTGGAGTGAACTGAAGAGAAGAAGCACCAACATGGAGCTGGGAATCTGAAGGATCTATAGAGATTCTGCATGAAGGAATGGTCTCTGATCTCTTGTCAGGTGTTCTCCAAACTCATCAGGCATTATAGAAGAAGACTCAGAGCTGTTATCGTGGCAACAGGAGGTTGCATAAAGTTTTGAATAAAAGGGTGCCAATAATTGTGGCCAATGTGTTTTGGAGAAAAACATTTATTTCATAATGTCACTCCCACCATCATCAAACTAGACTAGAACAAACTCATTGACATGTATATACTGGATATCAATGGTGAAATAATAATGTAGAGCAATCTCATTCAATGTCAGTCATGTATGTGGTGAAATATGATTTATTATGCATTAGTAGAAAAGAAGCAAAGTGTCCAGTTTCAAAGATACATGAAAGTATATCTTGCATTTGCATGGAAGAGTAAAAGTGGAAGAGAAACTAGATGTTTTAATAAAAAACAATGAAGAATGAGATAAAAAATATCAGGTTGTTTTCCTATGCCTCTTCTTCAGCTCCCTGAATATGAGAGCACAAGAACACTGAGTTTTTTTAAAAAGAAATACTAGTTCCCTTTATAAAAGAAAACTGAGTGATACAAAAGCATTAGGTACATTAACAAAAACTCCTGAAGATGAACTTTGGATGATGTTTCTTTGTCAAATCATTCATTGACACACCCTCTTTGTTCTTCAGTATTGTGATGCTTCATCTGCAGGTTCTGGATCACTGGATCTCTCTGTTCTCTCCTTCCAGATGCTTTCTGGTAGTTCTGCATAAAAACATCTGTTCATGTCTGTATGCCTGTTATCAGATCAACCAACAAAATGTCTTGTCACTCACTGTGGCTGTAAAGAAACTATGAGTAAATGAATGAATGAATGAATGAATGAGGCATTTATATACTGTACACACAAAGTGCTTCACAATCACATCAGGGGTCTCATCACACCACCATCAGCTATAGGTGGAGAGGAGAGATCTTATTGATTAACACACAGAAAATACTTTGTTGATGATAAAGATGAACTACTTACAGTGATTTCAGACTGTGGTGATGTGGTTTCTCCACTGTATGGATCTTCATGTGTATCTTCAGGTGTCTTTTAGTAGTGAAACTCTTTCCACACTGATCACACTTGTGCAGCTTCTCTCCAGTGTGGATCCTCTCGTGTCTTTTCAGATATGATGACAGACTGAATCTCTTGTCACAGTGTGAACACTTGTAAGGTTTTTCTCCAGTGTGGATCCTCTCATGTGTTTTCAAACTTGTTAACTGATTGAATCTCTTGTCACAATATGAACACTTGTAAGGTTGTTCTCCTGTGTGAATTCTCTCGTGACGTTTTAAATGGTCAGCTGTATTAAAAGTCTTCTCACACTCGAAGCACATGTACTCTCTCACACCAGTATGTATTTTCTGATGTCTCTGTAAATTTTGCAGCCATGAAAAACTCTTTCCACACACAGAACATGAATGTGGCTTTTCCTTCGTATGAACTCTAAGGTGTCTCTTGAGGTTTATTGACCCAAGAAATGTTTTGCCACATTGATCACATGGGAACGGCTTCTCTCCGGTGTGGATCCTCATGTGATCTTTAAGGTTTGATGATTGATTGAAGCTCTTTCCACACTGATCACATGTGAACGGCTTCTCACCAGTATGAACTCTCATGTGAACATCAACACTTTGTTTGGTTGTGTAACTCTTCCCACACTGATCACATGTGAACGGTCTTTCTCCAGTATGAACTCTCATGTGAATCTCAAGATGACATTTGGTTGTGAAACTCTTTCCACACTGAGTGCAGGTTGATTTCTTGGTTCTTCCTTCCTTTAAAATTGTCTTTTTAGTCTTTGAGCGACTCAAAGTTTTTCTCCAGGTTTGTCATGATGTTTCTCCTCCACTTCACTCAGTTCTTTACTCTCCTCCTTCACTTCCATCAGGTCTGAAATGAAAGAAAAAAGTGTCATTTCATTTTCATAATAATAAAATAAAAATATGAAAAGAATTATAATAATAAAAAGAAATATGAAGTGAAAGTTCATTTTAGGGAATTATTAGTTAATTTATAGGGAATTTTAAAGTCACTTATTTTATGACTGAGCAACTGAATCGTCCAGCATTCATTTGAACAGGCCATAACTATCAGCTCTGTAGCGTATATGAATGTCCAAACTCTAGTGAAAACACTATTTATTATCAAGGTAACAGAGATCGGCAGTTTAACACATTAAATCCGTAAGCACACAAGACACTTCTGTTTAAAGTTATGAATGAGACAATGATATAAATTGATTATTCTAACACAAACTAAAATCTAACACAAACTAACACACACACACACATATTCACACTAGTTGCAGAAAGAAAGAAGTGAGGAAAGAGTGAGTTTTAAGAGAGTGAAATTATGAAATCTCAAGTTTCTAGAAATACACTTATGCACTTCATAAGACCAGATCAATCATTAATTTAACCCTTCTATCACTTCTTAGGCAGGTTATTAGACTTTTTATCAATGCACCAGTTCAGCTAGAACCTGGAGGTACTTGTGTTCAACATTTGTGTCTTTGAATAGGGATTCCCTTGTTGTCGTCTTTAGCTTGTAGAAGGGTGTTTCCCAGGTTCTTTTGATTTGCTGCTGGTCATTTTGGGTCTGGATTGATGTTGTAGGAAGCCAATCACATTCTGGTCTGTTGGCGGAGGAGTGGAGTCTCTTTTGTGGCTGAGGTTTGAAGTTTTGAGGCGGGCAAAGACTGTAGAGTCATTGATTAAACTTTGCAGCAAAACTTAACTTAGAACACAAGACTCTCAATGGAAAAGAAAACTAAAACAAATGAAAGTGAGTGAGATGAGAGTTGGATGGCTTGAATGAAGCTGATCTTGATCTGCCTTTATCTTCTTGTCATTGTCTTGTCTACTTGTCTGAAGCTTTGTTCGTATTCTGAGATTTTAAACTTGAATTTCTGTTCAGCCTCTGAAGGGAGTACTGACCAATTAAGCATTGTCTTTTGTATGATGTATACATTTCTCATCCTCTCACCATAAATCACGTTATCTGATGGTCTCTTATCTCCCTGCTCTACCAAAGAGTACAGTTTAGACACGATTTCTATTAACAAGAATACAATGAATTTAATTCAAAGAATAATTAAAGCGGTAAGAGGACATTAACACTGATACCAAACACTCCATGCTCCCATTAAACCATTCGACAGTTACAACAATTTCATGAATTATGTGTGATCTAAGCAGGGGTGCGTTTCCCAAAGCGAACTATGGTCGCAAGTTCCGTCGTAACCAATAGAGTTCAATGGAACTTACGACCATCGTTGACTAACGACGCTTTCGGGAAACGCGCCCCAGATGTGTTACATATTAGCTTGAAGACATGGTACAGAATTATGCAGTTGAACAATGTTTGGTAGTCTGTTTAGTCATCATTTTGAGAATAATTTGATGGATTTTAATAAGAGCAGTCTCTGTGGTTTTTCCTGTGGTTTTCAACTCTGGCGTCAAGAGAATTCATTCAAATGTTTGGAGAAGAAGAGAAGGCCAGTTTTGTCTCTCTGTCTTGGGGATTTATTATGGTGGGGCTTGAGCTGTGCCCTCTCTTTAAACCAATCCGTCTTTTACAAACTGCTTGAGGTTGACATCTCCTTCCTCAGCTAGGCTCAACTGAATTAGAGTCCTGAGTGTTGATTCAGAATTCAATGGGATATTCTGTTTGAATGAATCATCTGCAAGATTCAGTTGTGTCTGGTTCACCCTCAAATTCTACACCCTAGACAACTGCTATAAAATATTACTATCACTTTGAAGCCTTTTTAACTGTGACATCCAGGAAGTGACATGATCTGGTCTCTTTCTACAGCATGATGGGAGCACAAGAAAATAATCTCAATCCATTGTATTTAGTTTGTACAGCGTTAACCGCATTTCATCAACACTGTTACCAAAGTTACTCATCTATATAACTTCTATATATAACTTCTATAAGAGAAATACAACTTTATCAGGAACTATAAATCAGATTTTGCTTCATTTATGCTTACAACCCTGTCAGCCATTCTGGAAAGTGTATCTACTTGACACAGTTTGGCGGTTACTGTTTATTCCTGAAAAAAAAATATCAATGTAACTATATTAAAAAACAATGGTTACGTTGCAAATTGTGAACCAGATATAAATTAAACAGTAAACTAATTTCAAACAATATTTAGTATTATTCAATATTTAACGTTTCTCAAACCTCCCTTTACGCACCATTTGTTTAAAAAGAAAAACAGATCATTCTGTTTCATAGTTTAACTGTTTATCTAAATGTGATGAAGTGCTTGAATCTTTCTAACATGAATGTTGTTCAGCATCATGAATGAATGAAGAATAAACACCAACCTCTTTGTTCTTCAGTATCTTCAGTGTGTTTCATTCTGCAGGGTTCTAGATCACTCATGTTCTCACTGCCCTCTTTATTAAACTCAATATTTGTAGATTTCAGCTCTTCCTGATGCTCTGATGCTCGTCTGATGGGAATATTCCAGTATTTATTGGAGAACTGATGTGGGAGGAGCTTCACTTGTGATGTGAGTAATGAGGGAGGAGCTTCACTGATGATGTGTGCAGTGGGAGGAGCTTCATTGATGATGAATTTTAGTGTGGGAGAAGCTGACCTGCCAAAATGGAAAATAATATCATTAACTGAGTTTGTTTTAAAATATAATATATAAATATAAATAATGATCAGAAAAAGAGTTGAAAGCATAAAGACAGAAATAAATGTACATATCTGTAATCAACAAACACCCTCAGTCTGCTGACAGCAATTAAATGAGTTTTAAGTGTCAATTTACAGCAGATCTGAAGACATCAGCATAATAAATGAGGTGAAAACAAGAACTATTGACATGAAATAAAGAGTGTTTTCAGCAGTTTCTCTGTTAATATTGATCATCCTCAGACTATCAACACTCATTCAACAAGACATTCAGATCATCAGCAGATCATCTCACTTTATTCTGAGTGTTTGCTGATCGAAACTGATTTGAGTCAGGATATATGCTAAAAGACTATAAAACTGCTCTATTGGAAGATAATGACTGAAAGGGAAGGTGTGAATAGTAGGGGTCCAACGGTTCAAAATGCTCACGGGTCGGTTCGTATCACGGTTTTAGGGTCACGGTTTCGGTACGGTTCGGTATGTGCTATGTTCAGGGAAAATAGGACTACTGTCAAATAAAAATAAAGAAAATAAGAACAAATAATCAAACTACAAGCAACATCACAAATAAATACAATAGAGCAAATATTCAAATAAAATAAACTGTGATTTCAACTGATTTTTCAGGTATCTAACAGTAGTTTTCAGGTACAGAAAATGGATAAAGTAATCAAATATAAAATAACACTACATATTATTCACTGTATAAATTAAATATTAATCATTATTTAGTTACAAAAGCTATTCATTTAAGAGCAGTGAGTGATTTCTGTCATTTCTTGTTTGATTTAACATTAAAAACACAGGCAGCAGGAATAGTTTTTTTTCCCTATAAGACATGCACGATCCTATACATATACTGTTACACATGCAATGTCTTTCTCAACTATTATACGTTCACTTAAGACATAACCGACTATGTTTGCTAGGATACTCAACAAGATGGCATGCTGACATAATTTTTGTATGAATTTGATAGTCATGGCTAAATTGCAATGGATTAGCTAGGTAAAATATATGTGGAGTGTACTTGGCTATTACACAATCTTCTCATACCTCCTTCTTAGTACATGTTTTATTCTTTTTAACATCCCTCTTTGACCAGCAGTTTAATAAAGTTTGCCGGGCAGTGGTTTTCTTCATTTTTGGTGCTACCCGTGTTCTCCCATTCAAACAGTAGAGCTCCACTCACATTGTGTTGGTGAACGTGCGACACATTGGTTGGGCGTTAGCAATCGGCTCAATGGAGGGGGATATTTTTTGTCTGATTTATTATGACAAACACATATTTGATTAGGAACAAAATTATTGTTACAAAATAAATTAAAGGTGAAATATGTAATATTCTTGCTGTAAAATATCCAAAAACCACTAGGCCAGTGTTATAAAAATTTTATGAAATTGTATAAATTGTATGCCATTTATCAACACAAGCCATCCAGCATTTAACATGATATGCTAAAATCGATCTAGCTTACAGCAGTCTCTCAAACAAGTGTCTCACAGCAGCTACCGAGCGAACGCACAGAGTAACGTTATAACTTAATTTTCAACACTCTGAAATTTATCTAATATGAAAAACCGAGCTGTGTTACTTCATATTCATGACTGGAAAAGCGGAAGTGGCTTGTTACTTTGCATGAGCAAGTTAAAAGGGTATGGTTTTGTTCGATGGATGCTGCTAGCACTTATTTCTTTAAATTGGAGCGCAATGTGGTGCAACATAATCCTATGCTTTATTTAAGACATCCAGGTGGGACAATCCAAATGAAATGTGGAAACTTGCAGTTGATTTCTACTCTGGACTTTTTAATGCTAGACAGTGTGATGAAGAGAATGCCACAAACCTACTTCAGGATCTTCCTAAGTTTCAAACTAAACAGAAATAAACTTTGGATTGTGACATAACTTTAAGAGAGCTCATAGAATTACAAAATGGTTAATAATGATTATCATTATATATCACAATGACAATAATGGTTGTCATTTCTGGAACATTTTGGGGCAGTATTTTTATGAAGTAACAAAAGTGTCTTTTGAAAATGGTTGTCTTCCAAGCAGCTGTAGAGGGGCAGTATTGTCCCTGTTACCTAAAAAATAAGATTAAGGTTTTTTGAAGAATTGGAGACCTATTTTTCTTTTATGTACGGATTATAAAATTGTGATTAAATGTTTGACGAACAGGTTAAAATGCTATCTAAACTTAATTTTTTTATGATAATCATACTAACTGTGTACCCAAAATTATTATCTATAATGATCTATTATGGATAATTTGTTTCTTTAAAGAGATGTAATTGCTTTTGGTGACAAGTTTATTTCCTGGATAAAACTGTTATATTGTGATGTTTCTGTACAAGTGAAGGTGGGAGGAAGGTTGAGTGCCTCAATTCCAGTAAAACGAGGAATTAGACAGGGGTGCCCACTTTCTGGTCAATTATATGCTATTGCCATTGAACCATTATTAAGAAGAATGATAATAGATGTTAAAGAATTTTTAATACTAAATTATTCTAATGATAATAGAATCATGATATCTGCTTATTCTAATGATATAACAGTGTTTTTAAATGACAAGATGTCAACAATCTTTAAAAAAGCATAGAGGTATATGAAAAGGCATCCACTGCAAAAGTACATTGTAGTAAGAGTGAAAGATATGCAGTAGGTCAATGGATAAATCAAAGGCTTCCAGAGTCACCGGGAGGATTAAAAGTGGGGCAGAGAAGGTTTTAAAGCCCTGGGTAAATTGGGAGGGCACTACTGGAGAAGGTGGTAGCCCGATTGTCTCAATGGCGATGCGAAGAACTGATCATTTCTATACATAAGAAACTTGTAGATTTCATCTGGAATTGTAAACACTGGATTCATGCTGCACAACTTTATTTGCCTCCTTGTGAAGGAGGACAAGGCTTGATAGATATCAAGAGCAGAATGCAAGCTTACAGATTTAAGCACAGAAAATTCTGTGTAGAAATGAACTAACATGGACTCGTACAGCAGGTGCAATCTTGCGAAAAGTAGAGGGATTGAATAACAATGTACATCTTTTCTGGATACAAATTAAAGAGATGGACCTGACAAAGATTATTTTTTTTATAAATCATAGCATGGGCTAAAACCTTCAAGATATAAAAAAAGAGTTTTCGAAATCCCTAAACACTCTTTCATAATCCAGTGGTTCATGGTACATTGATGCCTTCTAAGTGTGTAAAGGAGAATATGTTGAGAAGAAACTGCACAAAGCTAAAGGACTAGATGCAACCTAGATGGATGGAAGTCTGTGGAGGATATAATGTACCTGATAGGGCTGTGTCAAACTTTAGGTGACAAGTTTATTTCTTGGATAAAACTGTTATATTGTGCTGTTTCTGTATTTGTGAAGGTTGAATGCCTCAATTCTTGGAAAAAGAGGAATTAGACAGGGGTGCCCACTTTCTGGTCAATTACATACTATTAGTTATAGTTATACAAAGAAAAGATCTGAATGTACAGACTGATGATATCCCTCAAAAACTGTTAATTTGTTTTGCTTATGGCAGCAGTATGTTGGAAGACCATCATATAAAACCTGATGAGAAACCTGATGAGAAATCAGTAGAGGTCCCTGTATAAGTGTTTCCACTAGAAAAGCAAACTGCAGATTTGCATCGCAGACTTATTCCCAGGGCAATAGCAACAAACAGATATGTGCCTCACCTCAATCCAGCAGTACAGGTGGAGGGGATTGTACATAAGAAGAGACTGTGGAACATTTATTTTTGAATTGCAAACAATTGAAAGGGCTTTTTAGATTTTTGACTAAATGGTTTAGAGGATTTGGTATTTTTTTCTGAATGTACTTTTATAGGTGTAAAGTATAGAGTGTCAAAAAAGACAATAATATCAAGTATATTTTTAAGTATGTAGTAAGTGTAATATCAGTGTACTAGTAGTAAACTTGTAAATGTCCTGCTTGTAAATGTCCTGCTTTATTCTAGCTTCATGGATCCTTTTTATTAACACTTGAATGAGGGTAATTGTTCTGACTTCATGAAGCCTCATGGTGTGAATGAACATCAAACTGACTAGAACAAACTGTGAAATGTATATATGATACTGGATATCAAGAGTGAAACTGTAAATAATGTAGACAGACAGCAATCTCATTCAATGACAGTCGTGTGTGGTGAAATATGATTTATTATGCATTAATAGAAGAGAAGCAAAGTGTCCAGTTTCAAGGCTATATGAAAGTATATCTTGCATTTGCATGGAAGAGTAGAAGTGGAAGATAAACTAGATGTTCTAATGAAAAACACTGAAGAATGAGTTAAAATGAATATCAGATTCATGTCTTTCTATAGCCTCCTCCTCAGCTCCTGAACTATGAGAGCACAACAACACTGAGTTCATTTAAAACAAACTACTACTTTCCTTCATAAAAGAGAACTTGATATGTTCGGTATGATATGAAAGTGATACAAATCCATTAGGAACATTAACAAACTCCTGAAGATGAGCTTTGGATGATGTTTCTTTGTCGTGTCTCTCACTGCAGCTGATCAGGACAGATTTCTATGGAAGAGATGCTTTATCGTGTCACGTTTGATTTAATCTCTTGTCTTAGTTTTGTTTTTTCCCAGTGTGAATTTTCTGCTGCTCTTTCAGTTCATCATCTGTAGTAAAGGACTACCTGCTCTTAAACACACACCGCCATGTCTTTTCTGCTGTAATATTACGAATGAATCTTCTCCTTTGTGTGAATCTTCAGGTGTTTCTTCAGGACTGATGCTCAATGTTCACCTCACTGATCACAGTTAAATGGTGTTTCTTCAGGATGAAAAGGTAGATATGATTTCAGAGCGAAAGCCTGATCCGCTTCACCCAGTGTGAATCTTCAGCATTGATTTACATATGGATCGTTTTTTACACTGAGGGCAGGTGACTTTTGGCTTCTGTTGTTCCTTTCTTGTTCACGTCCATCAGGTCTAAAAGCAACATAGAAAAGTTCTAGAAAAAATATTCAATTCACTTGGGTTTTTATGTGCTTTAACCCTTTTTAAACTGGACAACCAAGCTGTCTTCATGTTCCCGTAACTCTTCAACCATTTGCACTATTGTAATAATTCAAATGGCTGCAGACAGTAGACAACAGGGCTGGGTATTGACACAATTTTCAGGATTCGATTCAATTTCTATTCACACGCTTGCGATATGATTATTTTTCGATTCGATTCGATATTGATTATTTTGGATGTATATCAGATACAATATATGGCAAATTTTCTAGAGGAAAAAAAAATCTCTCAACGAATGCTGTAAACTACACATTGGAGTCAGTTGGTACAACATTACTATAATATTGAAGGTTAAAATGTTACTTTTTATATACACACACTTAAATTTCACTCAATGTTTTTTTTTTATAACAAATAAAGTTTAGGATTACATATTCATATTTCAACTTTGTTTGAAATATAAACAGTTAAATTGTGGCTGTCATTACTGATTTATTCAAACATGCATTAAATACTGAAGAACAGTAAAAAATCATAGTGAATATGTAACGGTGCATTATTTATCAGAATACTCCTCTCTAGATTTTTCGAGTTTATGGTCACTGAATATGTTTTTCTGAGGTAAATGTGACATTACCTGACATTGATTACAAGCTGTTTTATTGACGTCTTTCCGCAGTTGAAACACTGATTGAGTGATTTAATGTGACATGATACAGATTTTGGTAAGTTGTACTGTATATTATAACACACCTTTAGATGTTTATTCATGTTTATTTCGCACTGTAACTGGTATTTAAGCGGACAGGATAAGTTCATGTGCTCGTGCTGCCGCTTCTCTTTAACTGAGGCGCTAAAGCGATCTGTCATGTCACATTAAACAGCGCCAAAACGGTATTTATTTTTATTTATTTCATAATAAGATGAACGTGATTTGAAATCTAAAACTTTGCCTTATATCAAAAGTAACAAAGCACAAAGATTATTGTGATTTATTGGATTGGAGGTGCTACATATTCTGCTCATTCATCAACTGAAAACAGACTGGACTAATCGATTCTTGGGATTTAAGAATCGATATCGGTTCGTAAAAATGAGAATCGATTAAAATCGAGAAATTGATATTTTTTATCATCCCTATTAGACAACGTGGGTTTTTCAGTAATTTATGGATTATTACGGTGATTTGCCTTTCTTTCGGGGAAAATAGGTGAAAGGAGGATTTGAGCAGAGAGATATGGAGCGTGGCAGTTTAGGGAGTTTTGGATTGCATAAATAATAGAAGAAAAGAAGACAAACATGGCGAAGAAGTACACAGAATGATTTTTGATCAAACTTGGGAGGAGGCGAGACTCTTTCACATTTGGTGTGTGAATCTGATTCTGTATTATGCGGTAAATGTATGCCTACAAATATGCGGGCATATGTAGTATATGTATGCGTGTATGAAAAAGAAATGTCTCCTGAATGAAAACTGTGCAACCCAGTGTCACAAAAAGACTTGTATACAGGTGCTGGTCATATAATTAGAATATCATCAAAAAGTTGATTTATTTCACTAATTCCATTCAAAAAGTGAAACTTGTATATTATATTCATTCATTACACACAGACTAATATATTTCAAATGTTTATTTCTTTTAATTTTGATGATTATAACTGACAACTAAGGAAAATCCCAAATTCAGTATCTCAGAAAATTAGAATATTGTGAAAAGGTTCAATATTGAAGACACCTGGTGCCACACTGTAATCAGCTAATTAACTCAAAACACCTGCAAAGGCCTTTAAATGGTCTCTCAGTCTAGTTCTGTAGGCTACATAATCATGGGGAAGACTGCTGACTTGACAGTTTTCCAAAAGACGACCATTGACACCTTGCACAAGGAGGGCAAGACACAAAAGGTCATTGCAAAAGAGGCCGGCTGTTCACAGAACTCTGTGTCCAAGCACATTAATAGAGAGGCGAAGGGAAGGAAAAGATGTGGTAGAAAAAAGTGTACAAGCAATAGGGATAGGGAGAGGATTGTGAAACAAAACCCATTCAAAAATGTGGGGGAGATTCACAAAGAGTGGACTGCAGCTGGAGTCAGTGCTTCAAGAACCACTACGCACAGACGTATGCAAGACATGGGTTTCAGCTGTCGCATTCCTTGTGTCAAGCCACTCTTGAACAACAGACAGCGTCAGAAGCCGGGGCTAAAGACAAAAAGGACTGGACTGCTGCTGAGTGGTCCAAAGTTATGTTCTCTGATGAAAGTAAATTTTGCATTTCCTTTGGAAATCAGGGTCCCAGAGTCTGGAGGAAGAGAGGAGAGGCACACAATCCACGTTGCTTGAGGTCCAGTGTAAAGTTTCCACAGTCAGTGATGGTTTGGGGTGCCATGTCATCTGCTGGTGTTGGTTCACTGTGTTTTCTGAGGTCTAAGGTCAACGCAGCCGTATACCAGGAAGTTTTAGAGCACTTCATGCCTCCTGCTGCTGACCAACTTTATGGAGATGCAGATTTCATATTCCAACAGGACTTGGCACCTGCACACAGTGCCAAAGCTACCAGTACCTGGTTTAAGGACCATGGTATCCCTGTTCTTAATTGGCCAGCAAACTCGCCTGACCTTAACCCCATAGAAAATTTTGTGTTGTATTGTGAAGAGGAAGATGCGATATGTCAGACCCAACAATGCAGAAGAGCTGAAGGCCACTATCAGAGCAACCTGGGCTCTTATAACACCTGAGCAGTGCCACAGACTGATCGACTCCATGCCACGCCGCATTGCTGCAGTAATTCAGGCAAAAGGAGCCCCTACTAAGTATTGAGTGCTGTACATGCTCATACTTTTCATGTTCATACTTTTCAGTTGGCCAAGATTTCTAAAAATCCTTTCTTTGTGTTGGTCTTAAGTAATATTCTAATTTTCTGAGATACTGAATTTGGGATTTTCCTTAGTTGTCAGTTATAATCATCAAAATTAAAAGAAATAAACATTTGAAATATATCAGTCTGTGTGTAATGAATGAATATAATATACAAGTTTCACTTTTTGAATGGAATTAGTGAAATAAATCAACTTTTTGATGATATTCTAATTATATGACCAGCACCTGTATATGTAATATAATTGAATTTTCAAGTTTAAAGTGTTAAAATCTTTCGATCATCATTTTTTCTCTTTTTTTTCTAAATAAAAATCAGAAGATTTATTCCCTTTTTTTTTGTCTATTTACAAACTCACCATACATATTAATGGTCAATAACTAATTTATTTAAAGCCATTTGTTTTCTGAAAAAAAAAACATTACACCTCACACTTGAAGATAGCACATTGAGTGAGAATTTATAAAAAAAAAAAAACAATATGTGAAAACCGGCTTTTTTAGCTTCAGGTTTAAAGGGTTAATTTGTCATATTTTAATCCTGGACCTGAAACAATGTAAATCTGGTGATCATTAGCATGTTCTTCAGTATCATGATGAATGAATGAGGAATGAAGAATAAACACCAACCTCTTTGTTCTTCAGTATCGTGATGATTCATCTGCAGGTTCTGGATCACTGGATCTCTCTGTCTTCTCCTTCCAGATGCTTTCTGGTAGTTCTGACAAAAACAAATAAGTTACCTTCCAACAGACAAGATATGAGATCAACCTGTCCTGTCACTCACTGTGGCTGTAAAGAAACTATTAATGAATGAGGCATTTATATACTGTACACACAAAGTGCTTCACAATCACATCAGGGGTCTCTTCACACCACCATCAGCTATAGGTGGAGAGGAGAGATCTGACTGACTCACACACACAGAAAAGACTTTGTTGCCAATAAAGTTGAACAACGTACTGTGATTTCAGACTGCGGTGATGTGGTTTCTCCACTTCATGGATCTTCATGTGTCGCTTCAGGTCATTTTTAATAGTGAAACTCTTTCCACAATGATCACACGTGTGCTGCTTCTCTCCAGTGTGGATCTTCTCATGTGCTCTCAGATTTGATGACACACTGAATCTCTTGTCACAGTGTGAACACTTGTAAGGTTTTTCTCCGGTGTGGATCCTCTCATGTGCTTTCAAACTTGTTAACTGATTGAATCTCTTGTCACAGTGTGAACACTTGTAAGGTTGTTCTCCAGTGTGAATTCTCTGGTGACGTTTTAAATGCTCAGCTGTAGTAAAAGTCTTCTCACACTCAAAGCACATGAACTCTCTCACACCAGTGTGTATTTTCTGATGTCTCTGTAAATTTTGCAGCCATGAAAATCTCTTTCCACACACAGAACATGAATGTGGCTTCTCCTTCGTATGAACTGTCAGGTGTTTCTTCAGGTGTGATGACTCAATAAATGTTTTCCCACATTGATCACATGTGAACGGCTTCTCTCCAGTGTGGATCCTAATGTGATCTTTAAGGTTTGATGATTGATTGAAGCTCTTTCCACACTGATCACATGTGAACGGTCTTTCTCCAGTATGAACTCTCATGTGAACATCAAGACTTTGTTTGGTTGTGAAACTCTTCCCACACTGAGTGCAGGTTGTAGATTTCTTGGCTCTTCTTTTCTTTAAAAATATCTTTTTAGTCTTTGAGCGACTCAAATGTTTTTCTCCAGGTTTGTCATGATGTTTCTCCTCCACTTCACTCAGTTCTTCACTCTCCTCCTTCACTTCCATCAGGTCTGAAATGAAAGAAAAAAAGTGTAATTTCATTTTCAGTACATCAAAATAATAATAATAATAAAAAGAAATATGAAGTGAAAGGACATAAAAATGAACCCTTGTCAGGGTACACAGTTCAATTTAGCTCAAAGGGAATTATTAGTTAATTTATAGGGAATTTTAAAGTCACTTATTTTATGACTGAGCAACTGAATCGTCCAGCATTAACACATTAAATTCGTAAGCACACGAGACACTTCTCTTTAAAGTTATGAGACAATGATATAAATTGATTATTCTAACACAAACTAACGCACATACATTCACACTAGTTGCAGAAAGAAGGAAGTGAGGAAAGAGTGAGTTTTAAGAGAGTGAAATGATGAAATCTCAAGTTTCTAGAAATACACTTATGCACTTCATAAGACCAGATCAATTATTAATTTAACCCTTCTATCACTTCTTAGGCAGGTTATTAAACTTTTTATCAATGCACCAGTTCAGCCAGAACCTGGAGGTACTTGTGTTCATCATTTGTCTCTTTGAATAGGGATTCCCTTGTCGCTGTCTTTAGCTTGTAGAAGGGTGTTTCCCAGGTTCTTTTGATTTGCTGCAGGTCTTTTCGGGTCTGGATTGATGTTGTGGGAAGCCAATCACATTCTGGTGTGTTGGCGGAAGAGTCTCATTCATGGCTGAGGTTTGAAGTTTTGAGGCGGGCAAAGACTGTAGAGTCGTTGATTAAACTTTGCAGCAAAACTTAACTTAGGACACAAGACTCTCAATGGAAAAGAAAACTAAAAGAAATGAAAGTGATTGAGACAAGAGTTGGGTAGCTTGAATGAAGCTGTTTGCTTTGTTCGTATTCTGAGATTTTAAACTTGAATTTCTGTTCAGCCTCTGAAGGGAGTACTGACCACTTAGGTATTGTCTTTTGTATACATTTTATGTATACATTTCTCCTCCTCTCACCATAAATCATGTTATCTGATGGTCTCTTATCTCCCTGCTCTACCAAAGAGTACAGTTTAGACACGATTTCTATTAACAAGAATACAATGAATTTAATTCAAAGAATAATTAAAGCGGTAAGAGGACATTCACACTGATACCAAACACTCCATGCTCCCATTAAACCATTCGACAGTTACAACAATTTCATGAATTATGTGTGATCTAAGCAGGGGTGCTTTTCCCAAAGTGAACTATGGTCGCAAGTTCTGTCGTTACCAATAGAGTTCAATGGAACTTATGACCATCGTTGACTAACAACGCTTTCGGGAAACACGTCCCAGATGTGTTACATATTAGCTTGAAGACATGGTACAGAGTTATGCAGTTGAACAATGTTTGGTAGTCTGTTTAGTCATCATTTTGAGAATAATTTGATGAATTTTAATAAGAGCAGTCTCTGTGGTTTTTCCTGTGGTTTTCAACTCTGGCGTCAAGAGAATTCATTCAAATGTTTGGAGAAGAAGAGAAGGCCAGTTTTGTCTCTCTGTCTTGGGGATTTATTATGGTGGGGCTCGAGCTGTGCTCTCTCTTTAAACCAATCCGTCTTTTACAAACTGGTTGAGGTTGACATCTCCTTCCTCAGCTAGGCTCAACTGAATTAGAGTCCTGAGTGTTGATTCAGAATTCGATGGGATATTCTGTTTGAATGAATCATCTGCAAGATTCAGTTGTGTCTGGTTCACCCTCAAATTCTACACCCTAGACAACTGCTATAAAATATTACTATCACTTTGATGTCTTTTTAACTGTGACAACCAGGAAGTGTCATGATCTGGTCTCTTTCTACAGCATGATGGGAACACAAGAAAATAATCTCAATCCAATGTATTTAGTTTGTACAGCGTTGACCGCATTCATCAACCAAAGTTACTCTAAGAGGAATAATCTATATAAACTATGAATAACTTCTATAAGAGAAATACAACTTTATCAGGAACTATAAATCAGATTTTGCTTAATTTATGCTTACAACCCTGTCAGCCATTCTGGAAAGTGTATTTACTTGACACAGTTTGGCGTTCATTGTTTATTCCTGAAAAAAAATATCAATGATGTAAATATATTTAAAAATAATGGTTACGTTGCAAATTGTGAACCAAATATAAATTAAACAGTAAAATAAAACAGTTCAAACAATATGTATATGTTTAATATTTAAAGTTTCTCAAACCTCCCTTTACTGACTATTTGTTTAAAAAGAAAAACAGATCATTCCGTTTCATAGTTTAACTGTTTATCTAAATGTGATGAAGTGCTTGAATCTTTCTAACATGAATGTTGTTCAGCATCATGAATGAATGAAGAATAAACACCAACCTCTTTGTTCTTCAGTATCTTCAGTGTGTTTCATTCTGCAGGGTTCTGGATCACTCATGTTCTCACTGTCCTCTTTAATAAACTCAGTCTTTGCAGATTCCAGCTCTTCCTGATGCTCTGTTGCTCGTCTGATGGGAATATTCCAGCATTTATTGGAGAACTGCTGTGGGAGGAGCTTCACTGATTATGTGGCTGCAGTGGGAGGGGCTTCAATGATGATGTGATAAGAAATAAATATACATATCTGTAACCAACAAACACCCCCAGCCTGCTGACAGCAATGAAATGAGTTTTAAGTGTCAATTTACAGCAGATCTGAAGACATCAACATAATAAATGAGGTGAAAACAGGAACTATTGACATGAAATAAAGAGTGTTTTCAGCAGTTTCTCTGTTAATATTGATGATCCTCAGACTATCAACACTCATTCAACAAGACATTCAGATCATCAGCAGATCATCTCACTTTATTTTGAGTGTTTGCTGTTAGATACTGATTTGAGTCAGGATATATGCTAAAAGACTATAAAACTGCTCTATTGAAAGATAATGAGTAAAAAGGGAAGGCGTGAATAGTGACATAATAGGCCGTCAACAGTAGTTGCTCAAAGATGTGCCAAATACTGTCCACAACAACAAAACATCAACATAATCACACACACACAAAAAAAAAACACAGAGTACACTGCACTTATCTTTATTATTTCAGCTGCTCTCTTTCTGCTGGTTGTGTAAAGCTGTGGTGAAATGGAGACAGTAGCCTTACAAAAAGTTCATTTTATGAAGTATACTACTTTAATTATGTTCACGTATATTTTTAAGTATATAATAAGTATAATATCAATGTACTAGTAAACTTTTAAATGTCCTGCTTGGGACTAAATTGGCCCGATATAGTAAAAGGCATATGTTTCAAGTGTTACAGTAGTAAATTTTAAGCGCACCAATAGTTCACAACCATGTTTCTCAATTGTACTGAATCTGTACTACAAGTGAACTTATATATATATATTAGTAGTTTACTATGTTAATACTTGTAGTACATTAATTTTATTAAAATACACTTTGAAGTATACTCTCAGTAAACTATTTATTTACTAGTTTATACTGCGATAAAGTTTTCTTTAAGGTAACATCACACTTATAGTTTACAATTTATATATCATTTTTGCACTTTAATTATACTACTATGTTCCTATTTAGGTATTACATTTTTATGCTTGATATATGTCTTTAACTGTACTAAATTAAAAAAAAATAAAAAAATTCTAGCTTCATGCATCCTTTTTATCAACACTTGAATGTGGGTAACTGTTCTGACTTCATGAAGCCTTACGCCGGTTTCACACTGCAAGCGTAAGCAGCGCGTATTTTTTTCGGCGTGCATATTAACCAACGGATGCATTCACACAGGCAGCAGGAGCAGCGCGTAAGCGTCAAGCAGGAGCGTCGCGTGAGCAGCAGTGAAGCGGGCGTTTCGGCGCCGAGTCTATTTTTGCTGCGCTGCTGACGCTCAATTAAAGTGAAGCACACTTTTGATGGACAAAATAAATATAATTTCACACAAAGTGTGTTCTAAATGCACAGAATAAGCATGTCTAATGTGTTTTAACAAGAATTTGAGTATGGCAGAAAAGAAAATTAAGAATCAAAAATATTTATAGAAGATTTACCCATTTAAACTTGTTTTTAATTATTCAGTTTGGGTTGAAGTATGGTGTATTATAAAAAAAAAACTAACGTAAACTAGCCAGAAAATATGATATATTAACATTATTTTAGTTATTACACAGAGAGATATATAGGCTGCAGCATACCCAAATCAAACCCGAGTTTGCTGTCTTGTAAACATGTGCACGCGGCAGATGATGTAAAACACAAAGCTTACCTCATTCATGTGCAGCGATAGATGACACGATGCTTTCATTTATTTATTTATTTACGTTTATATGCGAATGTTGTACACCTCCCCATGTTAACAAACTTTCAAGACTATCAAGTTTATAAATGACCAACTTATAAAAACAAATTTATAGCTGTCTTTGTAAAGAAATGCTCACTTTATATGTAGCATCGAGCCGCTGCTGTGACGCCGTACAAACGCTTCCAGTGTGAATACTCGCGCGTCTCTGCAGCTGCAGTGCCGATGTAGTTATGCTCACGCGCTGCTCACGCTTGCAGTGTGAAACCGGCGTTATGGTGTGAATGAACATCAAACTGACTAGAACAAACTCTGAAATGTATATATGGTACTGGATATCAAGGGTGAAATAATAATGTAGACGGACAGCATTCTCATTCAATGACAGTCATGTGTGGGTGAAATATGATTTATTATGCATTAATAGAAGAGAAGCAAAGTGTCCAGTTTCAAAGATACATGAAAGTATATCTTGCATTTGCATGGAAGAGTAGAAGTGTAAGAGAAACCAGATGTTCTAATGAAAAACAATGAAGAACAAGATAAAAAAAAAAAATCAGATTGTCTTCCTATGCCTCTTCTTCAGCTCTCTGAATAAGAGAGCACAAGAACACTGAGTTCATTTTAAAAAAATACTAGCTCCCTTTATAAAAGAGAACTGAGTGATACAAAAGCATTAGTTACATTAACACAAACTCCTGAAGATGAACTTTGGATGATGTTTGTTTGTCAAATCACTCATTGACTTTGTTCTTCAGTATTGTGATGCTTCATCTGCAGGTTCTGGATCACTGGATCTCTCTGTTCTCTCCTTCCAGATGCTTTCTGGTAGTTCTGCATAAAAACAACAGGCATACAGACATGAACAGATATCAGATCAACCAACAAAATGTTTAGTCACTCACTGTGGCTGTAAAGAAACTATGAGTAAATGAATGAATGAGGCATTTATATACTGTACACACAAAGTGCTTCACAATCACATCAGGGGTCTCTTCACACCACCATCAGCTATAGGTGGAGAGGAGAGATCTGACTGACTCACACAGAAAACTTTGTTGATGCTAAAGATGAACAACTTACTGTGATTTCAGACTGTGGTGATGTGGTTTCTCCACTGCATGGATCTTCAAGTGTCGCTTCAGGTAATTTTTAATAGTGAAACTCTTTCCACAATGATCACACGTGTGCGGCTTCTCTCCAGTGTGGATCCTCTCATGTGTTTTCAGATGTGATGACACAGTGAATCTCTTATCACAGTGTGAACACTTGTAAGGTTTTTCTCCAGTGTGAATTCTCTGGTGCAGTTTTAAACAGTTTGCTGAAATAAAAGTCTTCTCACACTCAAAGCACATGTACTCTCTCACACCAATATGAATTTTCTGATGTCTGCGTAAATTTCCCAGCAGTGAAAAACTCTTTCCACACACAGAACATGAATGTGGCTTCTCCTTCGTATGAACTGTCAGGTGTATCTTCAGGCCTGATGACCCAAGAAATGTTTTTCCACATTGATCACACTTGAACGACTTCTCTCCAGTGTGGATCCTCACGTGAACATTAAGATATTGTTTTTTTGAAAATTTCTTTTCACAATGATCACACTTGAATGGCTTCTCTCCGGTGTGGATCCTCATGTGAACCTCAAGACTATGTTTGTATGGAAAACTCTTTCCACACTGATCACATGCGAATGGCTTTTCTCTTAAGTGGTTCTCAAGGTTTGCCGATTGCGTTAAACTGGTTCCACACTTCTTCTCTCTACAGTGGATCCTCTCATGTTTTTTCAGATTTGATGACAGACTAAATCTCTTGTCACAGTATGAACACTTGTAAGGTTTTTCTCCAGTGTGAACTGTCTGGTGGTGCTTTAAATGGCTTGCTAAAGAAAAAGTCTTCCCACATTCAAAGCACATGAACTCTCTCACACCAGTATGCATTTTCTCATGTCTGTGTAAATTTTGCAGCAGTGAAAAACTCTTTCCACACACAGAACATGAATGTGGCTTCTCCTTCGTATGAACTGGCAGGTGTGACTTCAGGTTTGATGCCTTATGAAAAGTTCTGCCGCATTGATCACATGTGAACGGTCTCTCTCCGGTGTGGATCCTCATGTGATCCACAAGACTTTGTTTGTATGTGAATCTCTTCCCACATTGATCACAAGAGAATGGCTTCTCTCCAGTGTGGATCCTCATGTGAAGCTCAAGATTACAATTCTTTATGAAACTCATTCCACACTGAAAGCAGGTGAAAGATTTCATGGCTCTTCTTTTCTTTAAAAATGTTCTTGAGCGACTCAAAGGTTTTTCTCCAGGTTTGTCATGATGATTATCCTCCACTTCACTCAGTTCTTCACTCTCTTCCATCAGGTCTGAAATGAAAGAAAAAAATATATATTTTCAGTAAATCAACATAATTCAAACAGAGAAATATTAAGTGAAATGACATAAGTGATGTAGCCTAATATACAACTGCTATAAAATATTCTGATCATTTTAATGCATTTTTCTGTAGTGAAAACTATGAATTATATTTGATCAATGACACAATTATCTAATGTGATTATCCCCTGGTTTCACAGACAAGGCTTAAGCTAGTCCAAGACTAAAATGCATGTTTGAGCCATTTTAACTGAAAGTAACTTGTACTGACATACCTCAAAATAAATCAGTGCCACTGTTTTTTTCTCAAGATGCACACCAGTAATGTTTTTTTCTGGCGTACGTTCATAAATGCTACTTAAATATCCTAATTGAACTAAGGTTTAATCCTGGCTTAGGCTAAGCCCTGTCTTTGAACCTGGGCCATTAGCATCAAAATATACAATCCTGCCATATATTAACACCTTTTAGATTGCTGTTTAATTTATTGTACTAAAGACTTTTTAATAAGTAAGGGCCGGTCACATGACTTTTTTCTTCCATACACATGTGAATGTGGGACATTAGAAACACAAGCTCAAGCCAATTTCCCTGCATTTCAGTTTAAGTTTACTGTGTCTGTAGAAACGTCACATGCTAAAAGTAGAGTAACTGCGGGTTTAAATTTTTACTAGCATTTTCAGTGTCCTACATGTTTCTCTCAACCCTGTTACTTATGAAATGATTTTCCTCCTTTCAAAAAGAGAGCATTTCTTAGAAATTGTGACACACAGGAAGTGACATCATCTGGGCTCTTTCTAAAGCATGATGGGAGGACAAGAAAATAATCTCAATCCATTGTCTCTGTTTTTACACAAACTGTACAGTGTTGATCACATTCATCAACCCTGTTACCAAAGTTACTATAAGAAGAATAATCTCAATAACTATGAATAACTTCTATTATTTATGAGAAATCCATCTTATCAGTAACTATAAGTAGTTACTTTTGCTTAAGTTATGCTAACCCTGTCAGCCATTCTGGAAAAATTAATTTACTTGATACAGTTAGGGTTTACTGTTTTTTTGCTAAAATAATTAGGTAACACTTTGTAATAACTTTCATTAATAAATCATTAACAAGCATTATATAATGGTTAACAGATTACTAGATAATACAGTTGTCAACATTTAAAGTGGATCAAAACCTTTCATCAAAGTTGTCCTAAAACCTTCTATTTTGATCCACTTCATATGTTGACTCCTGTATATTCACATACCTAGAAATATTAGATAATATGCTTGGCAGTGTTTACTAATAAACACCAACCTCTTTGTTCTTCAGTATCTTCAGTGTGTTTCATTCTGCAGGGTTCTGGATCACTCATGTTCTCACTGTCCTCTTTAATAAACTCAGACTTTGCAGATTTCAGCTCTTCCTGATGCTTTGATGTTCGTCTGATGGGAATATTCCAGAATTTATTGCTGAATTAGAGCTCCAATGATGATGTAATTGTTGTGGGAGGAGCTTCACTAAACATGAACTTGTGTGCATATGCAGCAGATTTGCTAAAATCAACAATAAATCATTTACTTTTTAACTAATTTATAAATTTAGGCATTTATATGAGTAAAGCAGACATCTTTGAAAATCCCATAGCCTTCTAGTTTATAGCAGCTCTAGAATTCAGCACTCTATGTTCAAGTCATGCCACATTTACTTGGTTTGCTTCTTAATTATTAAAACCAGGCAATTGGTTGATGAAACATTGATTAAAATTAAGATACAATTTTTACAAAACGAAATTCACTTTAAAGAAAGTCTTTCTACAAAACAAAACTTAATGAAGTGGTCAAAATCATGTCTGACCCTCTCCAGGTCTCCCGACATATATCTTATGATAGTCTATCTTACTCATGCTGTTCACATTTCATAATCAACATGGATGAAATAAAAAAATAATATATTACGAAGTTATTCAGTACACTTCAATCAAATTGTGACTTGTCTGTGAATATTAATTCATTTAATAGAAATGATTTTTTTAAATTATTAATACGGTTGTTTATATAAATTCAATTAATTAGCATTATTACAATTTAATTAAACCATTAACATTTTGAAGGACAAAAAACAAACGTATTTCATACTAGGGCCCTAAATGTCATTATAAGTGTTTCATCACCATATTTGAGTGATCAAAAATGTGAAATGTATTATATTCTGTTTATGTACTATATTCTATAAGGTACAAGTCAAATGTTTGGACATGAATGGGAAAGTGTGTCCATACTTTCGACTGGTACTGTACTATAATTTACACATTAAGAAATAATATTGGCCGATATCTCAGACGTTTTTTTTTTTTACTCCCCAATACGGGTATCGATATTACCCCAGGCTCAACTTACAAATATAAAGTGTTGCCTCTTTGTAAATCATTATATTACTACATTAAAAATAACAGCATCAACACAAGGAGCACTTCAATTTAAAATGCTCATTAGTGACACGGATTTATTTGACTCGCATATATGGAAATTCACACATTTCTAAGCATTTCTGTTTTGTCTGATTGTTAACATTTCTATCCATATTCATTCATTCTGCCCCCTTAACGATTAAGATATCTTTCTATAAATATTGAAAAGAATATACTGTCAACTATAAACAACAGTTTGAATGAAGAAATTAAAGAATAAACAGAAATTTGATGACAGCCATCGTCATTCATATCTACAGATAAATAGCTATACTAGAGCACACAATATCTAAATACACTTTGGTAAATACACCAGAGCAATGAAGTAAAGAAATAATTAACATGATGTAGTTTTATGAAACTGACAGTGATAAAATCTTCTTTAAACAGACTTAGTAACCCAAAAGAAAAATTTTAATGTTTCCAATGTCTATAATTTTGTGTATCGATTTTAAATGTCCCGCATGATTCATTATATCGGCTCAGTAGGCTATTAAGTAAGTAACTATCTGTTCTGAAATTTATCCATGTAAAGTAACTACAACAGATTTGATCTACCAAATCTGAGAAATAAAGTTAGTAAAATCGCAGCATCAACACAGAGATAGGTTTGCATCAATTCCCTCACATATCACGAGACATTCAGTAACAGCAACATTATCACTGGAAACATCGAAACAAACATTCACACGAACACACAAAATCGCTGAATGAACTTTCGATTTCCTCACATGCTCGTCGTGATTTGTCATTAAACACACAAACTGTGTGAAGAGCATTTTACAATAGTTTAAATGTGCAAAATACTGTTAACTGCTCACCTCTCTTCAGAAGACTCGACGCTGAATGAGCGCGCGCGCTAGTGATGACGTCATCGCCGCGAGGCTACATCAACGTCAGCAGGATTGCAGAAAAATTTCCAGCCCAAAGCTTAGGCTACTCAAAAACAACTAATAATAACAATTATTATTCTATTTTAAATCTAATTTTGATCATTTTACCTAGACTTTTTTATATGTAGCATGTGCACGTTATTTTATCTGTATTTTATTAATCTTCATTAACTAAATTTTCATTGTAATTTTTTTATACTCTTTCTTTGATTTTAATTTTCAGCATTTTTCATAATAATTTTTTAAAAAAAAGGTCTGGGAACTATATGACCAGAAATATTATGACAATATTATTTTTCGCCAAAACCGCATTTTTGTATTCTTCAAAAAGCTTACGCTGTATGTCCTACGCCTTCTCTATTCAACTTACGGAAAAAAAAATGGAACTGCCGCTGCGTTCGTTCCGTAAGTTGAATAGGGAAAGCGTAGGACATACAGCGTAAGCTTTTTGAAGAATCGAAAAATGTGATTTTTGCGGAAGCACTTAGAAGGCGAACATTTGTTTATATAAAGCATATACATTTACTTTTTTTCCCGAAAATGACCGATCGTTTCGCTAGATAAGACCCTTATTCCTCGTCTGGTATCGTTTAAAGCCCTTTGAAGCTGCACTGAAACTGTCATTTTGACCTTCAACCGTTTGGAGGCCACTGAAGTCCATTATAAGGAGAATAATCCTGGAATGTTTTTTATCAAAAACCTTAATTTCTTTTCGACTGAAGAAAGAAGGACATGGACATCTTGGATGACATGGGGGTGAGTAAATAATCAAGAAAATTTTATTTGAAAGTGAACTAATCCTTTAAAGTCCCCCTGAAATCAAAATGAAAGTTTTTTAGCTTTCAGTATGAATATATTATTGGTATGAATATGTTATAGATATATTTTCAGTATGAATATGATTAGAAGGAAATGGAGGTTTTACAAAGTCTAACAGAGCTGTAACATAAACAAACGCTATTGGCTATTTTAAAAAAGGGGCGGGACTGTTCGATATATATTGCCTGTTTCATATTATATTCCTGTTTCAGTTATGTCGACACATTGAATAGTGTAGATAGACACTATCATTCCTAGTGGTTTTTCTAACCACCATATGGTAACTATAAATAAATAAAAAATCTATCTATCTATCTACACCTCATTACTTTATGAAATTGATGTATAATCATTCATCAAATTCTAACGATTCTAAAAAGAAAGAAATTATGTTAAGAAAAGAAACTGCCAGCAGGCGGCAGCAATTCGCTGTTTTAATGAGTGAGCCAATTAAATCGCTCATTCAGCCAATTCGTTCAAAAGTCAGATTAATTTAGGAAGAAAACAAACACAGACATGAATAATTTTGTCATTGATAATTACAGACACTATTGAAAAATGAATTAGCAAAACAGATGGCTGTTTTGGCAACTGGATTAGCTAGCTAAAATATATGTGGAGTGTACTTAGCTATTACACAATATTCTCATACCTCCTTCTTAGTACATGTTTTATTCTTTTTAACATCCCTCTTTGACCAGCAGTTTAATAAAGTCTGCCGGGCAGTGGTTCTCTTCATTTTTGGTGCTACCCGTGCTCTCCCATTCAAACAGCAGAGCACCACTCACGTTGTGTTGGTGAAAGTGCGACGCATTGGTTGGGCGTTAGCAATCGGTTCAATGGAGGGGGATCTTTCTTGTCTGATTTATTATGACAAACTCATATTTGATTAGGAACAAAATTATTGTTACAAAACAAATTAAATTTTACATGTTTTTCATTTTATCTACTGCGATTTTCATGTTGAAATATTGGGGGAGGTTGGAAAGGTGCATATTAAAATTTTCTGTCAAAGTTATGATGCTCAAATTTCTCTTAAAGTTAAAAATACAGTGTAAAATTTGCTGTGTGAAATAGGAGAAATGGAAAAGATGTTGATGGACAATGAAGAAGGGGTTAATAAAAGTGGTGAATTAAGTAAGAAGAAGATAGAATTGAAACATCTTTTGCAAGAGCAAGTTAAAATTGTACGGGTACGGTTTTGTTCGATTAAGGACATGGATGCTCCTAGCACTTATTTCTTTAAATTGGAATGCAATGTGGTGCAACATATGCTTTATTTAAAGGGATAGTTCACCCAAAAATGAAAATTCTATCATCATTTACTCACCCTCAAGTTGTTCCAAATCTGTATAAATTTCTTAGTTCTGTTTAACACAAACAGAGATATTTTGAAGAAAGTTTATAACCAGGCCACTTTGGGGCACCATTGACTTCCATAGTAGGAAAAAATACTATGGAAGTCAATGGTGCCCCAAAACTCAATTTAACACATTCTTCAAAATATCTTCTTTTGTGTTCAACGGAACAAAGAAAATTATACAGGTTTTGAACAACTTAAGGGTGAGTAAATGATGATAGAATTTTCATTTTTGGGTGAACTATCCCTTTAAGACATCCTGGTCGGACAATTACGGACAATCCAAATGAAATGTGGAAACTTGCAGTTGATTTTTACTCTGGACTTTTTAATGCTGGACAGTGTAATGAAGAGAATGCCACAAACCTACTTCAGGATCTTCCTAAGTTGCAAACTAAACAGAAAGAAACTTTGGATTGTGACATTACTTTAAGAGAGCTCATAGAATTACAAAATGGTTGAAAGTGGTGGTGGGGTTCTTTTGTGGAAATAAAGTTTCGCTGTTTGGTCCCTCTGCCATAGTTAATCTAGTGTGTAGATAAGCATGACACTTTAAGCTGGTACACCGCTAGTATAATGATAGTATAAAGATTACGATTAATTAACCGTGACATTTTAAATAGCGGTTAATTGTGAAATCGGTTCCTCGGGATCTTCTTAAGTTGCAAACTAAACAGAAAGAAACTTTGGATTGTGACATTACTTTAAAAAACTCACAGATGCAGTTAAACAACTCTCATTGGGACATTCGCATGGTATTGATGGAATAACCACAGATTTCTATTGTCATTTCTGGAACATTTTGGGGCAGAATATTTATGAAGTAACAGAAGATTCTTTTGAAAATGGTTGTCTTCCAAGCAGCTGTGGATGGGCAGTATTATCCCTGTTACCTAAAAAAGGGGATTTAGGTTTTTTGAAGAATTGGAGACCAGTTTTTTCTTTTATGTACGGATTATAAAATTGTGACTAAATGTTTAACGAACAGGTTGAAATGCTATCTGGACACAATTATCATGATAATCAGACTTACTGTGTACCCAAACTATCTATTATGGATAATTTGTTTCTTTAAAGAGATGCTATTGCTTTTGGTGACAAGTTTATTTCTTGGATAAAACTGTTATATTGTGATGTTTCTGTATTAGTGAAGGTGGGAGGAAGGTTGAGTGTCTCAATTCCTGTAAAATGAGGAATTAGACAGGGGTGCCCACTTTCTGGTCAATTATATACTATTGCCATTGAACCATTATTAAGAAGAATGAGAATAGATGTTAAAGGGTTTTTAATACCAAATAATTCTAAAGGTAATAGAATTGTGCTATCTGCTTATGCTGATGATATAACAGTGTTTTTAAATGGACAAGAAGATGTCAACAATCTTTCAAAAAGCATAGAGGTATATGAAAAGGCATCCACTGCAAAAGTACATTGTAGTAAGATCATAGCATGGGCTAAAACCTTCAAGATATATATATATATATATATATATATATAAAAAAAGAGTTTTCGAAATCCCTAAACTAGGGGTCGGCAATTAAGTTTGGCATTGGGCCAAAAAAAAAAATTCACCACTAGATGGCGGGTGTTACGGTGTAGGTTGCTGTAGAGATGAGGCGAATACAGATATCCACAAAACAGGGTATTTTATTCAAACGAAGGAGAGAGACAACCACTACACACATTACACAACAATAGAACAGACAAGGAGTGCAGGGAGTGAGTCCATTATAAAGGGTGTGTGGATGATCAGGTCCAGGTGCAGATGATGAGTGCTGATGGGGAGAAGACAAGGAAGTGAGTGCAGGTATATAATGAATATAATATACAAGTTAAACTTTTTGAATGGAATTAGTGAAATAAATCAACTTTTTGATGATATTCTAATTATATGACCAGCACCTGTAATTGTCCTTTGCTACATCCCTATTTGCCTAATCATACTATGCCCTAAAAGTATGTACTGTTATTGCAAAGAAAAAGTGCATACTTTTGATTGTGTTGCAGAAGAGTATGCAAGCTTTGGGACATACTATACTTCGTCATAATTGTGTCTTTAACAGACACTCTGTAGCTTAGTTACAGGGCACCTGTAACTGGTTAAACTGCCCTGTCTATGATCTTGTCACAGTTAGAAACCTTCACATTCAATTAAATTTAATTTCATACCTTTTCAGAGAGAAATGTAGTTCTGCCAATCATGTGTCTTTTATGTGGAGAACTCTTCTCATCTTTGCATAATGATGCATTTAAAAGTTAATGACCAAATGTATTGTTATAAAAGTTCAAAATGCTGTTGCAGATGAAATATAATGAGGATAACATTTAATACATATTTTTAAATCAGGTTAGATACTGATTATTAATTACTCAAACCCCTTTATCTTAAATGTAGTCTTTTAAAAGTAGGCATGTCAAGTATTTTCTGTGTTTTGGCTCTTGTTTGTGGCATTTGCCACAAAAGATGTTAAAGAAGATTCAGACGTAGGCAACTCACTAGCGCATTCTGATGTTTTCTTCATTAAAGGAATGACATTTTGTAGTAAATTTGAATGTACACAAATAAAAAAGTAAATTTTACTATTTTAAAATGCTTCCAGAGTTCAATGCTGGATTTGCACAAAGGCTTTTACTGAAAGATGAAGCAGTTCCCACTTTAAAAGCAAAAACTGCTGTTTATGGGCTCCAACCTGTAAGTATGTTTTATTGTTTGTACATGTCTTTTAAATGTATAGTTCTGTTGCTATTTTTTGGTTGCATCAATGACGTAACCAAAGACCAGTGCGGTTTTGCTAGCCAGTTAGCTAAATTCTATTGCATACTTCTCCAACAAACACCAACAAACTTCTAGGTAATCATACCAGCAAACTTGTGTCGGTGTTTGTTGGTGTTGTTCATGCTATAAATTAAACGATACCTTTACAAAAATGCTACTACTCAGTCATATATTCAGCTACAGTAAAGCTTTAATCAGGATAAAATTGTATATCGAAAGCTAACATAAACAGCTGTAACAAGTGACAGCATATCTAAACACTTTGACACAAATACAAACAAAAATACTTACCATTCATAAACGTCCTTTAAAAGCTGTGCTTGCAGAGGTTCTGCTTGACCCTCTTCATTACAGCTGTCTGGGTCTGATTCGGGTTCAAATTGATACAGCAATATTGATGCCATTATTTACATTTCCACCGAATCCCATGCTACTATTGCCCATAATGGTAAAGGCTGTGGCGTTTCTGGACAACATGCACTAAGTGCTTCAGCTAACCAATCGGAGCCCATTGCGTATTTCGGAGGGAGGGGCTTCATAGAACCAGGAAGTCAAGCCGCTGTTCAAATGACAATGGAGACAGCTGTGTAGAATAAAGGTAAAATATATGAAAAAATACCACATTTTTTTAAAGGGGGGGTGTAATGCTATTTCATGTATTCTGACTTATTTACACTGTTAGAGAGTTGGATTCTCATGCTAAACATGGCCAAAGTTACAAACCATGGTTCAATTCCCAACCCCAGTGCTTTAACAAAGACCAAAGTCAACTCAATATCAAAAACAAGTTTTTTTATTTTACAAATGTGGGAGAATTTCAAGGATTCAAGAGGGGGCAAAGCCAAAATAACAAACATAAACCCTCTACATATTAGGGAGAAACTAACTAAGCAACAAAAGAAGGAAAAAAAAGATACAATAAAAATAAACTAACTCCCTAGCTAGCTTAAACAGGAGAAAACAAGATATAAAGAAAATGGCGCCCACCTCTCTACCAATCCCTTCCCAAAGAATTAACAATGTAAACTCAGTATGTAAAGAACAATAACAGAAGTAGGTATAAACAAAATAACAACTTGCTAAACAAAACACAAAAAAAAGGATTTCTTGTAGGCGCCAGTTACCACAAGATTGATAACACAATAACACTGAAGAGAAATCAATCAACAAGGTATCAATAAAAAAAACTAGAAAAGCTTTTGGGTTGAGAAAAGAAGCATCACGACACACACACACACACACACACACACACACACACACACCTCAACTTTTCTGATACTGGTGTTCCCATCATGCATGGGCGTTGAATAATTAATGAGGTTGATTTTTCACTGTATTTACACTGTTTTATCATTGCTTTTGTGGGTATGTTTACTAACTTGACATTTTGTGACATTTGGAGTTCATTTTCAGAGGTGTAAATGTAATTAGTTACTGTACTTAAGTATCTTTTTGGCTACTTTGTAGTTGTACTGAGTATCAAAGATATTGGCAACTTTTACTCTGCTTGACTACATTTTTGAGCAAGTAAATGTACTTTTTACTCCACTACAATTGTGATGAGTAATGCAATTACAGATTACATTTTTCATGGCAGCTAACTTTTTCTGCATCAGTTTGTTTCTGATTTAAAGAAGTGATATTGCCATCTAAGGGCATTGAAGGTACTATATCTTGTGCGTTTTGCCTTTACTCACCCAAAACTTGTCAACAAGGATACTTTACGTGAATATGAGTGCATTAGCAGGTAGTTGCTGATCGCAGGTGTTTGATTTATTAGATGAGGAAATGACTGCAGCTGGGGATGAGGCTCAAACCAGCACATGCAGTAGACTTTGACTAATTAATTTTACTTAACATTATTTTATTAATCCGCTATATTGACAAGACCGATTTGAAGGATATTGGTTTACTTATGGCCTTTCTGTGCACTTGAGCTCAATTGAGACTTGAGAGTTTGTAGACATTTAAAAGGTTGTGTCGACCTTGATTTATTGCAATATTGAGGTGTTCAGTTTTATTTTGATTTTAGAAAATAAACTTTTCTCATCTTATTTTCACTGGCAGTCTCTCAGGACTAGTGCATCTCTGAGCCTACATTCAGCATGAGTAAAATACTTAAGTACTGTTAAAATCAGATACTTTAAGACTTTTACTCAAGTCGTATCGGAATTGGTTACTTGTAACTTGTAGTGGTCATTTTCGATGTAAGGTATCAGTACTTTTACTCAAGTATGGTTTTTAGGTACTCTTTACACCTCTGTTCATTTTCTACTCAAAATGGCACATTCACACTCAAATACGACCCGTCGAATGTTACCGTCATTGTGTATTGTGAACCAAGTACCTAGGTCTCTGTGTTCAGGTGCTGTGTTACTTCTAATATGTAGATATGGTGTCAACACAATATCTATTGTATTATTTAATTGGATGTTTCTAAGTAAAGTATACACTTTAAAAGTGTAGTTTAATTCACTTAATATTGTTTGAGTAAAATGTACTGCAAAAGAAACTTCAAGTTATTCAACCTTTTACCAGCCAAGTTAAAATGACTTATTGTCTTTGTTAATTTTACTTAACTTAGTTAAGTAGAGTTACTTAATTCCATATTTGAAATTTACTTAAAAAATATGCATTCAAAAACTTGCAAAAGAAAAATTTAGTAATTTTTACTCAATGTTTTTTCTTCAGTGTATGAAAATTTAAAGGTAGACTTTTTGAACAAGCAATTGTTTGTTGATGTTTACTTTATATTTCATATGTTTTATATATAAGACATTTATTAGAGAAAAGCATTGAGTAGGATGTGAAATAATATTGTTTAAAATAATGAATTAAAATTATTTTTTAAAATAATATTTTTAATGTATAATAGTGTTCAGTTTTTCTAGTAGATTTAGTAGATTATCAAAATAATTGTTAATAGCAGCCCTACGCCAGTGTGCTCACCAGAAAAAGGTGGAGATGGAGTGATTTAATTGTGACTGTCTTTCACAGAAGAGATTTTGTTTCTCAGCACATAAAGATGAACTTATCGTTATTTCAGACTGTGGTCATGTGGTTTCTCCACTGCATGGATCTTCATGTGTCGCTTCAGGTTACTTTTAATAGTGAAACTTGTTCCACACTGATCACACGTGTGCGGCTTCTCTCCAGTGTGGATCCTCTCATGTGTTTTCAGATTTGCTGACTGACTGAATCTCTTGTCACAGTGTGAACACTTGTAAGGTTTTTCTCCAGTGTGAATCCTCTCGTGCAGTTTTAAATCGCTACCTGTAGAAAAAGTCTTCTCACATTCAAAGCACATGAACTCTCTCACAGCATTGTGTATTTTCTGATGTCTCTGTAAATTTCGCACCTGTGAAAAACTCTTTCCACACACAGAACATGAATGTGGCTTCTCCTTCGTATGAACTGTCAGGTGTCTCTTCAGGTCTGATGACCCAATAAATGTTTTTCCACATTGATCACATGTGTGCGTCTTCTCTCTAGTGTGGATCATCATGTGAACATTAAGTTGTTTTTTGTGTGTGAAACTCTTTCCACATTGATCACACTTGAATGACTTCTCTCCAGTGTGGATTTTCATGTGAACTTTGAGGTTTGCTCTTTGTATGAAACTCTTTCCACACTGATCACATGCGTGTCGCTTCTCTCCAGTGTGAATCCTCGTGTGAACATTAAGATATGATGATTGACTGAAGCTCTTCCCACACTGATCACATGTGAACGGTCTTTCTCCTGTATGAAGTCTCATGTGAATCTCAAGATGACATTTGTACGTGAAACTCTTTCCACACTGAGTGCAGGTTGTAGATTTATTGGCTCTTCTTTTCTTTAAAAATGTCTTTTTAGTCTTTGAGCGACTCAAAGGTTTTTCTCCAGGTTTGTCATGATGTTCCTCCTCCACTTCACTCAGTTCTTCACTCTCATCCATCAGGTCTGAAATGAAAGAAAAAAAAGTGTAATTTCATTTTCAGCACATCAAAATAATTCAAAGACAGAAATATGAAGTGAAAGGACATAAAGATGAACCCTGATGTTAAAAAGTAAACGACTGCTATAAAATATTACTAGCACTTTGATGGCTTTTTGTCCCTGAAACTTTTCATAAATGAGGTGCATTGATCTTCAATAATTATTTTTAAAACATTACACAAAAATCTCATGATTCTGTTGTGAGAACTATTAAATATTTGATCAATGACAAAATTATCTAACTTGATTTTAACATTAAAATATACAATACTTCCATATGTTGACACCAACTATTAGATATTTAATTTATTTTACTAAAGAACTTATTAAACTAGATTTTTCCTTCAACTGACTTCCATTCATACGCGTGTGACACCATTAAAACACAACCTCAAACAAAAGAGCACAAATTGTTGCCATAAAGTGAAGTAGATTGTATATTTTTACATTTTGGAATGATTATTATTTGTTATTAATGTTTGTAAAAAAATGATGCTGCAGATTGTGACATAAGCTTTAACTATTTTTATTGGCGTTGCCTGTGTCCTACATGTTTCACTCAACCTTGTTATTTCTTGACATGATTGAAACAAAACAAACAAACAAACAATAGAGCATTTCTTAAAATTGTGACACCCAGAAAGTGACATCATCTGGGCTCTTTCTACAGCATGATGGGAGGACAAGAAAATAATCTCAATCCATTGTCTCAGTTTTTACACAAATGAATGATCACATTCATCAACCCTGTTATTAAAGTTACTCTAAGAAGAATAATCTCTAAATATGAAAAACTTCTATAATTTATGAGAAATACAACTTTATCAGGAATTATGAATCAGATTTTGCTTAATTTATGCTTGCAACCCTGTCAGTCATTCTGGAATGTTTATTTATTTGATGCAGTTTGATGTTTACTGTTTATTCCTGAAAAATTAACAATGATGTTAATATATTTAAAAAATAGTCATAACATTGTTGCAAATTGTGAACCAGATATAAAATAAATGTAAAATAAAACAAAAAAATAATATTTAGTATTATTTAATGTTTTAAAGTTCCCTTTACTCACCATTTGTTTAAAAAGAAAAAAAGATCATTCCGTTTCATAGTTTAACTGTTTATCTAAATGTGATGAAGTGTTTGAATCTTTCTAACATGAATGTTGTTCAGCATCATGAATGAATGAAGAATAAACACCAACCTCTTTGTTCTTCAGTATCTTCAGTGTGTTTCATTCTGCAGGGTTCTGGATCACTCATGTTCTCACTGTCCTCTTTAATAAACTCAGTCTTTGCAGATTTCAGCTCCTCCTGATGCTCTGATGCTGGTCTGATGGGAATATTCCAGCATTTATTGGATAACTGATGTGGGAGGAGCTTCACTGATGATGTGAGGGAGGAGCTTCACTGATGACGTGATTGTTGTGGGAGGAGCTGATCTGCCAATATGAAAAAATATATCATTTACTGAGTTTGTTTTATATATAATATATAAATAATGGTGTGAAAAACAGATGAAGCATAAACATTTACTAAAACATTAACAACGTAGATATCTGTAGCCAACAAATCCCCTCAGTCTGCTGACACCAATGAAATGAGCTTTGAGTGTCTATTTACAGCAGATCTGAAGACATCAGCATAATAAATGAGGTGAAAACAGGAACTATTGACATGAAATAAAGAGTGTTTTCAGCAGCTCTGTTAATATTGATGATCCTCAGACTATTAGCACTCATTCAACAAGACATTCAGATCATCAGCAGATCATCTCACTTTATTCTGAGTGTTTGCTGTTAGAAACACATTATTTAAGTCAGGATATATGAGAAAAGCCTATAAAACTGCTCTATTGAAAGGTAATGATTGAAAGGGAAGGCATGGGAGGTGATGTAATTGACCGTCAACAGTAAATTGTAATTACACTTTTTTAAAATGCAAACAAAACTTAGAAGAAGAAGAAAAACAATAATCATGTAAGTAATAGTTGAACAAAAAATATAAATAAAATCCCCCCCACCCAAAAACTCAACCCATAAGTGCTATCCAGAAGTAAAAGTAGGTAATGTAGGCATGATAAACATATTAATCACAAGTTTGCAGAAAGGAAATAAAAGGGGACCAACTTTTCTACAAATAACAAAGCCTTGTCTATTAGGGTATACCTAATTCTCTCCAGATGTAGTGTACCTGACAATTTTGTCCGTAATTTAAGAGTTGGAACTTCCTTTTTCTTTAAAAACAAAAGAATACGTTTTTGGGCAGATATTAACCCATAAGAAACAAACTGTTGTTGTACCCGTGTAAGTCTCAAAAATTCTTCGGAAACTCAATTAATATAGGGTCTGGTTCAAAAAGCATATCCAATGAGCAATAAGCAGACTTCACATCGGGTTTATCCTGAAGCATCTGTCTTACTCTGGCAAAGGCTGCCCAAAGTTTTACCACAGACGAAGGGTAGTCTCTGAAGATCTGGATGTTAAAGGTTAGCTTTATTTGTGATGGCACTTTGCACATAATGTTCTCCATTGTATGGCCATGGTGTACCCGAGCAATAAACCGACTTGCTGTTGAGCTGGCCTCTTCCTTCAAGAAACCCTCCAGTTCTACGTCATAAACTCACCCATTCACTCACTAATCATGGGGTTACCTTGGTTACGTTGTCACGACCCCCGCATATTGTGGAGAAGTGGGGAAATGACTCAGTGGAGCACATCTTGTCATCAGAGCTGCATCATGCCCAAGTCACTCATTCCAGTCAGCACCATCTCTCTCACCCAAGCCAAGCCCGAGGTCCGCGGTCTTCCAAATGAATGCGCCGATCTCTCTGAGGCCTTCAGCAAGACCAAGTCATCGCAACTACCACCTTATCGCTCCTGAGACTGTTCCATTGAGCTCCTTCCCGGCACTACACCTCCCAAGGGAAGGATCTTCCCACTGTCACAGCCCGAGTCGGATGCTATGAAGAAATACATAGAGGAGGAATTAGCTAAGGGGTTTCACCAGCCTCAGCCGGGTTTTTCTTCGTCAAGAAGAAGGATGGGAGCCTCAGGCCTTGTATTGATTATCATGGCCTTAATGACATTACCATAAAATTCAGGTATCCCCTTCCATTAGTTCCTGCTGCTCTTGAGCAACTCCGCCAAGCCAGATATTTCACCAAATTAGACCTGTGTTCTGCTTATAACTTAATTTGCATAAAAGAGGGGGATGAATGGAAGACGGCCTTTTCTACATCCACTGGGCACTACAAATACTCCGTTATGCCGTTCGGCCTTGCCAACAGTCTGTCCGTATTCCAGTCCATGATTAACGATGTGTTCAGAGACATGTTGGATAGATGGGTGGTGGTGTACATCGATGACATACTTGTCTACTCAAGCTCAATGGAGGAACATGTTCAACACGTTCGGGCCGTTCTCCGTCGTCTCATCCAACACAAGTTATATGCAAAGGCAGAAAAGTGTGAGTTTCATCAAACCAAGACTTCATTTCTGGGTTACGTCATCAGTCATGAGGGAGTGGCAATGGACAATCAAAAAGTAAAAGCAGTGGTGAACTGGTCTCAACCTCAGACTCTCAAAGAACTTCAGCGCTTTCTGGGCTTTGCAAACTTCTATCGGCGGTTCATCAGGAACTTCAGCACCGTGGCGGCACCCTTAACTTTCATGACCCGTTGCAACGCGACCATTCTCACTTGGTTCCCCAAGGCTTGCCAGGCTTTTAAAGAGTTAAAACATTGCTTCACTACGGCTCCCATACTCCATCATCCGGACCCCACTCATGCTTTCATTGTGGAGGTGGATGCCTCCAGCACCGGAATTGGGGCTGTGCTGTCGCAACGACATGAACCATCCAACAAAGTATTTCCCTGTGCATATTTCTCGAGGAAGCTTTCCTCTGCCGAACTACGACGTGGGAAATCGCGAACTGCTAGCCATGAAGGCAGCCATGGAGGAGTGGCATCACTGGCTCGAGGGTGCTCAACAGCCTTTCATTGTCTTGACCGATCACAAGAACCTGGAATACCTGAAGTCTGCTAAACGACTGAATCCACGTCAAGCCAGGTGGGCGCTCTTCTTCACTCGCTTCCACTTCACTGTCACGTACCGGCCCAGTTCCAAGAACACCAAGGCTGACGCCCTTTCTAGAATGTATGAGGGGAATGAAAAGACCGAGACTACCGAAACTATAATTCCCAAAAATCTGCTGATAGCGCCCGTCCAGTGGGACATTTCCACATTGCCGGTCTGCTTCAACCACTGCCCATACCACAACGCCCCTGGTCACACATTGCAATAGATTTTGTCACTGATCTTCCCAACTCTCAAGGTAACACCACCATACTGACCGTAGTCGACCGCTTTTCTAAATCATGCCGTTTAATCCCTCTGCCCAAATTATCTACTGCCATGGAGACCGGCGAAACCCTCTGCAACTACGTGTTCAGATTTTATGGTCTGCCAGATGACATAGTGTCTGACAGGGGGCCCCAATTCACATCCAGGGTCTGGTCAGCGTTTTTCTGCCTCCTCAGTGTCAACATCAGTCTCACCTCCGGGTACCACCCACAGTCCAACGGCCAGACAGAGCGGCTGAACCAAGAGCTCACTCGCTTTCTCAGAACCTACTGTCATAACCATCAGTCTGACTGGAGCCGATACCTAATGTGGGCCGAATACGCTCAAAACTCCCTCCAAAAACCAGCCACAGGCCTCATTCCATTTAAATGCGTGCTGGGCTTTCAACCTCCACTGTTTCCTTGGTCAGGAGAACCTTCTGAACTACCAGCAGTCAACGAGTGGTTACAGCGCAGTGAGGTGACTTGGAACCGTGCCCATATTCACCTGCAGAGAGCAGTAAGGAGACAAGAGATTCAAGCTAACCGCCATCGCCACCCTGGTCCCGAGTACACACCTGGTCAGTGGGTATGGTTATCCACCCGGGACCTCCGTCTTTGGCTTCCATGCAAGAAACTCAGTCCTAGATATGTGGGTCCATTCAAAATTCTCAGACAAATTACACGTTTCATTCCATTTAGAACTCCCTGCTAATTACAGTATTTCTCCTACCTTTTATGTTTCTCTGCTGAAACCTGCTGGCGTTCCGGGAGAGGGTCAGGGGACCGCTGGCGCTGAGGACCAGAGAACCCCACCAATGCTGATCGATGACAAGGAGGTATATCAGGTCCAGGACCTGCTCGATTCACGACGTTGCAACGGGGTGCTTCAATACCTGGTCGATTGGGAGGGTTACGGCCCAGAGGAACAGTCCTGGGTCAATGCCAAGGATATTCTCGACCCCACGTTCGCTGAAGAGTTTCATAGGACACTTCCAGAGAAGCCGGCCCCCAGACCCAGAGGGAGACCCCTACGTCGTTTGCCTCCTCGCGTCAGGAGCTGCTCACAGGGTGGGGGCTCTGTCACGATTGAGTCTCCTGCACCAGATCTCCTGAACCGCCAGAGGGAGCCATCACCAGAGTATTAGTTACTATTGGACTTCAATTCCCATGCACCCACATACCTGGGACTGATCACTCGTGCACCTGCCGCCAATCATCTCATCACTCACTATAAAGCCTCAAGGCTAGATTACTGTAACGCTCTACTGGGTGGTTGTTCCGCTCGCCTGATAAATAAACTACAGCTCGTACAAAATGCAGCAGCTAGAGTTCTTACTAGAACTAGGAAGTATGACCATATTACCCCAGTTCTGTCAACACTGCATTGGCTTCCTGTTAAACATTATATATATTTTAAAATCTTGCTAATTACTTACAAAGCACTAAATGGTTTAGCTCCCCAGTACCTGAGCGAGCTCTTAAAGCATTATAGTCCATCGCGTCTATTGCGATCTCAGAATTCAGGCCAGCTGATAATACCTAGAATATCAAAATCAACCGCAGGTGGTAGATCCTTCTCCTATCTGGCACCTTAACTCTGGAACAATCTTCCTAGCATTATTCGGGAAGCAGACACACTCTGTCAGTTTAAATCTAGACTAAAAACGCATCTCTTTAACCTGGCATACACATAACACATTATCAATTTAGTTTTCAAATCTGTTAAAGGATTATTAGGCTGCATAAACTAGGTCAGCCGAACCGGGAACACTTCCTATAACACCAGATGTACTCGTTACATCAGAAGAAGAATGGCATCTACGCTAATATTAGTCTTTCTGTTTATCCCGAGGTTTACCGTAGTCAACCAGATCCGGGCCGTATCCAGGTGAGACTGAGGACCGGCGCCTTGACACGACCACAACGCAGCCCTGAAGTATCAGCAGAGATTGAGTCAACTAGATCATCCATTGTGAAGGCCTCATCGACACGACAGCCAGTGGCACAGCTCCTCAACAAACCGTCCATACCGGTGTGATGAATACGATCCTCAACTGGACTGAACTGGAATAAATACTTTGAATGTTGCGATCCTAACAGACATAAGAAAAATGATTCGTACCAAAGCACTGTTCGCCAGAGGAGAACTGGCCCCCCGACTAAGCCTGGTTTCTCCCAAGGTTTTTTTCTCCATTTTTAACACAGCAGTCTATTTGCCACCTGTTTGCCATCTGATGTCACCTGTTGGAGTTTGGGTTCCTTGCCGCTGTCGCCTTTGGCTTGCTTAGTTGGGGACACTTGACATTTGATATTGAACAGTGCTTTGATCTGCCAACATTGACACTATTCTTGAAGAGCTGCTGTGCAGCCAAAATTATATACCAGTTATCAATGTAAAGCTGCTTTGACACAATCTGCATTGTAAAAAGCGCTATATAAATAAAGGTGACTTGACTTGACTATAAAGCCCACACTCACACGCAGTCCTGTGCGAAGTCTTGTATTGCCACGGTGTACATTTATGAGCGTTTTACCCTGTTTGCTGTTCATTGGACTGTTATTCTGATTTGTGATTCTTGCTGCCTGCCCCGATTCCTGCCTGTCTTTGTTTATCCCTGTCTGCCGCCTGCCTCGTCCTAATGCCTGTCCCTGTTTACGCTGTCTGCTGCCTGCCACGACCCTCTGCCTGTCTACTGGTTTATGTTTTCTGTACTAACTGAACTGTTGAATAAACTGCAAATGGATCAATACACTTCTGAATCGTCACAATACTACTATGTTCCTATTTAGGTATTACATTTTTATGCTTGAAATATTTCTTTAACTGTACTTTAAATTTAAAAACATTTTATTCTAGCTTCATAGATCCTTTTTACCAACACTTGAATGAGGGTAATTGTTCTGACTTCATGAAGCTTCATGGTGTGAATGACCCTCAAACTGACTAGAACATACATGTATATATGATACTGGATATCAAGGGTGAAACTGTTATCTATCTATTTATCTATCTATCTAAAAACTAACCCTTCAAACTTCCTTCCTCCTGAAATCCTTCAAACTTCAAGCTTTTAAAACTTCTTTAAACTTTCTGGACCGGCTTTTTCAAGACAACTTAAAGTTTGTCTCTACAAACTTTTTTTTATCTAGTTATACATTGATTTCCCTTAATAAAAAGTAAATTGAGTAAAACTGTGTAAAAGGTCTAAGTGTGGATTAGTAATCTGGCCCCTTGGTATGAAGGAGAAAAAATGTTCGCCCTTGTAACTATCGAAATTGCCCATCCCTGATCTAGATGTAACTGCTGAAACATTCATTGAGGAGAATATGTTAATGTATTTCTCTCTCTCTTGATCACCAGCCATTATCCTTCATGTTTATGGTCTTCTGGTTTTTCTGTAAGTTGTTTTTGGTGTTGGTAAATTTTTCTTTACAGTATGTTGTTCAATTCTACTATCTGTATATTTAAACATGATGTAATACAACCAAAACAACAACTTTTCCTGCTTTAAAGGCTTTGAGAATCTTTCCTCTTATTACTGATAATGTTGAAAGCTAAAGTGATTATAACTTTCATATAAAATGGTGACAGCAAGGTTCATTTCCCAACCCCAGTGCTTTAACAAAGACCAAAGTCAACTCAATATCAAAAACAAGTTTTTATTTTACAAATGTGGGAGAATTTCAAGGATTCAAGAGGGGGCAAAGCCAAAATAACAAACATAAATGGCGCCCACCTCTCTACCAATCCCTTCCCAAAGAATTAACAATATAAACATAGTATGTAAAGAACAATAACAGAAGTAGGTATAAACAAAATAACAACTTGCAAAACAAAAAAAATGATTTCTTGTAGTAGGCGCCAGTTACCACAAGAGTGATAACACCATAACACTGAAGAGAAATCAGTCAACAAGGTATAAATCAAAACAACTAGTAAAGCTTTTGGTTGAGAAAAGAAGCCTCACGACACACACACACACAGCTCAACTTTTCTGATACTGGTGTTCCCATCATGCATGGGCGTTGAATAATTAATGAGGTTGATTTTTCGCTGTATTTACACTGTTTTATGGGTATGTTTACTAACTTGACATTTTGTGACATTTGGAGTTCATTTTCTACTCAAAATGGCACATTCACACTCAAATACGACCCGTCGAATGTTAATGTCATTGTGTATTGTGTACCAAGTACTGAGGTCTCTGTGTTCAGGTGCTGTGTTACTTCTAATATGTAGATATGGTGTCTACACAATATTTATTGTATTATTTAATTGGATGTTTCTAAGTAAAGCATACACTTTAAAAGTGTAGTTTAATTCAGTTAATATTGTTTGAGTAAGATGTACTGCAAAAGAAACTTCAAATTATTCAACCTTTTACCGGCCAAGTTAAAATTACTTATTTTCTTTGTTAATTTTACTTAACTTAGTTAAGTAGAGTTACTTAATTCCATATTTGAAATTTACTCATAAAATATGCATACAAAAACTTGCAAAAGAAAAATTAAGTAAGTATTTTCAGTGTATGAAAATTTTAAAGGTAGACTTTTTTTGAACAAGCAATTGTTTGTTGATGTTTACTTTATATTTCATATGTTTTATATTACACATTTATTAGAGGAAAGCATTGGGCAGGATGTGGAATAATATTGTTTAAAATAATGAATTTAAATGAGTTTTTAAAATAATATTTTTAATGTATAATAGTGTTCAGTTTTTCTAGTAGATTTAGTAGATTATCAAAATAATTGTTAATAGCAGCCCTACGCCAGTGTGCTCACCAGAAAAAGGTGGAGATGGAGTGATTTAACTGTGACTGTCTTTCACAGAAGAGATTTTGTTTCTCAGCACATAAAGATGAACTTATCGTTATTTCAGACTGTGGTCATGTGGTTTCTCCACTGTATGGATCTTCATGTGTCGCTTCAGATTACTTTTAATAGTGAAACTTGTTCCACACTGATCACACGTGTGCGGCTTCTCTCCAGTGTGGATCATCTCATGTGCTTTCAGATGTGATGACTGATAGTATCTGTTGTCACAGTGTGAACACTTGTAAGGTTTTTCTCCAGTGTGGATCCTCTCATGTGTTTTTAGAGATGATGACTGATTGAATCTCTTGTCACAGTGTGAACACTTGTATGGTTTTTCTCCAGTGTGAATCCTCTCATGCAGTTTTAAATCACTACCTGTAGAAAAAGTCTTCTCACACTCAAAGCACATGAACTCTCTCACAGCATTGTGTATTTTCTGATGTCTCTGTAAAGTTTGCAGCACTGAAAAACTCTTTCCACACACAGAACATGAATGTGGCTTCTCCTTCATATGAACTTTCAGGTGTATCTTCAGCTCTGATGACCTAAGAAATGTTTTCCCACATTGATCACATATGTACGGCTTCTCTCCAGTGTGGATCATCATGTGAGCATTAAGTTGTTGTTTGTTTGTGAAACTCTTTCCACATTGATCACACTTGAATGACTTCTCTCCAGTGTGGATTTTCATGTGAACTTTGAGGTTTGCTCTTTGTATGAAACTCTTTCCACACTGATCACATGCGTGTCGCTTCTCTCCAGTGTGAATCCTCGTGTGAACAGTAAGATAGGATGATTGACTGAAACTCTTCCCACAGTGATCACATGTGAACGGCTTCTCTCCAGTGTGGATCCTCATGTGAAGCTCAAGACTTTGTTTCTGTGTGAAGCTCTTCCCACATTGATCACATGTGAACGGTCTTTCTCCTGTATGAACTCTCATGTGAATCTCAAGATGACATTTGTTTGTGAAACTCTTTCCACACTGAGTGCAGGTTGTAGATTTCTTAGCTCTTCTTTTCTTTAAAAATGTCTTTTTAGTCTTTGAGCGACTCAAAGGTTCCTCCTCCACTTCACTCAGTTCTTCACTCTCATCCATCAGGTCTGAAATGAAAGAAAAAAAGTGTAATTTCATTTTCAGTACATCAAAATAATTCAAAGACAGAAATATGAAGTGAAAGGACATAAAGATGAACCCTGATGTTAAAAAGTAGACGACTGCTATAAAATATTACTAGCACTTTGATGACTTTTTATAAATTAATTATTGTCCCTGAAACTTTCCATAAATGAGGTGCATTGATCTTCAATATATTACACACAAATCTTATGATTCTGTTGTGAGAACTATTAAATATTTGATGACAAAATGATCTAAGGTGATTTTAATAATAAAATATATAATACTACCATATTTTGACACCAACTATTAGATATTTAATTTATTTTACTAAAGAACTTATTAAACTAGATTTTTCCTTCAACTGACTTCCATTCATACGCGTGTGACACCATTAAAACACAACCTCAAACAAAAGAGCACAAATTGTTGCCATAAAGTGAAGTAGATTGTATATTTTTACATTTTGGAATGATTATTATTTGTTATAAATGCTTGTAACAAAATGATGCTGCAGATTGTGACATAAGCTTTAACTACTTTTATTGGCGTTGCCTGTGTCCTACATGTTTCACTCAACCCTGTTATTTCCTGACATGATTGAAACAAAACAAACAAACAAACAAATAGAGAATATCTTAAAACTGTGACACCCAGGAAGTGACATCATCTGGGCTCTTTCTAAAGCATGATGGGAGGAGAAAAAAATAATCTCAATCCATTGTCTCAGTTTTTACACAAACTGTACAGTGTTGATCACATTCATCAACCCTGTTACCAAAGTTACTGTAAGAAAAATAATCTCTAAATATGAAAAACTAATATGATTTATGTGAAAAAAAAAAACAACTTTATCAAGAATTAGGAATCAGATTTTGCTTAATTTATGCTTATAACCCTGACAGTTATTCTGGAAAGTTTATTTACTTGACATAGTTTGGTGTTTATGGGTTTATTTCTGAAAAAATTACAATGATGTTAATAAAAAATAATCGTAACATTGTTGCAAATTGTGAACCAGATATAAAATAAATGAAAAATAAAAATAATATTTAGTATTATTTAATGTTTTAAAGTTCCCTTTACTCACCATTTGTTAAAAAAGAAAAAAAGATCATTCCGTTTCATAGTTTAACTGTTTATCTAACTGTAATGAAGTGCTTGAATCTTTCTAACATGAATGTTGTTCAGCATCATGAATGAATGAAGAATAAACACCAACCTCTTTGTTCTTCAGTATCTTCAGTGTGTTTCATTCTGCAGGGTTCTGCATCACTCATGTTCTCACTGTCCTCTTTAATAAACTCAGTCTTTGCAGATTTCAGCTCCTCCTGATGCTCTGATGCTCGTCTGATGGGAATATTCCAGCATTTATTGGATAACTGATGTGGGAGGAGCTTCACTGATGATGTGAGTGATGAGGGAGGAGCTTCACTGATTATGTGATTGCTGTGGGAGGAGCTGATCTGCCAATATGAAAAAATATATCATTTACTGAGTTTGTTTTATATATATAATATATAAATATAAATAATGGTTTGAAAAACAGATGAAGCATAAACATTTATTTAGAAATAAACTTAGATATCTGTAGCCAACAAATCCCCTCAGTCTGTTAACACCAATGAAATGAGCTTTAAGTGTCAATTTACAGCAGATCTGAAGACATCAGCATAATTAATGAGGTGAAAACAGGAACTATTGACATGAAATAAAGAGTGTTTTCAGCAGCTCTGTTAATATTGATGATCCTCAGACTGTCAACACTCATTCAACAAGACATTCAGATCATTAGCAGATCATCTCACTTTATTCTGAGTGTTTGCTGTTAGAAACACATTATTTGAGTCAGGATATATGAGAAAAGCCTATAAAACTGCTCTATTGAAAGATAATGATTGAAAGGGAAGGCATGGGAGGTGATGTAATTGGCTGTCAATGGTAAATTGTAATTACACTTTTTTTTAAATTCAAACAAAACTTACATTCTAACAAATATGCATAAAAAAGAAGAAGAAAAACAATAATCATAAAAGTAATAGTTGAACAGAAAATATAAATAAAATCCCTCCCCACCCAAAAACTCAACCCATAAGTGCTATCCAGAGGTAAAAGTAGGTAATAATAATAATAATGTAGGCATGATAAACATATTAATCACAAGTTTGCAGAAAGGACATAGAAGGGGACCAACTTTTTCAAATAACAAAGCCTTGTCTATTAGGGTATACCTAATTATTTCCTGATGCAGTGTACTTGACAATTCTGTCAGCCATAATTTAAGAGTTGGAACTTTATTTTTTCTAATACAAAATAATACTTTTTTTTTTCTTTTTTTTAGCAGATATTAACCCATACGAAACAAACTGTTTTTGTACCCGTGCAAGTCTCAAAAATTCTTCAGAAACTCCAAATATAATTGATATAGGGTCTGGTTCAATAATCATATCCAATGAGCAATAAGCAAACTTCACACCGGGTTTATCCTGAAGGATCTGTCTTACTCTGGCAAAGGCTGCCCAACGTTTTACCACAGCCGAAGGGTAGTCTCTGAAGATCTGGATGTTAAAGGTTAGCTTTCTTTGTGATGACACTTTGCACATTGTATGGCCATGGTGTACCCGAGCAATAAACCGACTTGCTGTTGAGCTGGCCTCTTCCATCAAGCCCAACTTTCTCCCTCAGTGACATCTTCCTTTTCTTGTTTCTTCGACAGAATTTAAACAAGAAAATTGTGATTAATGTTGAACGTATGCAACACTATTAAAGGTACGAGAGCACTAATTATCTTAATGTTGTCCTGTTTTAATGAAATTTGAGAGAAAATCAGCGGAACTACAAAACTCTGTAGATAACAGCATCTGTATATTGTCTGTAAGTATGTAAAATTGTATTCTACATTGTCTGAAGTGCGCTCTTAACCCATTTTAGCCCACCGGCAACTATAGTTGCCGCAGAGTATAGTTGTCATTTTCCTTTTGTAAGCATTTTTCTAGATGTTTTCCATGTTTTATGTCTCAATGACATGCAAGAAAACAACCAAATAAAGGATTTCAAGAACAAAAAAAAAAGGTATTGACTTCCTTCCTGTGACATGAGGCTGTCAACTTACTACCCCTACTTCTAGGAAGCATATTGAAGGCAAACCCTCCCAAAGAAAAGTAATTTTCATGTTAATATGAAGTATTTTTGTTGACATATATATTTATCTACATAATCATGAGGGTCTCCAATCATCCAAACAAAACAAATCTTACAAGAGATCTATAGTTTTTTGTATACTTAGTCAAAAGTCCAAGCGGCAACTATAGTTGCCGGTGGGCAAATGACTTGTAAGTACATATATAATGGGGAAATGGGGTATACTGTGTTTAATGTGTTAATAAATCAAGGTTATTGGTGTTGTTTAGTGCCTTTTGCTTTCATAATATTTTATATTGATATATATTGTTATTTGTTTATTTATTTTTTGTTTGTTTGTTATATGTGACCCTGGACTACAAAACCAGTCATAAGGGTACATTTTTTGAAACTGAGATTTATACATCATCTGAAAGCTGAATATATATAAGCTTTCCATTGATGTATGGTTTGGTTGGATAGGACATTTGGCCAAGATACTATTTGTATACTATACAACTATTTACAAATTTTGATTTTTTTTACCTTAAGATTCGAAATATTGAGAAAATTGCCTTTAAAGTTGTCCAAATGAGGTCCTTAACAATGTATATCCATTGACAAAAATAATTTTTTTATACATTTACGGTAGAAAATGTACAAAATATCTTCATGGAACATGATCTTTACTTAATATCCTAATGATTTTTGCCATAAAAGAAAAAAAATCTGTAATTTTGACTCATACAATGTATTGTTGGCTATTGCTACAAATATACCCGTGCGACTTATGACTAGGTTTGTGGTCCAGGGTCACATATAGGAGTCATTTTTTCTAATGAACAATGTAATTTAACATTTTGATTCACAGTGCCCTGTTGGAGCAACTTAATGGCTGCACTGTTCTGCACTATGTTCCACAACTTTGAAACAAACAGATTTGTTGTTTGATGTGTTTTCATATTTCGAGATTATAAGCTAAATGCAGCTTTTTGGGTTCACATAGAATGTTCTTTGACTTTGATTGATCTGTTGAAAGCAGTTATTTTGAGTTAGATGCATAAATGTTATCCTCCTATTCAAATTTTACATTGAAGGGGTGCATACAACATATTTGCCCACCGGCAACTATAGTTGCCGCACATTCAAATGGGTTTTTTTTAGAAAAAAAAAAACAAAAACCTGGGGAAAACAAATGCAGAACATGTTCACATATGACACTATTAATAGGACTATATGCATGAAATCATTCAGAAAAAATTGGGCACAAATGGGTTAAGAATTTCACTCACCATGGCACATATTCTGTACAATAAAACTGATTTGATTTGAACTCATGTCTTAATCCAACTTAAACCTGGAAGCCCCCTGTCTGCTGGTTGTGTAAAGCTGTGGTGAGATGGAGACAGTATACTTTAGTTATGTTCAAGTATTTTTTTAAGTATACTTTATGTAGTAAGTGTAATAACAATGTACTAGTAGTAAACTTGTAAATGTCCTGCTTGGGACTAAATCAGACCAGTTTAGTATATAAAAAGCATATGTTTTAGTGTACTAAGTGTTACAGTAGTAAACTTTAAGTGCACAACTAGTTCACAACCATGTTTCTCAATTGTACTGAATCTGTACTACAAGTGAACTAGTAGTTAATACTTAATACTTGTAACTTAATACTGTTAATACTTGTAGTACATTTGTTTTATTAAAGTACACTTTGAAGTATACTTTAAGTAAACTACTAGTTTAGTAGTTTTATACTGCCGTAAAATTTTCTTTTAGTGAACATAACATCATAGTTAGAGTTTACTATTTATGTATCATTTTTGCACTTTAAGCATACTACTTTGTTCCAATTTATGTATTACATTTTTATGCTTGAAATATGTCTTTAACTGTACTTTAAATTTAAAAACATTTTATTCTAGCTTCATGGATCCTTTTTATCAACACTTGAATGTGGGTAATTGTTCTGACTTCATCTTTTAAAACTTCTTTCAACTTTCTGGCAAGGCTTTTTCAAGCCAACTTAAAGTTTGTCTCTACAAACTTTTTTATCTAGTTTACATCTTATTACTGATCATGTTGAAAGCTAAAGTGATTATAACTTTCTTTATTCTGGTTAAATCCTACATTCTCCTATTAGTTCCAAGAAAGACAGATTATTTATATTGGAGTCAGATAAATAACTAAATTGTGCCTGTTATGCTTCAATTGATTTTTGCTCCAATTATGGTCCAAAATAGCACTGGAAAGCTCCAAGATTTACAAAAGAAAGAGTGTTTTCAGCAGCTGTTAATATTGATGATCCTCAGACTATCAACACTCATTCAACAAGACATTCAGATCATCAGCAGATCATCTCACTTTATTCTGAGTGTTTACTGCTAGGAACACATTATTTGAGTCAGGATATATGAGAAAAGACTATAAAACTGTTCTATTGAAAGACAATACTGTTATCTGAACACATCAGCATAATAAATGAGGTGAAAACAGCAACTATTGGCAGGAAATAAAGAGTGTTTTCAGCAGCTCTGTTAATATTGATGATCCTCAGACTATCAACACTCATTCAACAAGATATTCAGATAATCTCAGTTTATGCTGAGTGTTTAACTGTTAGATCATCTCACTTTATTCTGTTTAACTGTTAGAAACATTGTAGTTCTTGAGTTTTAAATGTTTGTAATGAAAAAGACCCCTGGTTTCACAGACAAGGCTTAAGCTAGTCCTAGACTAAAATGCATGTTTGAGCTTTTTTAACTGAAAGCAACTTGTACTGACATACCTTATAATATGTCAGAGTCATTGTTTTGTCTCAAGATGCACACCAGTAATGTTTTTTCCAAAAGCTACTTCAATGCCCTAATTGAACTAAGGCCTAATCCTGGTTTAGGTTAAGCCCTGTCTGTGAAACTGGGTCAGAAAGAGGATACACAAGGGGTGAAGAGAGCATGTTCAAGCGAAGGTGAGTCAGCCAATAAGACTTGCTAGAAAGAACACTAGAAGAAGATTAATCATGAGTTACAGAGACTGAAACTACAACAGGATGATTGGATCACACTGGGCATTTGTCAATTGATAATTAATATGAAGTTGAAATTTCCAGAAAAGTAGCATAAATGTGTGAGGAGTAAAAGGCTTTATCAGATGCTGAACTGCATTAAGGATAAATGATTGAGGGATCTACAATATTGCTGGATAAAGCTAGATTATTTTACGTTTTTATTGTAACCAATAAAATAAGTAGCCTATTTTTATTGTTATGGTTGCATTCTGTGAGACTTTACTACAAACTGAGCTCCAAAAAGAAGAAGCACAAGAGAGTCTTCTCCATCATTCCAGAAGAGCTTCAGTCTGCGGCGGGTGAGAACTTTATGATTTATGCTAGATTTGACCCTACCTGAATAATCAGGGTTAAATGTGTATGATAAAAAAAAGACAATCTGTCATAATTGATCATTTATTTGATTTTGGCAAATCAGCTCCTCCCGGAATACATCATCAGTGAAGCTCCTCCCAATACACTCACATCATCAGTGAAGCTCCTCCCACAACAGTTCCCCAATAAATGCTAGAGCATTCCCATCAGACGACAATCATGAAGAGCTGAAATCTGCAAAGACTGAGTTTATTAAAGAGGACAGTGAGAACATGAGTGATCCAGAACCCTGCAGAATGAAACACACTGAAGATACTGAAGAACAAAGAGGTTGGTGTTTATTCTTCATTCATTCATGATGCTGAACAACATTCATGTTAGAAAGATTCAAGCACTTTGGCACATTTACAGTCAGATTTACTGATAAAGTTGTTCATAGTTATATAGATTATTTTTCTTATAGTAACTTTGGCAACAGGGTTGATGAATGTGATCAACACTTTACAGTTTGTGTAAAAACTGAGACAATGGATTGAGATTATTTTCTTGTCCTCCCATCATGCTGTAGAACAGGGGTCTCCAAAGTCAGTCCTGGAGGGCCACTATCCTGCAGAGTTTAGCCCCACCTTGCCTCAACACACCCGCCTGGAGGTTTCTAGTACGCTGAATTAGACCTTGATTAGCTGGTTCATGTGTGTTGAATTGGGGTTGGAGCTAAACTCTGCAGGACTGTGGCCCCCCAGGACTGAGTTTGACCCCAGCTGTGGAAAGAGCATAGATGACGTCACTTCCTGGGTGTCACAATTTTAAGAAATGCTCTATTTTTTGAAAGGAGGAAAATAATGTCGGAAGTAATTGTTGAGTGAATTTTGTGTTAGTGTTAAAGTGTATTAAATAGTTTAAAATCAGTTTAAGCCAGGGTCAGTTTAGACTTTGGCATGGCAATGGTTGTGATATGATGTCACATTATGTGCATTTAACAAAAAAAAAAATAAATTCATAAATTCAGCATAACAAATAATAACTAGATTAGTAGCTTTTTTAGATTGATAGTTTTAAAATCTAGAATGTTCAATAGATAGATATTTATTTTTACTGAAAATCTATCTAAAAGTTTGTCAGTATTATGGCACTGTTGTATATTTTTAATAATTTAATACTAGATAAGTATCGTTGATCACAGTGAGGAGAGTGAAGAACTGAGTGAAGTGGAGGAGGAACATCATGACAAACCTGGAGAAAAACCTTTGAGTCACTCAAAGACTAAAAAGACATTTTTAAAGAAAAGAAGAGCTGAGAAATCTACAACCTGCACTCAGTGTGGAAAGAGCTTCACACAATCAGAATACCTTAAAGGACACATAAGGATCCACACTGGAGAGAAGCCATTCAAGTGTGATCAGTGTGTGGAAAAAAATTTCTTGTGGCATCAGCCCTGAAGATACACCTGACAGTTCATACGAAGGAGAAGCCACATTCATGTTCTGTGTGTGGAGAGTTTTTCACTGCTGCACAATTTACACAGACATGAGAAAATACATACTGGTATGAGAGAGTACATGTGCTTTGAGTGTGAGAAGACATTTACTACAGCGAACTGTTTAAAACTACACCAGATTATTCACACTGGAGAAACACCTTACAAGTGTTCAAACTGTGAATCACGGACCAGGTCCTCCAGTGCACCATGACCCCCTGCTCTATGGACCAGGTCCACACATGCTCCAAGGTCCAAGTCTGCCCACGCTCCACGGACCAGGTCTTTCCACGCTCCAAGGTCCAAGTCTGCCCACGCTTCACGGACCAGGTCTTTCCACGCTCTAAGGTCCAAGTCTGCCCACGCTTCACGGACCAGGTCTTTCCATGCTCCAAGGTCGAAATCTGCCCACGGACCAGGTCTTTCCACGCTCCAAGGTCCAAGTCTGCCCACGCTTCACGGACCAGGTCTTTCCACGCTCCACGGACCAGGTCTTTCCACACTCCGAGGTCCAAGTCTTTCCATGCTCCAAGGTCCAAGTCTGCCCATGCATCAAGGACCAGGTCTTTCCACGCTCCGAGGTCCAAGTCTTTCCATGCTCCAAGGTCCAAGTCTGCCCATGCATCAAGGACCAGGTCTTTCCACGCTCCACGGACCAGGTCTTTCCACGCTCCGAGGTCCAAGTCTGCCCATGCTCCACGGACCAGGTCTTACCACGCTCCAAGGTCCAAGTCTGCCCATGCTACACGGACCAGGTCTTTCCACGCTCCAAGGTCCAAGTCTGCTCATGGCCCAGGTCCACCTATGATCCACTGCACAGGTTGCCCACTCTCCACGGCCCAGGTACACCTCTGCCATGCCCTGGTCCTTGTCCTGTTCACCTGCAGGGGCCTGGCCCACCATCCCTGCCCCAAGCCATCTCCGCTCTCCTGGACTTTTTGTATAATTTTGGTTTTGTCGGGCATCGGGAGCCGCCCTTGGAGGGGGGGATCTGTCACGTATAGTTTTTGTTTTGTGTTCAAGTTTCAGGTCTTTATTTTGCAATTTAGTCAATTGTATTTGCAATCTGTTTCATGTTCCTGTTTGTCTTTACTTTGTTTGTTATGTTTGCCATCTTGTCTAGCTTTGTTCTCTGTAACCATTGTTGGTGAGTTCATGTTTCTGTTTCAAGTCATGTCAAGTTTAGCCAAGTCAAGTCAGGTCTTTGTTTATTTTGTGTTTTGTTCACTTTATTGATTTAATAAAACTGCATTTTGGTTCTCAACGCTCGACTTCAGTTGGACTTTATTACACAGGATGAGGTGGACTTGTTATTTCTGTCATTGACTTGCTTCTGTCTTAAAAAAAAAAAAAAAGCAAAATGAAATTGGTATTCAAGGAAGAACAAAGAGAAGTTTTCTTTCAGGTGTTTCTTTAGGACTGATGCTTAATTAATCTGTTTACCGCACTGATCACAGTTAAATGGTGTTTCTTCAGAATGAGAAGGTAGATGTAATTTCAATGAGCTTTTTTTTTTTTTTTACACTGAGGGCAAGTGACAGATTTTGGCTTCTGTTTTTCCTTTCTTATTCACGTCCATCAGGTCTTAAAGAAACATTAAATTGTGAGATTTCAAATGAGAGACAAATGTGAAATGAAAAGTGAAGCTCAAAGTCAAGATCACTGATGAGTTCAATAGTCATTTTTATCCCATTAAATCTGTATCACGATTATGATCTATTTTAATGTCATTAAGATGATTTGTGTTATAAATCACTAGTTTGGTCATGAAACTCTAGATGGAGCAGGCTTGACATGTAATCTTCGTTTCCTACACAACACTGATTGGACACTGCTGCTTTCTCAATATTGTGTAATATTTATAATGTGTTAATAATGTGAGCATAAAATTACTGTCAACTTACTTCATTTGAGTCCACATGAACATTTTAAATAGATTTTAACTGCAGTAAATGAATGAGGCATTAGTAGATTGTGCTTTACTATGTACTACTGTAAGTCAAGTCACCTTTATTTATATAGCTCTTTTTACAGTATGAATTGTTTCAAAGCAGCTTTTCAGTGATAACAGAAATTAATACAACAAAAATGTTTTGGCTGTACAGCAGCTCTAGAACTCAGAAGCTCTACTGAACACACAAAGTGCTTCACAATCACATCAGGGGCTATAAGTGGAGAGGAGAGATCTGGCTGACTAACTCACACAGAAGAGACTTTGTTGCTACTAAAGATGAACAACTTTCAGACAGTGGTGATGCAGTTTCTCCACTGCATAGATCTTCATGTGTTGCTTCAGGTTACATTTAATAGTGTTTACATTTAATACATTTAAGAGTTTCACTCTCTGCTGTGGATCCTCTCATGTCTTTTCAGATTTGATGAAAAACTGAATCTCTTGTCACAGTGTGAACACTTGAAAGGTTTTTCTCCAGTGTGAATAATCTGGTGCTGTTTTAAATTGTTTGCTTTAGTAAAAGTCTTCCCACACTCAAAGCACATGTACTCTCTCATACCAGTATGTATTTTCTGATGTACTTGTAAACTACACAGCACTGAAAAACTCTTTTCACACACAGAACATGAATGTGGCTTCTCCCTCGTATGAACTGTGAGGTGTGTCTTCAGGATTGATGCCCTACTAAATGTTTTACAACACTGATCACATGTGAACGGCTTCTCTCCGGTGTGGATCCTCATGTGAAGCTTAAGACTTTGTTTGCATGTGAATCTTTTTCACACTGATCACAAGTGAACGGCTTCTCTCCAGTATGAACTCTCATGTGGTCATCAAGATTTTGTTTGTATGTGAAGCTCTTCCCACACTGATCACATGTGAACGGCTTCTCTCCGGTGTGGATCCTCATGTGATGCTCAAGATGTTTTTTTCTAAAACTCTTTCCACACTGAGTGCAGGTTGTAGATTTCTTGGATCTTCTTTTCATTAAAAATGTCTTTTTAGTCTTTGAGCGACTCAAAGGTTCTTCACTCGCCTCGCTCTCTTTCATCGGGTCTGAAATGAAAGAAAAAAAGATTAATTTTTATTTTCAGTACATTAAAATAATTCAAAAAGAGAAATATGGAGTAAAAAGACATAAAAGTGATCTAATAGACAACTGCTATAAAATATTATGATCATTTTGATGCATTTTTATAAATTATCGTCTGATCTTCCAATTATTATTTTTAAAACATTAGAGACAAATCGCATGTTTCTGTAGTGAGAACTATTAATTATTTTTGATCAATGACACAATTATCTAACATGAATATACAATACAGCCATATATTGACACCAACTTTTAGATTGATATTTAATTGATTTTCCTGAAGACTTTTTAATTATTTAGGGCCGGTCACACTAGACTTTTTGTTCCTCCATTCATACACATGTGAATGTCTAATGCAGCCGCAGTGTGCAATGTTGTTTTTTGTATGAGAAGACAAGACCATGCACTAAATTAAAACTTTCATTTGTAGAAACCGACTGCCTTAAATCCTCTGACTGCCATTTAAATTTATAGACTAATACTTATAATAGGCTAATAATGTGAGCATATTATTACTGTGAATTTATTTCATTTGAGTCCACTAAACATATTTTAAATAAAGAGATTTTCACTGAGTCAGTCACCGCCGGTTAAATAAAATACAACAAACAGCATATCATCAATGTTTCTTGATCTTCTCCTGAACTGAAGCACAGGCTCCACTCTTCAGCACAATGGTGACACTTAAAAACTCAATTTTACAGCAACTGCCTTTGCTTAAGCTATGCTAACAACCCTGTCAGTCATTGTGGGAAGTTCATTTACTTTGGCATTTACCGTTTATGGCTAAAATAATTACTATATTAAAAAATGATGTATGTTTAAAATGTTGGCAACATTGTTACAAAAAATTGTGAACCAGATATAAATCTAACACAAAAGAGCTAAAATGCTGTTTAGTTTGACCTGATGTTGAAAATAAGTATAAAACCTCCCTTTACTGACCATTTGTTGAAAATAAATGAACCACAAACTTTTGTACCATTTCATAGTTTAACTGTTTATAAACACCAACCTCTTTGTTCTTCAGTATCTTCAGTGTGTTTCATTCTGCAGGGTTCTGGATCACTCATGTTCTCACTGTCCTCTTTAATAAACTCAGTCTTTGCAGATTTCAGCTCTTCCTGATGCTCTGATGCTCATCTGATGGGAATATTCCAGCATTTATTGGGGAACTGCTGTGGGAGGGGCTTCACTGATGATGTGATTGCTGTGGGAGGGGCTTCACTGATGATGTGATTGCGGTGGGAGGAGCTTCACTGATGATGTGAGTGGTGTGGGAGGAGCTAATCTGCCAAAATCAAAGATATATCAGTTACTAAATTTGTTTTTATACTAAATATCACTTCAAATATAAGCATTTATGTCTGTTTTTCTGTCCGATGCTAATTCACAACTTCTTTGAGTACAAACCTGAACATTAACCTGCTTCTTCATTAAAATATAGGCAGATATCTACAAATACAGAAAAGAACAAAAAATAATGTAATGTAAATTCAAAAATAAATATTAAAGGATTAGTCCACTTTCAAATAAAATTTTCCTGATAATTTACTCACCCCCATGTCTTTCTTTCTTCAGTCGAACAGAAATTAAGAATATGCTTTATTTGTGTTTATAAAACATATACGGTTGTATTTTTTTTTCCGAAAATGACCGATCATTTCGCTTGATAAGACCCTTATTCCTCGTCTGGTGTCGTTTAAAGCTCTTTGAAGCTGCACTGAAACTGTAATTTTGACCTTCAACTGTTTGGAGGCCACTGAAGTCCATTATAAGTAAAATAATCCTGGAATGTTTTAATCAAAAACCTTAATTTCTTTTCGACTGAAGAAAGAAAGACATGCACATCTTGGATGACATGGGGGTGAGTAAAATATCAGGAAAATTTTATTTTAAAGTGAACTAATCCTTTAATAATGGTCTAAAAAACAACTGAAAGGATAAACACAGAAATAAACTTAATTTGTAGCCAACAAACACCCACAGACATTTTACACCAATGAAATGAGCGTTAAGTGTCAATTTACAGCAAATCTGAAGACATCAGCATAATAAATGAGGTGAAAACAGGAACTATTGATGTGAAATATGGGTAGAACTGGCCTATTTACTGTCCTGGTACAGCAGTTATCACTTTAAAAGTATTCATGTGAATTAAATGTGGGACAATGGCCTTCATCATCATCACAGTATGCTAATGCTCTGAATCAGATGCGAGGGAATCATCATTATGCTGATTGAGGACTGTTGTGTCTCTAACCTCTAATCTGTGCCATTTTCTTCACAGGACACACTATTGATCTACTAGTGTCTTCTAACATGTTTGGTCTCATCTGACTGCTTATAAACTGAACATAATTGTTCTGAACTTAAAAGAGACATTAAAGTATCCTAATGTACAGTCTAGATAGATACTGCTGAAACATTCATTGAGGAGAATATGTTAATGTATTTCTCTCTCTCTTGATCACCAGCCATTTGCCTTCAGGTTTATGGTTTTTGATTTACTGTAAGTTGGTTTTGGTAAGTTTTTCTATACAGTATGTTGTTCAGTTTTACTGTCTGTATATTTAAATGTGAAGTAATAAACAACTTTTCCTGCTTTAAAGGCTTTGAGAATCTTTCTTCTTATTACTGATAATGCTGAAAGCTAAAGTGATTATATATTTTTTTTATTCTGGTTAAATCCTACATTCTCCTATTAGTTCCAAGAAAGACAGATTATTTATATTGGAATCAGATAAATAACTAAATTATGCTTGTTATCCTTTAACTGCTTTAACCTCCAAGACATACAAAATAAAGTGTTTTCAGCAGCTCTGTTAATATTGATGATCCTCAGACTATCAACACTCATTCAACAAGACATTCAGATCATCTCACTTTATTCTGAGTGTTTGCTGTTTGAAACAGTAGGGATATAACAGTCAGGATATATGCTAAAAATTGTAGTTCTTGAGTTTGAACTGTTTGAAACCAAACAGAAATGTTAACAAGAAGGGACACAGGGGTGAAGAGAGCATGTTGCAACCTCAAGCAGAGTTGAGAGGAAGAACGCTAGAAGAACGCTAGACAACAGCGAAAACAACAGAGGAAGGACATCCGGTGAATTAATCATGAGTTACAGAGACTGATACTCCTACAACAGGATCATACAAGACATTGATCAATTGATAATTAATATGAAGTTGGAATTTCCAGAAAAGAAATATAAAAGTGTGAGGATTAAAAGGCTTCATTAGATGCTGAACTGCATTAAGGATAAATGACCGAGGGATCTACAACATTGCTGGATAAAGCTAGATTATTTTACATTTTTATGTTAACTGCTTTGTATTGTAACCAATAAAATCAGTAGATTATTTTTATTGTTACAATTGCATTCAGTGAGACTTTACTACATACTGAGCCTCCATAAAAAAGAAGCACAAGAGAGTCTTCTCCATCATTCCTGAAGAGCTTCAGTCTGCGGCGGGTGAGAACTTTATGATTTATGCTAGATTTGACCCTACCTGAATAATCAGGGTTAAATGTGTATGATAAAAAAAAAGACAATCTGTCATAATTGATCATATATTTGATTTGAGCAGATCAGGCCCTCCCACACTGGAATTCATCTCAGTGAAGCTCCTCCCACTACAATCACATCATCAGTGAAGCTCCTCCCACTACAATCACATCATCAGTGAAGCTCCTCCCACATCAGTTCTCCAATAAATGCTGGAATATTCCCATCAGACCAGCATCAGAGCATCAGGAGGAGCTGAAATCTGCAAAGACTGAGTTTATTAAAGAGGACAGTGAGAACATGAGTGATCCAGAACCCTGCAGAATGAAACACACTGAAGATACTGAAGAACAAAGAGGTTGGTGTTTATTCTTCATTCATTCATGATGCTGAACAACATTCATGTTAGAAAGATTCAAGCACTTCATCACATTTAGATTCAGATTTACTGATAATTTTTTTTTTTTTTTATAGACGTTGTTCATAGTTATATAGATTATTCTTCTTACAGTAACTTTGGTAAGAGGGTTGATGAATGTGATCAACACTGTACAGTTTGTGTAAAAACTGAGACAATGGATTGAGATTATTTTCTTGTCCTTCTTCCTGGATGTCACAATTTTATGAAATTCTCTATTTTTGGAAAGGAGTAAAATAATGTCAGAAGTAACAGGGTGGAGCGAAACATGTAGGACACTGATGATGCTGATATAAATGGTTAATTTAAAACCAGTTAAAGCTGTGGTTACTCTAGACTTTCAGCATGTTAAATTTCTACAGACACTGCAATGATTGTGATATGATGTCACACTCTGTGCATCTTTTTTAAAAAAAAACATAAATTTAGCATAAATACTAACTAGATAAAAAAAAAACAAAGTAGTTTAGGTTTTAAGGTTAAGTTTGATAGATAGATAGATAGATAGATAGATATTTTACTGAAAATCTATCTATCTATCTTTTTAGTGTTTATATTATGCTAGATACGTATTGTTGATCAAATATTAATATTGTACCTTATTCATGGAGATTTTCTGGGACATACATAAATAATTTATAAAAGTTAACCTAAATGATCACAGTATTTTAGGGCTCACTTTTACTGTATGTCCTTTCAGTTCATGTTTCTCTCTTTACATTTTGATGCACTGAAAATGAAATTAATTATTTTTCTTTCATTTCAGACCTGATGGAAGAGAGCGAGGAGAGTGAAGAACTGAGTGAAGTGGAGGAGGAACATCATGACAAACCTGGAGAAAAACCTTTGAGTCACTCAAAGACTAAAAAGATATTTTCAAAGAAAAGAAAAGCCAAGAAATCTTTCACCTGCACTCAGTGTGGGGAGAGTTTCACATACAAACACAGTCTTGAGCGGCACATGAGGATCCACACTGGAGAAAGACCGTTCTCATGTGATCAGTGCGGGAAGAGCTTCATGCGATCATCATGCCTTAAAGTACACATGAGGATCCACACAGGAGAGAATCCATACTCATGCGATCAGTGTGGGAAGAGTTTCCCACAAAAGCCAAGTCTCCAGATTCACATGAGAGTTCACACTGGAGAGAAGCTGTTCTCATGTGATCAATGCGGGAAGAGATTCACACAGAAACCACATCTTAGGGGACACATGATGATCCACACAGGAAAGAAGCCGTACGCATGCGATCAATGTTGGAAGAGTTTCACACGATCGTCACGTCTTAAAGAACACATGTGGATCCACACGGGAGAGAAGCCGTTCACATGTGATCAATGTGGGAAGAGTTTTGCACTCAAAACTAGCCTTAAAGAACACATTATGATTCACACCGGAGAGAAGCCATTCATGTGCGATCAGTGTGAAAAGAGATTCGCAAACAAAAAAGTCTTCACCTTCACCTGAAAGTTCATACTAGAGAGAAGCCGTTCACATGTGATCAGTGCGGGAAGAGTTTCACACAAAAAACAAGTCTTGAACTTCACATGAGGATTCACACAGGAGAAAAACCACACGCATGTGATCACTGTGGAAAGAGTTTCGCAAAATCATCACGTCTTAAAGATCACATCAGAATCCACACTGGAGATAAGCCGTTCGTGTGTGATCAATGTGGGAAGAGATTCACAAACAAAAAAAGTCTTGAGCTTCATATGAGGATCCACACTGGAGAGAAGCCCTTCACGTGTGATCAATGTGGGAAGAGCTTCACACAATCATCAAACCTTAAGATTCACATGAGAGTTCACACCGGAGAGAAGCCGTTCACATGTGATCAGTGTGGAAAAACATTTATTGGGTCATCAGCCCTGAAGACACACTTGACAGTTCATACGAAGGAGAAGCCACATTCATGTTCTGTGTGTGGAAAGAGTTTTTCACTACTGCAAAATTTGCATACACACCAGAAAATACATACTGGTGTGAGAGAGTTCATGTGCTTTGAGTGTGGGAAGACTTTCGTTTCAGCTGAACATTTAAAACTGCACCAGAGAATTCACACTGGAGAAAAACCTTTCAAGTGCTCACACTGTGACAAGAGATTCAGTTGTTCATCAAATCTGAAAGCACATGAGATGATCCACAGCAGAGAGAAGCCGCACACGTGTGATCAGTGTGGAAAGAGTTTCACTATTAAAAGTCACCTGAAGATACACATGAAGATCCATGCAGTGGAGAAACAACATAACCGCAGTCTGAGATCACGGTAAGTAGTTCCTCTTTATGTGCTGAGAAACAAAGTCGCTTTGTCAAAATCATAGCACCATATGGTAAAATTTGGCACACTGATAGAGGGTAGTCTGAAATGTATCCATAGCAAATTTGGAGTCTCTAACTTAATCTCTCTAGCACCACCAACTGTCCAAAGTTACACTTACGTTTGTGCTAATAACTTTTGAACCATAATGGCTAGAAAATGAAAATCAAATCAGATCATCTTCAGTCCATGCTGGCAAAAAGTTATTAAAAGCTTTCTGATAATCTTAACAATTCTCAAATAACATACAAACAAATTTAATGTAGAGCACCCCAAATTGGACTCAAGGCAGTATCTCCAAAGCTTTATTATATTCATACCAAACTTGGTACATGTCATCGCAAGCAAAATAAAAAAATAAATAAAAAATGACTATGACTTCTGAACGGTTTGTCCAGAAATCATGAAAGTGGTCTCGTCAGATTTCCTATAATTCATATATCAGGCATTTTGAATTTTGTGCTAAAATGCTGTATTTTATGAACGCATTAGTGTATCATTATGAAACTCTGTATGGGTCATCAGCATGATGCCCCGAAGGAGCCTGAGAACTTTCAAGCCAGCACAACCTAGTCAAAGATTCAAATGCTTATAACTTTGGGTGTGGTTGACTCATTTTCACTCCTGAATCCTTACCGAGTCCAACAATACCAAACATGCTAGGTTTCACCTTATGGTTTGTGCAATGTGATTTAGCACTTAAAAAAACTTTTGCAAATATCTTCGAAACCGTTAGTTCGATCGAGATAAAACCACCATAGGAAACACGGAACCTTAGTTGGTTAACTAAATGTTAATGCCCAAATGTCAAAATTTTGATAGGATTTTTATGTTCTCATACATATAGATGTCTTGACTCCAAAATGAAATGAGATATTTTCACCAAATTTTACACACACATGTATGGGGTCACCCTGAGGACACATACAAAAAGTGGTGGGATTGTTACTCTTGGTGGCGCAATAATTGAAAAAAAAAAAAAAAAACATGAAATTTCCATTGACTACAATACAGTATTCTGATATAAAATGCTATATTATATGAATGCATTGGTGTACCATTATGAAACTCAGAATGTGCCATCGGCACTATGCTCTGAAGGTACACAATAGGTTTTGAGACAGCGCCTCCTTGTGGTCAAATGTTATAATGACATTTTTAAAAATGCTAATAGCTTTATATAAATGTGGTGTATTGTAGTGTACTGGTCTTAATAGATTCCCTGGGTCATGCTGAGAACATTGATGCTAATTTTGCCATAGTCAGCCAAACTTCCTGTCCGCCATTTTGATTTTCTTTAAAATCATATTTTTTCTAACTACTTCTAGACTGTTGGTCCAATTTTCACCAAAATTGAATTGTATCATCTTCAGATCATGCCGGCAAAAAGTTATGGATTTCGTGTTGATGGACGAAACCATATTCATTTACCACAACAACAAATTAGAGGCTTGATGCCAAATTGACTGTTGAGTCTGTATCTCTGCAATGCTTTGACATATTAACACCAAACTTTGCGATTGTTATTGTCACCTCACTCTGACCATACCAGCTATTGGTTGAAAGTGATAACCAGTAAAACTTTATTATTAACTGTAGATGTAAATGCTGCTTGCAGAAAGCATCTGGAAGGAGAGGACAGTGAGAACATGAGTGATCCAGAATCTGCAGAATGAAACACACTGAAGATACTGAAGAACAAAGAGGTTGGAAACACCAGAAAATTCACAATGTAAAAAAAAAATGTTCAAGGGTTCACACTGCGAATGGAGATTCAATCTGTCAGAAACACATGGAAGGATTCACACTGGAGAGAAACACATCCGGGTTTGATCAATGATCTAGTCTACGGTCACGATCACTGTGGATCATCTTCAGATCCAGCAGTGACACCAAACGTGACACGATAAAGCATCTCTTCCATAGAAATCTGTCCTGATCAGCTGCAACGAGAGAGACACGACAAAGAAACATCATCCAAAGTTGTCAAAGTTCATTTTCAAGAAAAGCAGTGTGTGATTCAGATTCAATGGGGTTCCTCCCCAAATAATATCTTGGTTTTACTCTAACATGTCATTTTGTTTTTTTTAATACATTATGTGAATATGATTTATTATTGTCATGTGTAGGTTGCAATAAATTGAGAAGATGGATCTATTTGCAGCAGTATCAGATTTATTAAACAGAAACCCTCAAAACAAAAAAAAATCCAATAAAGAACAGAACAAGTGGTATAAAACGATAAGCGCTCGCCGACAAGAGAGTGATGGCTAAATAGCTGATTGTTGATCTCCCGGAGAGTTGAGATGGCTTTCTTCTCTTGATAGATCGATCGCATTTAATATCACAGAGAAAAAAGTGAGCTGGCTGCATGAATCAAAAGTAGTAACAACAGTTTACAACATATACCATTGATTTATATTTGTTAGCTAACAGCAGCGTAATGATGGAATCAGAAGGAGAACAATATAAGCAGCAACAATACAGTTCTGTGTTCGGTCAGCAGTACATTTTTTGGTTTTAAAATATGTATCTGTTTTTAGTTTAAAAAAAACCTGCACTGCAGCCATCAGGGTGCACTGCCATCTTGAGTGTCCATCTTGAACAAGTGCACTTGTGACAACTGTGCAACTCTGCTTGGGTTCATGTGTGCGGAGCCTGGTGAATCCGTGAGAACCAGGGCTGTATGGAGGGTTTCATAATTACCAAGGTCACAAAATAAAGTTTGGTAGGGAAATTATTTCACAACCTTTATTATATACACCACGGAAAAAATACGGAGGTCCAGACCTCGAGGACCTCAATGGTGGGTACAGCCCTGGTGACAATCGCTGCATCAGAAATCTAATACTTTTCTACTATATTCTCTACTTTAAAAAAAAAAAAAAAAAAACAGTACCCAGATGACTTACTTCTTCCAGACACTTGATGGACACTTTGCTATCCCATGAGGCCAAAGGAAAATGAAGGTGAAGTGATGCAACTGATGCTGGTAGGTCACATGATAATGAAAACATGGTAGATGTAGTACATATGGAATCACTCGACATGGCAACACTTTTAGAGATATCCTATGATCGTTCAAAATTTAGTGTCTTCAGTGTCTTTGTTTCATGTTGACCGAGTTTGGTGGAGATTGTATGAATCTCCTACAAAGAGTACTTAAAAACTCAGACTATTCAAAAAATCCACATTCAGACCAAAATATCTGACTTCCTGTTGGTCGGAGCTGATGATTGTAAATTAGAAAGTTGTCCGGATCAGTGAGAACAATATACACTGATCAGGCATAACATTATGAGCACTGACAGGTGAAGTGAATAATACTGATTATCTCTTCATCACGGCACCTGTTAGTGGGTGAAGATTTTGTCCTCAAAGTTGATGTATTAGAAGCAGGAAAAATGGGCAGGTGTAAGGATTTGAGCGAGTCTGGCAAGGACCAAATCGTGATGGCTAGATGACTGGGTCAGAGCATCTCCAAAACTACAGCTCTTGTGGGATGTTCCCGGTCTGCAGTGGTCAGTATCTATCAAAAGTGGTCCAAGGAAGGAACAGTGGTGAACCGGCAACAGGGTCATGGGCGGCCAAGGCTCATTGATGATGGAGAGCGAAGGCTGGCCCGTGTGGTCCGATCCAACAGACGAGCTACTGTAGCTCAAATTGCCCAAGAAGTTAATGCTGGTTCTGATAGAAAGGTGTCAGAATACACAGTGCATTGCAGTTTGTTGCGTATGGAGCTGCATAGCTGCAGACCAGTCAGGGTGCCAACGCTGACCCTGTCCACCGCCGAAAGCGCCAACAGCGGGCCTCCAAATTCCCCAGATCTCAATCCAATCGAGCATCTGTGGGATGTGCTGAACAAACAAGTCTGATTCATGGAGGCTCCATCTCGCAACTTACAGGCTGCTAACATCTTGGAGCCAGATACCACAGCACACCTTCAGGGGTCTAGTGGAGTCCATGCCTCGACGGGTCAGGGCTGTTTTGGCAGCAAAAGGGGGACCAACACAATATTAGGAAGGTGCTCATAATGTTATGCCTGATCGGTGCATGTACAGAGTTTGGTGACTGTAGGTAAGAATAACCCCCCAACTTTTGTCAAAAGGTGGCGCTATAGAGCCCCTCTTCCTCAGCCATGTCTAATGGCTGACAACTTTGATGTGTGTGTCGAGTTTCGTGCAATTTGTAGCATGCTAAGAACATCAAAAACACCCAAGAATATTATAAAAGTTTGACGGGTTGCCACAGTAACAGTATTTAAGAAATCAAGAATCCTTTCACAGGTCTACATCTGCCATGTCTTGACATTATTCTGGCGAAGTTTGAAGTGAATTGGGTAAAAATAAGAAAGCGATTTCAAAGCATTTTGAAAGTGACACACTTCCTGTTGCCAGTTGGTGGCGCTATAACTTTGACTCACAATAGTCACATCCATGTGATCAGCCTCCTACAATGAACACACAACTGAAGTTTCATTCAAATCAGTCAATGTTTGTAGAAGTTATAACACACTTCCTGTTTCCTTTTTTTTTCAGAAACTCCACCCTCCTGCAGCACTTACCAGGAAGAGACTCTCATTTCTCCTTTCTAGTGACACTCGTGTCTCAACAAAAGCAATAAAGAATCAGCGATTATTGGAGAATGAGAAAAAAGCTTTCAAGAAGGATTTTTGATACATTAGTTTCTGAACAGACAGCAGATCTTAGAACGTAATGAGCAATCCAGTCACTATACCGATCAGTGAGAGAGACTCTACAATCAGAAACAGAGCCCAACACAACCAGCAGAAGCACCCAGACAGTTGCAACGAGAAGGGGCTCCGGAGTCGCAATCAGAAGCCTGAAGTGAGCGCTGGGCTACTGGGTGAGAGTACTGTCGTCATTCTGCTGCTTGGGTTCATGTGTCTGGTGTGGATTCTGGTTCTGATCTCAGTCCAGCAGCTCATCAGCAGCAGCAGCAGCACGGGACACTTCAACGCCCTCCGGGCCAGGTACGCTTTGCCATAGTAGAATCATGCTGTCAGGTGGGATTACTATGGCACTTTGATGTTTACTGTTTTATTGCATGATTACCAGACCATAGTATTTAAATGTCACTTCAAGAATACTATAGTAATACCATGGTAAATCACCATAATGCAATGGTAAAAAAAAAAAAAATATTACAGTGTTTTTATATTATATCATGATTGATCATGATTGTGAAAGACCCTGAAAAAACTTCAAATAGACTCATATGATTAACAATAAAAATTGTAATATTATTTAAGGTCACTTGAAGGATAAAGATATAAGCTGTGACAAATTTAAACATTCATTCTTGTTTTAAGCATGAATTTAATAAAATGGAAAAAAATATTTATCTTCCAAACCATGATGACTTTGTAATTTAATAACTTCAGGTTTAAAACATCATGTGTTTGGGTTTGATTAGACAGGTGAACAAATTAAAACTGTTAAATGTTAATATTTTAACATATCACTGCTGTGATATGTTAAAATATTAACTATTAATAAACATTAAATTAAGGTGACAATAAAATGATATTTTCAGTATTGTTTTTACATATCCTTCTGCAAATATCTCTACTGCTGATGCTTAAAGTTGGCATTAAATGAAAATGTGCGTTTCTAAATGAATGCTGTTTATCTTATTGTGAATGTTTCATACATCCGGATTGAATAGAATAGAATAGTTTTTATTGTCAATATACACAGATACAATGAAAATTTGGCTTTTCGGATAGGAAAAAAACCTAACCTAACTTCATCATCTATATAAATAAATAACAATAGAATAAAAACAGTACAAAAGCCATAGCAGTACATTTGTGCTCACATATGTAAAGTTGTGTCATGTTGTATCAGGAAGCATTTGGAGCGGATCACCAGCGTCGGGCCGAGGACCATTGGAAGCCCAGAGAACGAGATCACCACGGTCAACTACCTGCTGGATCAGATCGAGCAGATCCGGTCTGAGAGCGAAACCGGACCTCACTCCATCACGGTGAGCGTCCAGCGGCCCACAGGCTCATTCAGCATCAACGGCTTCATCAGCTACTACGACCGTGTGACCAACATCGCCGTCAAACTAGAGCCGAAGACGAGCGCGCAGCACTTTATGCTCGCAAACTGCCACTTTGATTCGGTGGCCAACAGCCCGGGTACGTTTCTACAACGTTTAATCAACGTTTCGCAAGTGAACCTGCTGTCCTTTCATATAGCTCGGGAGACATTGTTGAGTTTATAAGCTTTAATGAGTTTGTGCTTCTTTCTTAATTCCTCTTTCAGAGATCTCAGTTAAGTCTCATTTCAGTTTTCACAATAGACGTCTTTAAGCTGCCGCGCCCGCGAACTGCTTTGGCGCTCTTTGCGTGCGCCTCAGTTCAAGCAGTTTGGTTCATGAAACTGATCTTCTTTTCCACTTTACTAGTTACATGATAATAAACATTGAATGAACACCAAAAGGATGTTGAAAGATACAGTACAGCTTGCCGAAATCCTTATCATGTCAATAAACGGCTTAGTAAACATCACATTTAACTGTTACCTCAGAAAAGCCTTCAATGTCCAAAAACTTGTTAGTCAGCTAGAAAAATGAACTGAGAGCAGCGGTTTGCTAAATATATGCACTATATTTCATATTTATTCTAATGTTACTTAAGTTTTTCTTCAATATTTAATGTTTGAATAAATCCATTTAATGACAGCCACCATTTAAATGTTCATATTTAAAAAAAAAAAAAAAACGAGTAGAAGCGTTTTTTAATGTCATTAAAACGAGTTAATGTCATTAAAAATGTATTAGTATAACGTTATTAATTAATTTTAAGCTTTAATATTATAATTATGTACCAACTGGGATTAAATATTGTATACAGCATAATTTGAGAGATATTTTTTCTTTCTGAGATAAATTTTCCATTTTAAAGTATTGAATCGAAGTTATTCGAAATCGAAATCGCAAGCTTATGAATCAAAATCAAATCCAATTGTGAAATTTGTATCAAAGCTAGTGTCATTAATTTTTTTTTTTTTGTCTTTTCCCATTATTTTATTGTCAGAGTGCACCAGAATGCTTTGTTTACATATTAAAATCATAAAAATTTCTCCTAGGGGACCATGTCTCCAGACCCTACTACAACAATTTAGTTCGTAAACATGTCACCTTTTTCACCTCTTGTGAGTTTGCAGGTCTGGTGTGTGTGTGTGTGTGTGAGAGAGAGAGAGAGAGAGTGTGTGTGTGTGTGTGTGAGAGAGAGAGAGAGAGAGTCTCAGTGATCTGGTCAGATGATGTCTGCATGCAAAAGATGCATATGTATGAGTGTTTTAATAGGCAGTTGGGGTCTGAGACAGTGCCTGATTTAGTTACAGTGTTGCTGTTCTGTTGTGTTTGGATTGATATCAGATCCCAGTAAGTTATGATTTGGGATTTAGTTTTAGGACTGCGTTTGATTGACAGGATTACATTTTATTTTCGCATCAGCATTATCAGCATCTTGCATTTAAATGTATTTGTATCTATAGTATTTTTTTCTTTTCTTTGAATCATGTCTCTAGATTTGTGTGCATGCTTTACTGTAGTGTGTCAGTAGTAACTGCAGGTACTGTGTGATCAATAACGTGTGTGTGTGTGTGTGTGTGTGTTTTAGGAGCCAGTGATGACGCTGTCAGCTGCTCAGTGATGTTGGAGGTTTTACATTCTCTGGCGAATCTCTCCACGCCTCTCAAACACGGCGTCATCTTCCTGTTCAACGGAGCCGAGGAGAACAACCTGCAGGTGAGAGGTCACGGCACAGCTGACCTTTGACCTCAGCGAGCATGTGATTATCTCAGTGAAATGTGTTCAGATGGTTTGATCTGAATCGCTTACATCATCATTCATGGTCTCACTGTGTGTTTGCCAAACAAACACACACACACTCACTCTCTCTCTCAGGCGAGTCATGGCTTCATTACCCAGCATCCCTGGGCTAAGCAGGTGCGAGCGTTTGTGAACCTGGAGGCGGCAGGAGTGGGAGGGAAAGAGTTGGTGTTTCAGACAGGTAAACTGGATCATGAAAATATTTCTGCCATTTTTAATTTTTTGAACTCGTCCTGGAAGGTTTGTCTAATTTTCACCAAAATTGGATCATATCATTTTAAGACAGTGCTGGCAAAAGTTATTAAAAGCTTTTTAATAAACTTAACCATTCTCAAAAAACGCTCAAACGATTTTGATGAAGAGCAAGGCAAATCGGACACGAGGCTATGTCTCCGCAATGCTTTAGTGTATTGAGACAAGTCTTGGTCCATGTCGTCACAAGCATGACCTGAGGCTACATGCAGCATTTCGCCACAGCACCACCTACTGTTCAGGAGTGCATATAATTCTGAAAGGTTTGCCCAAAAACCATAAAAGTGGTCTCATTAGATTTGGGGCGACATGAAGAGTCGAATGATATCTTATTTTCCCATATTGGCCATTTTGGGCGTCACCCTGTTACGACCCCTGGCTCAAGGGAAGCAACAAAGACAAGGGACACACGCAAACCAAATATTAAGCTCAAGAAGATTTTTATTTACTACTAAATTGAGGTAACATTAAATAATAGAATGAAAACAATTAAAGGAAATCACAGTGTTTGTGTCCATCAGTAACGTCAGGCAGAGTGCATGGTTGAAAGTGTAATACGATGTTGAAGCATAAATGCAGAAAACAAATCAAACAAATCATAAAGTCCAAGGCCAAAATTCCAAAGTTCCTCCTTGGCTCAACTGGGAATCTCTTTTTAAAGGAGCACCTGAAGCACTGGTCACAGGTGGATCCAATAGACTGCTAATTTGTGGGAACAGGTACCAAGCAGCAATACCCAAGACCAACAGCAGAGGTCGTCACACACCCATTTTAAATATTGTAGTAAAATGCTGTATTGTTCTATGTCCTTAGATTCCTGAATGCTTGCAGAGTCCAACAATACCAAACATGCTTCATCTCACCCTATGGTTTGTCCAATATTGTGATTTTGCTTTTAAAAAACTTTTGAGAATATCTAATAATAGTAATATATAATATAATAATATAACGAAACCACCGTAGGGAAACTGAGAATATAGCTGGTTGACTATATGCAAATTGTCAAATGTCAAAATTTTGATAGTAGTGGCAAAAAAATGGAATCAAAGTCAGGTGTGAGTCATTTTTTGTGACATCAAACTCTGTGTGTTATTCTTGTCACACTGATGATAAAACATCAATTTGGTGACAGTGCCACCTTTTGGTCCAAGTGACAAGCAATGAAATCATATAAAAATTGATTGTATTTGTTTTTTGTTTTTTTAACCATTTTTCCTAACATTATGTAAAAATGTCTAAAATTGATCATTTTACAGTTGGTTTAGATGCTCCATGTTTGTTTTGCTTCTCATTTTGCCTCTGTTGTGCTTTGCCCCGATAATTGCTGCTCGCAGCTATATTTTCTTATTATAACTATTTGAGTTACTAATTTTTATCTGAGGAAACTCCAAGTTTCTATAAATTGAAAAAAAAAAAATGTTTTGAAAACATTGTCATTAAAGCAGATGAACCAGAGGAAATATATTATCCTACATGGAGCCTTGGAATCAGAAAGGTTGAGAATCGCTGATCTAAACCCAGATGTGTCTGTTCACTTTCACTGCCATGATATGGAAAAAAACAGTGTGATCATTCTTGTCAAGCGTGTGAAGGTGAGTGTGAGTAAACGATGAAGAATGAGCCGCAGATGTGTTTGTGTGTGTATCTCAGGTCCAGAGAACCCGTGGCTGGTCCAGGCGTACGCCCGAGCCGCCGTCCACCCGTTCGCCTCAGTGGTCGGTCAGGAGATTTTCCAGAGCGGACTCATTCCCTCAAACACGGACTTCTGCATCTACAGGGACTTTGGGAATATTCCTGGTATGTGATACACACTGTAAAAAAAAAATCTGTGAAATGTATGGTATAAAAAACACGGCAGCTGTGGTCGCCAGAACTTTACCGAACAACAAAACAGTATTAACACAGATTAAATCATATTTCATTAAGTGATGTTTTGTTAATATATAAAAAGAAAAGTTAATGGTAATCAGGAGTGTTTACTGAGACTGTCAGATTCAAATCATGTTAAAGACTTTTTGCAAATCTTTCTCCTATCTCATTCTGCAGGAATTGATCTTGCGTTCATAGAGAATGGTTTCATCTATCATACTAAATATGACACTCCGGAGCGAATCCTCACCGACTCCATCCAGAGAGCAGGTGAGACACAAGATTCCTGATCTACAGGCTCATTTGAAGATGTTAGGAAATAAAACATCTGCTTCAGAGGAAGTCTAAGAATGAAGTTCACAGCTGCTGTTCTGTTCAAGACCTGAGACGAGCTGCATCACTGTCATTACACACACACACACACACACACACACACTTGTCACTCGCTGTGTGTGTTATTGCTCAGATAAGACGTCTCACACACAGATCTTTGACCAAATCAGCAGTCAGACAGATTTAATCCAAGATGGACATTGTTTTTATGGGTCTTTATGAATAGAAATAAGTCTTAGGGCCAGATTTACTAAACAGTAAATTAGTGTGAAAGCGTAATTCCATAAAAGCACCAGTGGGAGTGGAAAGTTCTGCCGATCTAATGACGACGCACAAAATAAAGAACACAGATGCAGCCGATTCATTGTCATAATGACCAACGCAATCTACCAAGAGCAGCGCAAATTAGCATCTGCTTTAAGATGTGCTTTTTTTGGGCTGGTAAATGACACAAATTTGACCAGCAGAAACCTTAGTAAATCACCTCGCATGACCCTTTTGAATACTCTCCTCCCATACTCTGCTGACGGAGGGTGTTGGTAAATCTGGCCCTTAACTTGTGCAGAAGTTGTTCATGTCTGTTAGTAAACTGACCCATCTGTGTTCTTTACATGTTACTGCTTAAGAGCTTCTTTATCAGATATATAACAGCTTTCATAATATGATGAGATTTATTTCTTTGTGTGTGTGTCTCTTTTTCTGTACCATAATGTTTATCTTTGACTGTTGTATTACTTTTATAAAACTGCAGCAATATGTGATGAAAGATGCGGATGTTCAGTAAGTAATTACATTTATTAATAAAAATAATAAAGCAAAAAAGGACAATGCATTAGCCTAGCCATAGGCAGATTATGACCAATTGCTAATGTGTTTAACATGTTTGTTTGCATAACTTCTTTTAAACCTTGTCCAATCAGAATGTAGATCCAGTGCTGTGTGTTTTATAATACATTATATTAATTCTCTGTGGATCAGATGTCACCGCTGCTCTAATACAAGAGTTTAATGTGTGTCAAAGGTCGTTCAGCTCTGTCGACTCATATTTAACAGACTGTAAAGATTTAAAGTTTAAACCACCTGTGTGTGTTGAGACCGAGTGTGTTTTAGACCGATAGATACTGTATTTGTATCAGTTGTTTTGAGAATGATGGACTTCCTGTTTATCTCTGTCACAAGGCGACAACATCCTGTCTGTACTCAAGCACCTGGTGATGTCAGATGAACTGGCGGATTCCTCGCAGTATCGCCATGGTAACATGGTGTTCTTCGACCTGCTGGGATTGACGATGGTGGCGTATACCGCTCGTGTCGGCACCATCATCAACTACACAGTGGCCGTCGCCACGGTGATCTACCTGTGGAAGAAATGCATGTTAACCAGCAATGTGGGTACGTGCTGGTCACATGACCAGATATTGGCCTGTCACTAGTTGTGTTTTCATATTTTCATGTTATCATTGAATGGTTTTAATCAGATATTTCATTAATGGGCACTTTCCTGGGAACATTTTTGATTTTCTATCAAATATCAGAAGGCTTATAATTGCTATGTGTTTATAATATTGATAAAATTCATTATACTTATTAAATAGTATATAATATTTTGTTGCATAATATTTTGGAAAAATATTGTTAAAGTATTGTCTATTATTATTGAAGTGTCTGTGTTATTATGATTATTATAATTTCTGTTTGAGTTTGCTATAAAAAAAGCCTTTGCTACTGATGTTGTTAAATTTATTTATTTATTTACTTGTTTATTTTAATAGCAATATATATTTTAATGTCAGTAGCATTATTTTTTAAAAATTGTTTATCCATTTATTTATTTACTTTAAAGCCAAGTCAGTAGCATTATTTAAATAAATCAGTACCATTATTTAAATAAAAATATTATTTATTTGTTTATTTATTTATTTAAATGCAGTCAGTAGCATTAAATAAAATATAATTTTATTTAATTTTATTTATCCACTTATTTTAATGCCAGTAGAATTATTGAAACAAAACATATAACTTGTTTGTTTATTTGTTTGTTCATTTTAACGCGAAGTCAGCAGCATTATATAAATAAAAAATTTATTTATCCGTTTATTTATTTTAATGCCAATTCAGTACCAATTCAGTAGTATTTATTTATTTTTAATTTTTAATAAATCATGTTATCGCTGATAACTGATATGCTGTTTAATATCATGAATCTGTTCAGTTGTGTGTCGAATGCTACAAGTACACACAGGCATCATCACTTTGTAATGCGAGTAAAGAAGACTATAAAATATGAATAACTGATGTCATCAGCTTCATATTGATGTGTTTGATTTTAGAAAGCATTGATGGCCGGTCTTTCAGCACCTCTGTGACACACGCATGTTTTGACATGTCAGCTGGTCTTTGCAGGCGTCCGGTACAAGCGTGATCTGAGACGTGCGGTGTGTGTGGTCATCTTTAGCTGGTTCGTGACTCTGCTGATGGCTCTTATTGTGCCTCTGATCGTCACTCGGATGGGTCGCTCCATGTTCTGGTACTCTCACTTCTACGCCGCCGTCTGCCTGTACGGCTCCGCCGCCGCCGGCACGATTGTGCTGATCCACACGCTGGCCAAGGACCTGTACTACAGGGTGAGTGATGGGATAAAACACACATTACTGACACATGAGTTCATGATGGCAGAAACACTCTTCTATGATTTCAGCTGACTAAAGTCACAGATCTGATGTCACACTTCAACGACTCTGGTTCCTGGTGAACTGAACTGATGTAAATCTAAACACACTGTGTAATGCAAAAGCAGTAGCTTTATTTCATCAAATAATTGTTTTATGCCTAATCAGTAGCATTTGTAAAAGTACAAATATTCCATTTAGCCTCTTAGTTAATATGAGCTCATCAAAACTGCATGCATAGTAATACATTCTAAAAGAATGAAGAAAGTGTGTTGGTTCGCTGTCATGGATTTGCAGTATTTGCAGTATTAAATATTGTGTGTTTGTATAGTTAAACTTTAAATTCCAGATTAGTTATTAGAATATATCCAGGTCACACAAAATCAGCAGTTCATTTCTTCATTCTGTTAATTTTTGATGGATTTCACATCACAGGTTTTATCATTCAAATTCATTCAAACGTTTGGGGTCGGTAGGATTTTTTCATGTTTTTAAAAGTCTCTTCTGCTCATTTATTTGATCGGAAATACAGTAAAAATAGTGAAATATTATCACAATGTAAAATAACTGTTTTCTATATGAATATATTATAAACTGTAATTTATTGTTGTGATCAAAGCTGAATTTTCAGCATCATTACTCCAGTCTTCAGTGTCACATGATCCTTCAGAAATCATTCTAATATGCTGATTTGCTGCTCAAGAAACATTTATGATTATTATCTGTGTTGAAAACTGTTAATAAATGTCATTATAAATGTCACTTTTGAACTATTTAAGACGTCCTCGCTAAATAAAAGTATTAATTTCTTAAAAAAAAAAAAAAAAAGACTCTAAAAGACAGCAGAAATTAAAAATTGTTGATTAAAAAACATTTAATATATTGTCATATTCATTCATATTAATTTAGAATATAGACAAACCTTATGAAGTGTAATTGTCTACATTTGGCAATATTTAATCTGCCCTATATTAAACCATTCCATATATATATATACACAGTTTAACTTATATCTTGTCATATTTTATTACCATTTTTTTAAACTATAGTGAATAAACTGCAATAATGAATTAAATGTTCAAGGCGTCTAAATATATTTTGGTTTGACTTTATATACAATTTTTATATATATATATAATATGTATATATAAACAGAACATGAATCTTTTTGTGTTTTATATGAGAAACACTGGATTCCTCCTTCACATTTGAGCAGCTCTACTTGTTTTATAATTCTACATATTCTCACAAAATATCTTCCAAAGTCCAGATTCATTCACAAAGTAAATAAATACAGCACTTCTTTGATACACTTTAAAAATAAACTTTTCCTGAGTTTAAAAACCTTACGCTCCAGCTTAAGTAAGTTCAGTATTTATTCATTTCTGTTGTAAAGATAAATAGTTATTAATTTAGTTAATTTATCTATGCAGCAGCTGGCACAAGCTGTTAGTAAATCTGGCTCTAAGCATCCCTAAGCAAGCCAGAGGCGACAGTGGCCATATAGTAAGTATGGTTATTAAAGTAATGATCCTGATATTGCTATGCGATGTCACAGTATGTTTATAAGGGAAGCAAATCAGCTGAACTCTCTCTCTCTCTCTCTCTCTCTCTCTCTCTGTGTCTGTGTCCAGAGTGCGAGTCGTGTGTATCTGGCTGAGCTCTTCTTCGACGTCAGTCTGCTGTTTTGGTGTTTTGTGCTGCTCATCCTCACGCTGTGCGGCTTTTGTTCAGCATATGTGCCCATGATGATGGTGGTGTTCCCACTCATCAGCAAACTGCTGCTCAGAAAGCACTTCAGAGCCAGAGGTCAGAGGTCACTCCACACACACCTGATTCACATTCACTCCTCCCGTCTCCACTAGTGGACTGTTATGAGTACAGTACAGTAAAACATTGTGTGTTTTCATTATTCCTCTGAGATGAAGCTTATTTGGTGTATTTATTTGAGACAGGTTTTTTTTTTTTTTTTTTTACAGCTATCATGGTTGCTAAAGATATTAATTATATTTTATGATATGTATGTGCTAGTTTAAGTAAATACATTTAAAGTAAGTGATTTTTTTCTATTTTTTTCAGGTCTATAGATTAATAGTGTGTAGAAAAAATGATATGCTGTCATCATAAAATAAAGTAAATATTTTTTTAAGGTAATATTCCAGTAATTTGCTTTGGCTCCAGTACAGTGTCCATATAAAAGCCAACTACTTAATTCTGTATTTTTTTTTTTTGTAATATATGTCTGTATGCAAATATATATGTAATGGACATAAGCTGGTAAGAGTTGTGCATGTAAACCTCACTCCCCTGATTTCTTTAGCCTCCTCGTTAGAGCGCCCGACTCCCATGCTGGCAGCCCCGGGTTCAAGTCCTGCTTAGAGCAGGCGGTTCAAACAGGAGGTGTGACATTGGTGCCGTGACCCGGATGGGAGTGGTGTTTAGGGGGGGTGAGTGTAATGGACGTTGGCCAGTAAGAGCTGTGCATGTGAACCTCACTCCCCTGATCTCAAGAGACTTTAGCCTCCTTGTTAGAGTGCACCACTCCCTTGCCGGTGGACTGGGGTTCGAGTCCCGCTTAGAGTGGGCAGTTCGAACAAGAAGGGCTACATATAGCAAAACAATTTTATTTAAATATTTGTATTAAAACTGGACAAAAGTATTTTATAATTTGTGTATTAAAACTGGACTTTTATTTAGGGTGTTTCAGGTGTCTGGTTAGCAGTAGTTTAGCTCAAGATGGGGTCAAAGGGCAGAAATCAGGGCTCTGATGTTTAAATGAGGTCATTCATGATCTAGTGACACATGGTTTGTGCTGATGGTCATTCGTGCTGTGTGTGTGTGTGCGCAGGAGCGTCTCTGCGGTACTCCATCCTGTACCTGACGGGTCTTGCCGTGCCGTACGTCCACATCATGTTCCTCATTTGGGTGGTTTTTGAGGTCTTTACACCCATCCAGGGCCGCAGTGGAATCAAAACCCCACCCGATGTCATCCTGGCATTAATTGTTACCCTGGCAACCATGATTCTTTCTACCTATTTTGTGAGTCATACAGTAAATTCAAATTCAAACATTTAAATTCAAACATTTCTAATTCAAATTCATAAATAAATAAACTCTCTCTGTCTCTCGCCAGATACATTTCATCTATCTGTCCCGCAGTACAAAGCAGATCTTGGCAGGTCTGGGGTCAGTGTTCACGCTGATGTTTGTTCTGGTCTGCTGTGGTCTGTTCTTCCCGTATTCTGCCGACCCGTCCAGCCCGCGACCCAAACGCGTCTTTGTCCAGGTACTGCCGTCACTGATCTGTGTTTACAGCAGGGTTTTTTGAGTTAACTGAAACTCAAACCATAAAATTTTGTCCTTACTTGAAATACTTTAAAATACTTACTTTGATAGGGGTGCCCCTATTAAAGTGCCCCTATTATGCCTTTTTTAAGGTTCCTAAAATATTGTTTTTGGAGTCTCCTACAACAGGTTTACATGCATGCAAGGTCAAAAAACACTTTTGTTTTCTCATAATATACATTTAATTTCACCTCAGTTCTCAATAATTTGTAAACGATTCGTTAGAAGCAGTTCAAAGAATCAGTCTCTCTAAACCCCTCCTTTCCGTGAGCCTACACTGCTCTGATTGGTCACATGAACCAATCCTTTGTGATTGGTCTACTGCGCGTACCGCGTCCCAGAAACCAAACGCTTATTGCCATAACTGAATGACAGCTATCAATTTGCAAGACATTGTATACAATGTATGGACAGAAAAGATAGCATCTATTTTACCGTATCAATTCGAGCCCGAGTCCGATGATGAAACGTCTGAAGTAGTCGATCAACCAGAAACTGATTCACAATCACGACTGGAGTAGGACGTTTCTCTATGGTAAGTGTCACATTAGTTTGCGTTATTTATAAGATGTGATAGCAGCGTCACTGTTATACTTTATGTAGGTGCACCTGTGGGAACTGTATCAGAATGCCAAGTGAAACTGAAAACCTCTAAACATAAGATAAACATTTAGGCCAGATGTGTACACAGACTTTTCCATCATAACTATTAACAAAGCAAAATGGCTATATCATTGTTTGACATTACAATGAGTGTTTACGGTTTACAGAGAGAATACTTCAACTAGTTAGCGCGGACTAGCATCTTAACATCCTATTACAATACAGATAAAGCTCCACTCTACTGTAATAATAAAAACGCAGAGGAAAAAACAGTTTGTTTTACAGTCATGTAAGCGAACCGAGCCCACAGCTATGTTGTAAACTCCCACGATAGAACAAACGTGAATAGCTGATAATGCATTACACTCTGTAAACAAAAGTTATCCTTGATCATTACTCCAAGTAATAAGACAGACAAGCTGCATTAATCGACACATTTTTAGACAATATTGGACCCACATCTGAATAGCAGAACTACAGAAACATGAGTTAGCCAGTTAGCAGGAAACATACAGACTAGGGTGTACATTACACAACATCACATACAAAACTATGAATTTTGAACAATCGCTAGAAAATATGAACATCAATTATTAATCATACTTACAGGTTGAGATTCAGAGGAGCAAGCTGGTCCAAATAAACTGGGCATTGATCCATAATTTAAGACCAAACATTTTGTGAATCCTTGTGAATTTATAAAAATCGTAATGCTTTACAATAAGGTGTTATTAATTAATAGTTAACAGATACTACTTTTGATCTTAATAATGTAATAGTAAATGTTGAGGTTAACATTAAGATTAATAAATGCTGTAGAAGTATTTATCATTGTTAGTTCATGTTAACTAACATAAAAACTATATAGAAAAAAACAAAACAAAATGACAAACACAATAAAATGACAAACTTTAACTGAAATTAAAATGAAACAGAAAATATAAAAATAGCTCAAATGTCAAAATAATACAGTTGTGCTCAGAATTATTGGCACCTTTGGTAAATATGATCAAAAATGACTGTAAAAATAAATCTGTTTTTTTCCAAAACATGTTGGTGAAAAGTTATTGGCACCCCTAGAATTTATTATGAGTAAAATATCTCTGAAGTATATTCCCATTCATATTTACATTTTTTAGCAAAAAATAGTACCCCATGCCCACGGTTAAATATACTGCTGGATCTTTAATGTTGTGGGCCTATTTTTCTGCTGGAGGTCCATCATGGATTCTATCAAATACTAACAGATAAAAAATCAAAACCTGACCGCTTCTGCTAGAAATCCAATAATGGGCCATGGTTGGATCTTCCATCAGGACAATGATCCAAAACAAACATCAAAACAAACACAAAAATGTGTCACTGAGCACAAAATGAAGCTTCTGCCATGGCCGTCCCAGTCCCCTGACCTGAACCCTAAAGAAAATGAGTGTAGTGAACTGAAGAGAAGAAGCACCAACATGGAGCTGGGAATCTGAAGGATCTGGAGAGATTCTGTATAAAGGAATGATCTCTGATCTCTTGTCAGGTGTTCTCCAAACTCATCAGGCATTATAGGTGAAGACTCAGATCTGTTATCCTGGCAAAAGGAGGTTGCAAAAAGTATTAAATAAAAGGGTGCCAATAATTGTGGCCAACGTGTTTTGGAGAAAAACATTTATTTCATTAAGAGATTTTCCCTACATTTTCAATTCTTTTACTTCAATGAAAGGTTAGTTTTTTTGTTGTTGTTTTTTTTTTTTTTTTTAGTAAAAGATCAAAAGGGTTAACAATGCAGATTTATTTTTACAAGCTTCTTTGTTCATATTTACTAAGGATGCCAATAATTCTGAGCACAACTGTAAATGCTGTACGGAGCCCCTAAAGGGACCTTTGCAAACCGCGACATGAATGGGCTGATGGCTGTGTGCATTGTTCTTTCTGCCAAGTTAAAAAAAGGCTGATACAGTAAAAAGTAAAAAGTGCTCAAAATGTGGCGTTCGTTAGGGCAGTGCATCATATTTCAAGGACTTTGTGGCAATTGAGAAATCGCGCTGGGAAATGGACTCAGTGTGCATTGTCATAATGCCACGTTTAATGGTTCATTAAAAACATTGGTACAGTAAAAATTAAAAAATTTGGATTTCGTTTGGGCAGTAGGTTATTTATATTGTCCCATATAAAAATACTGGAACTAAAATGTAGGCCTACTAAAAAAATGTCGCATTTCACAAGATCAAATGCCCCTTTATTAAACCACTTTGTCAGATTTAACGCATCCTTACAGGTGGCAGAGAAATGCTTATTTTTTTCATTCAGTTCTAACAGCGCTCATTGCGAGCAGAGCCATTGACATAAAGGACTTTAAGGGAGGCACATGTTTAAAAAAAAAAATTAAAATGAATAATTAGCTGGATTCATCCTAGAAGAACTGGTCTAAGAAAGCCAAATTTTGAGCAAATACAGCTTTATTAATTCATGCGCATCCATACTGTAGCTTTCTTCATAGGCAGTGATGCACAAATGAAACAGGTTATAGTATACACAAACCGGAAATTGTAACACGAGCGCACGTGATACGTTTCACGTGCGCACGCGAAACTCTGTATATTTTTTATTTTTGTAAAGGTCCCTTTAGGGGATCCGTAATGCTGTTATAGTCAATTATACAAAAAATATCCCTGGTTTAGAGGAATAATCCAGGATAAATCTTTGTTTAAACGGTGTTTACAGTAATGAAATTCTAGCCTGAGTCAAGCAGATGCTTTAAGAGCCACAAATATGAAGCTAATCTTTTTTTATTAATGCACTATAGATGAATTCTTCAGTAAAATGTGTCTAAATCTAATGAATCGATGAAATACTCCTCAGCTGAATTGATGACTGTATTAGTTGTGAGTTCATCCTTCATCTGTTTCCAGCACACCACACGCTGGTTCCATGCACTGAACGGATCGCTGCAGAGCTCCGACTCGGGCTTATGTATCACCAGTCTGGATTACACCGACATGCAGCACATCACTCCTCATATCCCACAGATCAACGACAGCATCCGCAGGCATTGTCAGGACCACATACCATACTGCGGCTCCTCAAGGTTCCTTACACCGTGTCCTAACTACACGTGATGCGATAAGATTCCAACGACAAGCAGTTTGTCTGTCCACACTAGATGCAATGCGACCACGAGATACCACAAAATCAATAAAAAAACCCAGCCAATCAGAAGAGCGTGTGGGCGGAGTTTTCTCTGTAAGCACTGCACTCGCAACCAAATCAATCAAAAACCCCAGCCAATCAGAAGAGCATGTGGGTGGGCTCTCTTGGCAAGCGTACGGCAGTCACAATGAAATGGATAAGTACATAATCAATCAAATCCATAAATATTACACCATTTAAACATTATTTTAAGTACATACTGAGTGACTTTTGCCATACTTTCTGTTGTTGCTCCAGCCACGACTTCCCAAAAAAATAGAAACGTTTCTAAAATGGAGTCATTGCACTTTGCCGTCGTGGCAGAAAGACAAAAATACAGATTTGTAAAAGATACCTTTTATCACGTCGCGGTGTCGGTCGCGTGTGACTGACACGTTGTGACAGTCAAGTTCCTGGTCAAATGAGTATATCATGATGGAGTTTATGTATGGGTTCAGCTGCCAGAGTGACGTCTTTCTTCATTGTTTCAGGAAGAGCTGGTATCTTCCGGCTCCTGAATTCTCTCCTGAAGCTCCGCTGGAGTTCCGGCTCTTATCCAGACAGGAGACTGAATGGGGAACTGTTAAAATGACCTTTGAGGTCAAAGGTGAGACTTCAGCCTTTATCATGAAACTAATGGGAATGATGTCTGCTGGATGTTTGTTAAATTTAATAAAGACTGTTGATAACTTCATCCTTCAAAGCCAATTTTTTAATTATAAAACTGCTTTTAGTTGAAAAAAGTTTTATAGTTACTTTAAATATATGTATATATTTTATTTATTTATAAATAATTATAAAACTATACACACTGCCCTGACAAAAATAAGTCACTGTTTGGATTTTAACAGGCAAATGCTTAAGAGTCTGTTATTGGATCATTATTACAGTGATTATTATGTTTCTAGCATGTTATATGTTTGGCAATAGTTCTTTTAACCCTAAAACATGGTGTGTATAGCTTTTTATTAAACAACCATGCCAGATGAAGTATAATGGCCATATTCCAGGATGACAATGTCAAGATTAATCACAGTTAACATTGTGAAAGAAAGAAAGAAAGAAAGAGCATGAAGAATTATTTTCACACGTGAATTGGCAACTCTGAGTCGTGACCTTAACCTCAGTGTAAGTTTTTGGGATGTGCTGGAGGAGACTTTACAGAGTGCTCACCTCTTGCATTGTCAATACAAGATCTTCACCAAAAATTGATGCACCTTTTGATGAAATTGATGTTATTTCCATCAAGTGATGGATATACAGGGGCGGCGTTAGGGCTGGGCTATGGGGGCTTAAGCCCCAAAAGATTTGTTACCTTGTTTTTCCTCATAGAGCTTAACAATTAATCAGAAAGATAAGTGTGAATACGATTACAGCTTCTGTGATTACCTAATCATGAAAAGTGCATATTACAGCTTATATATATATATATATATATATATATGGGTGGTTCTGCAACTACGGGCACTTAAGTCCCTGTAGTGAAATTTAAGGTTTATGTTAAAATTTGTCATCTAAAGCTTTATAAATATAAACACAGTGTCATTACACACCTTGACTTAAAAAATAATGAATAATAAGATTTAATGAAAAATTATGAAGCATTTATAGGTCCAAACACTATTTTTGCTCATGTCCCACACCTGTGGTTTCAATGCTGATATGTGTAAAATTAGAGCGTAATGCGTAATTTTGATAATATGACATTACTTCAAATGGATTTTTCCTAAATGTTATTTTACACCATCTTAAAGTTCTTTTTTTGTTTACTAATCATTTATATGATTTTTTTTTCATCTAAATAATACACCTGTCCCATACTTTTGAGTCCTTATCGCAACACTGAAAAAAAGACTCTTAATATGACATTTGTTCAAAGCCAAACAAATCTAGTTTCTATGAAAACATAAATTAGCATGTGAGCACATGGCTTATAGATTGGACCACACCCATTAGGTCACTCACAAGATCCAGAAAACTAAGATAATCTTTTCTTCATAAGTATTTATGTCCTTACCATTCAGCTTAGTTGTAATGATGGGTCAACAGAGTGGGGATCCATTTGCAGCTTTATTGATATAGTCACCAAAAGTAACAGGGCAAAGGCAGAAGCATAAACAGGGACAGGCAATGGTCGAGGCAGGCGGCAGACAAACAGGATCGAGTCACAGGCAAGGATCAGGGCAGGCGGCAAACAAACACAGTCCAGTACACAGGCAGAGATCAGGGCAGGCAGCAGAGAATCACAGGGTAATAAACAGTCCAACGGTAACAGGGTAACAGTCCACAAGAAAACGCTCAGAAATGATCACCAGGGCAAATCAAGACTTCGCGATGTGAGTGTGTGAGAGAGTGGCTTAAATAGTGTGAGTGTGATGGGGTGCAGGTGTGTGCGCAATCAGTCCCAGGAATGAGGGCCTATGGGTAATGTAGTCCGAATGGGAAACAGTCAATACTCAGGTGACGGCTCCCTCCGGTGGTGTGGAGGAGGAGGCGTGGGAGCCACATTCGTGACATTAGTAATTATGTGTATTCTGAACTACATTTTAAAAATGAATTTATATCACTGTTGAATACATGTATATGTGGTGCTAGAAGTCCAAACTGATGTATCAGACCTTGCTAGCTGCCAGTTATCAGCAATATTAGCAAAAATGTCATTTCCGCAACACGTCTTTACCGCAGCAGTTTTAGGTGTTGCGGTAAAGACCTTGCATTGCGGTAGAGATAAATTCAGGTTTTATACTGTAATCTAGATATAAATATTCCCTTTTTGCAACCTTAGATGATACCAAATTCATCTAATAAGATGACAGAAATGCAGAGACATAATGAGAAAAGACCCTGACAGATATGAATAGTTATGGGAAAAGAGCATTAAAAAAAGAGCAGATAAACTCAGAAAAGAAGACAGTGGAAGATAAACAAAAGAAACCAGAGGACAAAACAAAATACTGAAGGCCTCAAATTAGTTGGTTGTTATAATATAAGTTCAAAATATCTAAAATCCCCAAATTTTAAATTATTTTTTAATATCTGTATTTACAAAAATGGACCAATCTTGAAAGTAACTATGTAAATGTATTACATTTTTATAGAAATTAAAAAAGAAAAGTGTATAAAATTACCGTTATTTTAATGTTGCGGTAAGGAAATTGTGTAGGAAGAAGAGATGAAAACCATAAACAATAAACATGTTCCAGATTAAAATCTTACATTCATATTTTTATATGTATTACAGACTGTGATGGTTAAAATTGAAATTAAGTTGTTTTTTCGAACACAAAGATGAAGGTTAGCAGGCAGTCATTAATAAATCCACAGGTAAATCTACACACAGAGAACAGCAATCCAACACAACCGTACAATAGACGAGACCCGACAGCAATGAAAGGAAACAAATGAACTTAAGTACACAGGCAAACAAGGATAACTGATCACACACCTGAACTGAATGACGAATCAAATGAGAACTATGACAACAAACTCTACTAAGGAAAAAGTGCAAACTTAGTGAGACTGTCACAGTCTGTCTGTCTATCTATCTATCTGTCTATCTGTCTATCTGTCTGTCTGTCCAAATATTTATCTTGGTTTTACAGAATAAAATGAAACCATCAGCAGTATTTGATAATCCAATCATTGTGTTTGACTCATTTAGTTCAGAGTCACAAACACGCTCTCTGTCTTAATCATGAATAATCTCCAAGTATTTGAAGTCTAATGTTGTTTTCACTCAGGTCCGAGTCTCATGTCTCTGTACATGCATCCTCAAGCCGGCGCATCTCTGAGCAGCTGGTCATTCGGCGACAGAACGCCACAGTTCAACCTCAGCGGAGGGTATTTTATATCGTACTCTCACGGTCTTGACGCTCCGGCCTGGAGCTTCTGGTTTGAGATCCAGGTGGGTTTGAGCTCAAGTACCACATGTTCAACTTGAGCTCGAAAGCATTTATTGTGTGAGTTCATTTGTTTTTTCTCGTCTTAAGCCACCCAAGTCCTCAGAAGCATCTCCTGACGAGGGCTTGATCTCTCTGGCTGTCTCAGCTCATTATTTCTCTGGTTCAGACCGGCACTCGGAGCAGCTGGAGTCATTACTGAAGAAATTCCCTGCCTGGGTGTTCCCGTCCTCATGGATCAGCACATATCACATGTATAGATACTGAGGGCTACTTGCTTAAGGGCCCCTCTCTCTCTCTCTCTCTCTCTCTCTCTCTCTCTCTCTCACTCACTCACTCACACACACACACACGCCTAGAGAGCCCTGACCAGTTCCTCACTGGTGCAGCGTCATGTGAAAATAAAGGTTTATAATAACAGATGTGATTCAGTGACCAATGATATATTTGTATCATGACTTTATTAGAAAATTTTGCATGATTAACAACATAAAATAGCAAGCACAGAGCATCGCATGTTTTTTACATTTCAACAACAGTCTTGTTTTTAAAACACTAAAATAGGCAGAACCAGAACATGAAATGTCTTTTTTTTTTTATTAGTTGAACTGATCACAGAATTAACTAGTCATTTACCTCTCTAGTTCTGTTTTAGGTCTAAACAAACACAGATTCAGTAAAGCAGCTCTAAAAGAGTCATTATCAGCTCAGTTTGATTCAATGTTGATTGAGTTCAGTAACAGCACAGTTTTCCAGTGGAATTATCACTGGCAGGTAAAAAAATAAGTAAAAATGCATAGCTTTTCATAGAAAAAGAAAATATTTTATATCTTATTTGAAAATAAGAACCTTATGTCATGCAAAGTTTTATTATAATATGTTTGCTATAAAAATTGTTGTTTAAAAAAATAAAAATTTTTAAACACCAGTTATGAAGAAACTGGCATCAGAATTTCATTATTGAGTGCAAAAAAGCAAGTTGCAAATGCTTGATATCCTTGAGTTTGTGATTTATACTGTAACAAATGTAGATGTCAGAGACTCTTCAGCCCTGAGTCAATAACACAATGACCTGAGAATCATGTTGATTCAAACCAGCAGATCCTGATCATCCTCTGGACACGGAGCCATTTAACTAATCAGATTCAGATTGATTCAGTGAATCAGGAGAATCAGATCTGACCTTCTTCACAGTCCCATTAGATTTAGAGTGATTCAGTGAATCAGTGAATCAGGAGAACCAGATCTGACCTTTATTTGGACACCAGATTCAGGATCCCTGTGAGAATTAGATTCATTTAAACATTAATATTCATAAAACCTCATCTGTACACTAAAACATCATCAGCCCTTAAATGTGATTTAGTCTCAGGTAATTCACTCACCAGTTTTCTAAATCATTGCACTGATTGACAGACGGTGCTGCCTCTGGAAAACATCTGAACACAGAATGATACTTATTAATTTAATATTATATTCATCTTAGTATTTCCATGTATTGAGAGAAATTTTATAGTTTAGGCCAGATGTTTTCAAAGCGAAAACAAAGTGAAATTATAAAATTGTGCTGTATAAAGTGTGTATTTATAGATGAGGGTAATTTGTGTCAATAAACAAGCATATTGTGTTCATTACTGACACTCACATTAATAACCATATTTTAGTTTTAGTTTTCATGACTCTTTCTGGCACAATTAAAGTTTCTTTCACCTGAAGATCCTTTTCCGCAGCATGAAACACATCAAGATGATGATGATGGCGATGAAGAGAGCAAACAGCCACCAGAACAGATCTATATAAATGATGAAATATCAAATCAGCTGATGTGAAAGAATGATGAATCAATATTAAGGTTTAGGTTTAAATCTCTTGATGTTTGACCTGAGTGCTGGAGAGACGGAGTCACATCATCCAGAACATCTTTAAAACACACAATGATCACAAATATGAGCCAAAATGACATTCAAACTGGATTGGGTGTGAATCAGATCTGAATCAGACACAAATTTATCAGCTGAAACTCACCTGGAGTCACTGCAGTTTCATTCCTCACTGAAAAACACATTCACAGTCATCAAAATCCCAGTGTTAAATTAAAGGGATAGTTCACCCAAAAATGAAAATTATCCCATGATTTACTCACCCTCAACCTATCCTAGGTGTATATCACTATCTTCTTTCAGGCGAACACAATCAGAGATATAACAATAAACACCCTGACGTTTCCAAGCGTATAACGTAGTACTTAGTGTAGTACGTCGCACAAGTTACGCTTTAGATGCAAGTCGAATCCATATGGACTTGTACTTTGTAAAGTGTTAAATATGGATATTTTCCTTACATAATTGCATTGCTTTGCTTCATAAGGCCTTTATTAACCCCTGGAGCCATGTGGAGTAGATTTAAGATGGATGGATGCACTTTATTGAGCTTCAAACTGGTGGTAACCGTTCACTGCCATTATAAAGCTTGGACGCGTCAGGATATTTATTAATATAACTCCGATTGTACTCGTCTGAAAGAAGATAGTCATATACACCTAGGATGGTTTGAGGGTGAGTAAAATCATGGGATCATTTTCATTTTTGGGTGAACTATCCCTTTAGCGCCGCTTGGTGTTAGAGTTAATTAGATAATTAAGTGATTAACTGAGTGATGCTTTTTTATTGAAGACACCTGATGATAACAAGCAGAATCACTGAGGGAAAGAGAAACACAAGAACTACAACTGACTTCCAGCCACAGCCTTATGCAGAGTTCACACTGCATGATTTTAGCCTGATTTTCACTAACCAACAGATTTTGCAAAATCACCAACAAATGCCCAAAATTGGAGGCAAATCGCTGCTCGTTCACGCGAGTGATCACGCAGTGTGCATTATCAAAGACGCGATCTGAGAGAATCAACATTGTGTGATTCAAAATCCTGCTGTGTTAAATGTGTTCTGACTGAAAATGGCGTCGCCGATGACCTACAGCCAATGAGAGAGCAAGAAAAAGGGCAGTGTGAAGTTCGGGGAGGAGTTATAGACCAGAATATCACAAGCAAAGGCTCCTTTTTGGTCTATTTGGACCCAAGAAATACAGGAACGTTTTTTTTCTCCTTTTCGCTGCAAATCAGTGCACAGACTATTTGGATCGCAAGCTTCTTGCTGGCTACTTTTTAATAACAATTCCAGTCTCACGTGAGAACTGTGATCTCATGTATGATCTTGCGTTATTTCCTTATAACTTCTCGCATGCTTAGTTGTGAAATGTAGTTTGTGGATCAGACAGAGGTGTCAGCGATTCTTCCTACTGTAAAGTCATGCAAGGTGAAACCCCTGTCGCTGATATATCATGCAGTGTGCACACAGCAGCGACTGAATGCTATGCCAGATAGTCGTGCAGTGTGAAAAGGACAGTGAATTTGACGACTTTGAAAATTGTGCTGTGTGAACTCGGCATTAGATGAAAACAACTGAAAAGACATTAAATCTCTCTAATTATAAACCAGACTGACTTTATTTGTCATTTGTTTGCAGTTTTTTTAGTATTAACAGAGGTTTCGATGTTGATGTTTTATTGAAAATCACCATTGGTCACCATTATGACAATCAGTGTTTCCTTTAGCTGGGCAGTTTGACTCAGAAAAATTGAACAGAAAATTTGCCAGAAACAAAGATGAACAGGTGATATAGTTTTCATCATCATAAAGTAGAATTTGTTAATTTCATCACTGAACAAAAGTGGTTATTCCATTATTAAATTATTTTCACCAACAATATTTTCTTACCACTGATCAGACATTCTGATTTTATATATATATATATTGTAGGAAAACATTTTTTAGACACACACAGACATCTTTTAACACCCAGCTGGTGGTTCCCATATAAACACTGAGTGGTGCTAATTTAACTTAAAGATTCAGTTCAGTTGAAATGTTTCTCTCACCTCTGAACATGGTCACATGACTGTAATGAGTCTGAAATAAAAGAAAGAATCATTAAATCATCACTTATAATGTTCATGAAGGATTAACACTTCAGATGCATCTGTACAGGTAAAAACTTAATCATCAGTTCTATGTGTTATAAATGTGTTGAGAGAAAAATCAAAATTTACAGATTTCGCAGAATCGCAGATGATCTCATGATTCAGATTCACACAGCGAGAAGTGACGAGACGATCCGATGAGACTGAAATAACAGGATCAATCAGTGTTTCAGGAACTGATGGATCTGCGATCTTAAATCCATCCTGATCAAATCAAACACAAGACAATGAATTTGTCAGCAACAGAAGATGATGAAACTGAGGTAATGTTCACAAACAGATGTTTGTGAAGCAAGTGACACAAGCAGGTGAGTTTCTGAGTACACAGAATGATCTGGGTAAACAACAGTCCTTTTCTTTGATTTGTGCTGCTGTCAGCTAAAATTATTTGCAATCATTCTGTTGAAGCTGTTGAAAGACACAGTGTCTTGTATGTTGTTCAGTGTGTTTGTAACCAGTGGGATACGCACTGACTGCACTATCGCCAAATTAAGTGCTTCAGTCAGAGAGAGGAGCAGGAGGGATTTCATTTGCTGTGATACTTTTAGGCCTTTTTGAAAATGTCTTAGTGAATGTTTTAGTCTGGTTTTAAATGTTAGCTGTCTGTTTTCTGTAATTTTGGTATATATATATATATAAACAACTCACATAACTCAAATAATCAGTCACATTTCACACACACTGTTATTCCAATTATTACGGGGACTCTCCATTGATGTAATGGTTTTTATACTGTAACTAAACTAAACTATATATTCTATGCCCCTACACTACCCCTACACCTAAACTCCCATTACACAAAACTTTCTGCATTTTCACATTCTTAAAAACATCATTCTGTTTGCTTTATAAGCTTGTTTCCTCACACACACACGCACACACACACACACACACACACACACACACTTTACAACGCTAACATGTTAATTTTTTTCTCATTCTCTCTTAATTTCTTAACTTGTTAGCATACACAGAAAAACACTCACCTCTGAATACCAGCTCTGCTCACAGTCAGGGTTGAGGGTTTGATTGAAGACGACAGAGGAAACCACATACAGAAACCCCAGAGAGGTCTGAATCTCGCCACATGTTACTGTGATGTTATTCATGATACAGTTGTATTGAAAACAGGAAGGGTTGTGGTTTTGATCTGCAAATCGTCAAAACCAACATTTATACTTGTCAAGTCACCTTTACTTTTATAAAATAGAAATTCTATGATTCCTTCACAATATTAAAGAGGAAATAACAGAATCAGTGTTTAGACGCAGCACATAAATGAGGCAATCCCAAATTCTGCTGTAAAGCAGCTCTACAAAAGACAAGTTCAGTTCAGTGTCGATTCATTTCCACTCAGTTCAATAACTGTAAAGTTCATGCAGTGTGAAACAACAACAAACATTTGTGGATGAGGTGTTAATGATCTGTGATGGAAAGCAGTAAAGAACCTCATCTTCTGTTATTTCTTCATGTCTTTCAAATAACAACATAAATTCAGGTCTGCTTCTCAGATAAAGCTTTCACATCGTTTCATAACATTATGACATTTGACAGATTTATTAGCTTCTTTACACACACATTCAAAACAAAAAGTCTATTCAAAGTCTGTTCAATAACAAGCATCAGTCGAAGACTCACCAATTTAAGTTAGTCACATTGTTTTTGTGAATATTTTACATTTGAAGCCTTTCCCTGTAAGACGGTTATAAACTTGCTAATCATAAAAACTGTAATGAAAAGTATTTCTTACCTGAAGTAGATAGCCTGAACGATGGGAGCAGAGAGCTGATGCTGAATGAAACTCCTCCAGACAGAGGCTGTATTTGAAGCACATGACTATGTGGTGAAATTAGACAAAAGGAAGCAGCAGATGCAGAGGACTTTCCACAAGCACACTACCCCTCTAACATCCAAACCAATGCATGTACCCACACCCACACACACATCTTTTGTTCATACTATACCAAGAACCGCCACAGGAACCTAAACCTCAAACAATTTGTCAGCAACAGCGGAATGTTCACAAACATGATTGTGAAGCAAGCAATGCAAGCAGGTGAGTTTCTGAGTACACAGAATGACTTGAAACACTGATCTGGGTAAATAACAGTCCTTTTCTTTGATTTGTGCTGCTGTCACCTAAAATTATTTGCAATCATTTTGTTGAAGCTGTTGAAAGACACAGTCTATGTTGTTCAGTGTGTTTGTAACCAGTGGGATACGCACTGACTGCACTATCGCCAAATTAAGTGCTTCAGTCAGAGAGAGGAGCAGGAGGGATTTCATTTGCTGCAATACTTTGCACTTACTCTACCCCTACAACTACCCATCACAGAAAACTTTCTGCAGTTTCACATTTTCAAAAAACATCATTCTCTATGATTTATAAGCTTGTTTTCTCATGGAGACCTAAAAAATGTCCCCACAAGGTCAAAATGTACTGGTATTACTATACTTGTGGGGACATTTGGTCCCTGTAACGTAGGGAATACCAGTGTGCATGCATACACACACAATTGTAAGCTGTTTTAGACATATGCTTCTGCTAAATGTCAGTCAGGTATTAAGAAATATGAAAAAAAAAACTGTCTCAAAAAAGTGTCTGAAAAAAAGAGAAAACACTAACTTTTAAATATCAGTATATCATAATATTTTACTTCAACCACAAAAGATTAAATACTTTCAGCTCCATCAAGACAGATTTGTGCCATTTCTCTCTTTTAATGGAAACACCATCAAAAAGTTCAATATACAATATTAAAAAAAAAACAAAAAAAAAAACTCATGTGTCTCTGGTAGGTTTCACATCACTATCATTGTGGTTTTTCTGATTCGAGGAAATCTAACCCATTGGTGGATTTACATCTCTTGTGGTTAAAAAGCAAATGAAAGCACACTGACAGAGACATGTTTCATACCCTAAATGGTATACTATTTGTATTGTACAAATAGCTAGCAGTTAAATGGTGTGTTGTTTTCAGGGCCTTTTCACCAGGTTTATCAGATGTGTCAAATAAATCCCTCTTTAGAATCATCATGATTCACTTCAGACACACAAGATTTAATTCAACACAGAGTTTGATCTGAATCAGGACAGATGTGTGTGTCTGTAATAATGTTAAGGCAGATTCTCATAGTAATGAATGTGTTTGAAGAAGTGAAACTCAGTTATCATTTCCTCTCCTTCATGTCACTCCAAACCTCTGTGTCTTTACTTCCATGGATCAAAAACACAGAGGTTTTCTTCAAAAAATATATCAGAGTGAACTGTCTTATTAAGAATCATCTTTCTGTCATAAACATCATGATTAGAGTCAAAGTGTCTCTCTCACCTCTGAACATGGTCTCCATTCTCAAATAAAATGACAGAAAAAAAAGCGTCAGAGCAGTGTTTATAGAGTTCATGAAAAATTCATTACTGTGTGAGTTTATTGTTTTCATGTTCTGCAGCTCTAATGATTCATAATTAAATCAAAAGAACATGATCATAATTCCTGTGTGTTTAAATATGAAAACAGATGAATGTTGAGAGAGATTGAGTTGATTTACTCTTTTAGAATGACACTGAATCTCATGATGAAGGAAGTGACGAGATGATCAGATGAGACAGACGCTGCAGGTTCACTCAGTTCGCATACATCGAATCCACACAAACTGAGTGAACCTGAGTGAACAGACGCCCGTCTTGAACAAATCATCAGTGAATTATCATCAAGTGAATAATCCTGCAGCTTGAGGACAGAATACCAGCTCTGCTCACAGTCAAGATTATCAGTTTGATTCAGTAAATCAGCATGAAGTGTGTATTCAAACACGCCGTCAGTCTGAATCTCTTCACACATGATTCAACTCAAATGAAGAACATGTTTGAAATTACTGAACAAATGACTACAATATATTACTATTACATGACAAGGCTTTTATTGGAATAAGCATTTAAACATTTCTAGACAGATGTTAAGAGGATCATCTTCCATAATTTATCATACACCAATACAATTGTTTATTTCTAAAAGAGGATCTATGGAAGATTGTAAGCATTTCAGAGATATATGGATATTTTTCTTACAAAAACCCATTGATTCATTTCAGAAGGCCTTTATCATCATTATGGTTAATAATGATATTAACCCTGGAGCTGTATGGATTATTTTTATGATGGATGGATGCATTTTTGGGGGGCTTCAAAAATGCATGTGTTCACTATCATTATAAATCTTTGGAAAGCCAGGATATTTTCAGGTATATCTCCGATTGTGTTTGTCTGAAAGAAGATAGTCATATACATCTATAGGATGGCTTGAGGGTGAGTAAAGCTTGGGATAATTTTCATTTTCGGGTGAACTATCCCTTTAAGTGGATTCCCTTCACTACATCAAATGTTGCAGACTGTAGCATGTGTTTTATTATTTTGTTGCATAGAATATGTTAAATATGCTGCATACAAATACCTAGATGTTACGTAGGTCTATGCAGGTATATCAACCCAAATGTAATAATATATGCAGGCCTTTTATTGAAATCGTGAGAAGAGAAGTGTATATATGTATATGTATATATCGGGTTTTCAAGAGACACTGTTTACAAAAGGAAAATTTTCCAAGACATGTTTTAACAACAAAAAAAAAAAAGTTAGAAAGACTTAAGTTTCACCGACCACAAAATCACAGACTCTAAACGAACTTCCTGAGCAAAAGACATTAATTAGGCGTCGTTTACAAGGCAGAGAACTGAAATCAGTTCAAGATCATTTGTGATTTATAGATTTCACATCTGAAGATAGTCGTACATGCTTTTTCTGTGTGTAGCCTACGCTCGTTCTATGAATCACACTTCACATTTGAGAAATTATTGCAAGATCAAATTTAGGATGGTTTCTTTGCAACATTATATAAATGAGACCTTGTTTGTCTGAATAACTTAATGTGCAATTTAAAGTGTTTTATTTTCTTTTCATCATTCCAATAAAGGCACTTGAATATTGAAACACAGAACAAGCAGAGTTAGCAGTCTCTTTTTTGTGGTTTAATAACCAGTTCATGGCGCAATTTCATTTTAATTAATTGTAATACACCTCTTTTGATTTATTCATCCAAATTCCGTGACATTCCACGTTATACAGTAAATTCCAATCATAACTGGATGCTTTATAAACCTGCTAATCAAACATTTGGGCCAAATGTGGCAGATAGTTGGCACACCGGCCTACAGATATAGCATGGCATGAGCACATGTGGGCAAAGGGTTCACTGTATATGTTTTGCCATTGCTTTAGAATTTTATTTGGATCACTATTGCATTAGGGTATATAGCCCAGATGATTTATTGGAACACCAGATTCGGGATCAGATTCTTTTAACATGGAGATTCAGAAAGCTTCTGCCTCATCTGTACATTAAAACATCATCAGCTCTTACATGTGTTTCAGTCGAACTCGGTTTGATTCACTCCTGTTTTCTAAATCATTGTGCTGACAGACGCTCAGCTCTGATCTCTGAAATCATCTGAACACAGAATGACACTTATTAATAAAATTGTATTTATCATAGTATTTACATGTACTCAGAGAGATGTTAAGCTACTGTGAGGTTCACAAACTAGGCTATTTTACTTTACTGGAAAATTATAAAATTGTGCTGTATAATTATAAAGTGCACATTTATAGATGAGGGCAATTTGTGTCAATAAACAAGCATATTATGTTCATTACTGATACTCACATTCATAATCATGTTTTAGTTTTAGTTTTTATGACTCTTTCTGACACATTTAAAGCTTCTGGACTCACCTGAAGATCCTTTTACACAGAATGAAACACATCAGTGACCTGAAGAGAGCAAACAGCCACCAGAACTGATCTATACAAGTGATGAAATATCAAATCAGCTGATGTGTAAGAATGATGAATCAATACTAGAGTCTTGGTTTAAAACTCTTGCCCCCGGTTTCACAGATAAGGTGACCGGGCATAAGCTAGTCCTAGACTAAAATGCATGTTTGAGCTGTTTCAACTGAAAGCAACTTGTACTGACATATCTTAAAATAAGTCAGTGAAATTGTTTTGTCTCAAGATGCACACCAATAATATTTTATTGCTTTATAATGTTTCCTGGGGTGAACTTATAATGTTAGTATGCTTTTTACATCCAAAATAATCATAATTTAGAAATAAAAGGCATTTTTCCTGCCCTGATTTTAGCCCTGTGATTTAAACGCTGCTTTAAGGGGTGTGTCTGCTGTGAGACTTCAGTGTAAACGCCCACTGCTGTGATTGGCTAACATCTTTCCATTTGAAATAGCTAAGTATTACTCTTTCGAAAACTTTTAGTACCTTTTTACTATTATAGCACTCAAAATTAACTTATCGTGAAAAGTGTTGTATAACATTTAGATCTATGGCATTAGAACATTGTAGCCGATCACAGACATGTTGTTGAGCACATGAATGCAGTGATCTCATCATTGCAACTCAATTTCTGTACACTAACGAATGCTTTCATCATAACTAACAGTGCAAACATGATGTAAATAAGAGATTTGTTGAATAAAACAGGAGTTTTGGCAAGAGTCCAGAACTCAGTCACTGATAAACGCACGCTGTTTGATTGACAGCTCCAGCAATTGTAAAGGGAGCGTTCTTTGATCTCTTCTTTATATAATTTAATCACCGTTTAAATAACAGATTATTTTCATCCTACTAAGAGAAACAACATGAAGGTGACAATATTCACTGGTTTGATTTACTGACACGTAGACAAAGAACATCTGACAGTACATGAATCATTAATATCAGATCAGGCATTAGAATTAACACAGTTACTCACATGTTGTTGCATTACTGTCAAGTCCATATCGTAAAAGTCTGTTTGCAAAGCCTGCGCCAAAATGCGATTGATTTACCAAAGAATACACAGTGAAATGTGCTGAACACAAATAAATAAAGCTCAACTGAGACATTCACATTGCTGAAAATAAATAACCATATTCCTAGCATTAGGATCCATTGAAAGGTAATGATATTCTTGTCCTGTATTGCTCTTCTCTCCTCCTCATCTTGCTAACATGCCAGTGGGCGGGGCTAACATTGCAATGATGAACTTACAGGATATTCTTATAGTATGATGACATCTTATATATCAAAAGCTCAAGGAAAAGTTGATTTCTCAATTCATGACCCCTTTAAATTTCCATGCATGAAATATACTGTCAGATTAAGTAAAAGACATATTAGAAATAGAAACAATTTCATTTTTGTAAACGTTTCACATAATGTGAGGGGGAAAAACATGCAGAAAACCTTTTTGCACCCAACAGGAATCTGCCAATGAGATATTTAAGACTTTAAAACTATTGTCTGTATACACACACATTAGGAGCAGTGAGTAGTGAACACACACTGCAAACCATGGACACACACACCCAGAGCAGTGGACCGCCATTCACTATTGGGGGTTAGGTGTCTTGCTCAAGGGCACCTCAGCCATTTCCTGACGGTACTGAGAATCAAACCTGCAAACTTTGAATTACCAGTCTGACTCTTTAACCATTAGGACACAACTGCCCAATAAAGGTTCATCAACATAACAGGGCAGAATCACTGAAGATCCCATCCCAGAGGAGCAACCAGAGGACTGCGTTATTGAGGTTCATATGCTGATTCTTGATGTCTGTGTGGTCAGCATGACACCATGGAGGTTTATAAAATCTGATTGTCACAACAATGGATCTTACACTGTAGAATCACAATTCTACTATAATGAATAATACAAAACTAATAATACATCACCTGTTTAATCAGAGATTAGACTCTAAGTTCAGTGAATCAAGTCACTAAATGATTTTCATCATCAAAACATAACCATTGACACCCAATCATATGTTCTTTTGGCTTTTGTGCCATAACAAACATGTTTAATAAACACACGGTTACAACAGCCAGAGAAAAACTGATATTATAAAGTCAAGGGTCAAAAGCACAACTTAAAAAACACTGATCACCATCATGGTGACTTCAAATGAACCTCAAATCATCAATTCTCAATAACGTATGATCAAAATAAAGTAAAATGCTTAATAATAAGCAAAGCTGGTAATGCTGTTTGTGGAGTTGTTTAATTCTCCTCTGCTGAGATCTTGAGAGATTTAATGTCTTCTTTTATCTTGAGTTGATTTCATCGAAGGGCATCACAGGTACTCCATCTCATCACTCATCACTGGGCATCACAGGTACTCCACTTCACTGGTTTGAATCCTATCTCACAGGAAGGTCTTTCAGGGTTGCCTGGAGAGAGGAGGTATCCGAAGCTCATCAACTGACCACAGGGGTTCAGTTCTTGGACCCCTCCTCTTCTCCATTTACACTACATCACTTGGTCCCATCATACAGGCACATGGTTTCTCCTACCATTGCTATGCTGATGACACACAACTCTTCCTTTTATTCCAACCAGATGATCCCACAGTAGCTGCACGAATCTCAAGCTGTCTGGCGGACATCTTGGCATGGATGAAAGAACATCATCTGCAGCTCAACCTGGCTAAGACTGAGCTTCTCGTCTTCCCTGCCAATCCGACTCTAAATCATGATTTCAGCATCCAGCTAGGAACATCCTCAATTACCATCAAATTCGGCCATAAATCTTGGAGTAATCCTTGATGACCAACTGACCTTCAAAGACCACATTGCAAAGACAGCTCGGTCATGCAGATTTACACTACACAACATCAGGAAATTCAGGCCTTTTCTAACAGAACATGCAACACAACTCCTTGTCCAGGCCCTGGTCATTTCTAGGCTTGATTACTGCAGTGCTCTTCTGGCTGGACTGCCATCATGCACAATCAAGCCTCTTCAAATGATCCAGAACGCTGCAGCACGTCTTGTCTTTAACGAGCCCAAAAGAGCCCACGTCACACCTCTCTTCATCTCTCTGCACTGGCTACCACTTGCTGCTCGCATCAAGTTCAAGGCATTGACACTTGCTTACAGATCTACCACAGGCTCAGCACCCTCCTACTTCCACTCACTCTTACGAGTCTACACTCCGACCAGAAGCCTACGCTCATTAAAGGAGCGAAGGCTCGTGGTACCATCACAGAGAGGCACGAAATCACTCTCCAGAAGATTCTCGTTCACTGCTCCACGCTGGTGGAACGATCTTCCTGCCTTCATCTGGAATGCAGAATTCCTGGCAATATTCAAAAGACAGATGCTCACGAAAAGATCTCTTTCGTGAGCACTTAACCTCATCTTTAAAAAAAACAAACAAAAAAAACCTATCCTTTCATTACTTATCCTTTCACTTCACTTTGTAGCTTATGATACTCTGAGCAATGTCTGAAACTTGTATTGTGAGCACTTCTTGTGTCTATTTGCCTCGTCATGACAACTCGCTTGTTGTATTCCTCACTTGTAAATCGCTTTGGATAAAAGTGTCAGCCAAATGAATGAATGTAAATGTAAAATGTAAAATGGAAGGCTGTGGCTGATGTCAATTGTAGTTTCTGTGTTTCTCTTTCCTTCAGTGATTTTGCTTGTTATCAGCAGGTGTCCGTCACTAATGCTCAGTCATCACTTAATTTCTTGACTGCAATGTATATCTTCTTTTAATGAACTTAACTGAAATAAGTTTTGAGTACTCATAACTATGGGCGACATTTGACTCTCAAGATAGGGGGGCAAGAATTTATTTATTTATTTATTTTTTATTTTATTTATTTATTTATTTTTTTTGCAGGTACAAAACGTTTTTTTGTACCTGCATCATCAAATTATTCGCAGAAATTTTAAGCAAGCAAGTTTAAGCTTGTTGTTTATTTACTCATTTATTTAATAATTCACTTAATTTTATTATCACAGGAAATGACGTGGACGATATGTGAATCAGTGTCCATCATTTTGCGAGCAACTGGTGATAAAGAAAAATGCCACATCGCAATATTGAAAATATTTCCATTTTAAACCATGAAGGCGAGCCAATTGATATCACACAAACAATGCGCAAACTTTGCGTGAGAGTTATACGGGTGAAGAAGCTATATTATTTCACTGTGAAGGGATAAACGGTGTTTGGGCAAGGCATCAAATCGATTAACTGTTTTATCCAAATCCACATGCATGGATCGTTCAGTGTTCAGTACTGCTATGTCCGAATCTCTCCTGTCTCATGATGTTTCTCATGTGGTTTTTTTTTTTACTAGACTGTGGACTAGCTTTGACTCTCTGAGCAGTGGCCGCGCAGCCAAATTTTTTTGACCACGGACATGTGCCGTGTGCATGCGCCAAACGCGTCTTTGAAAGGCTCGCGCGCTCAGGGGGCTGTAAAATATGTATTTTTGTAGTTATTTTCATTTATTCAGACAAACTGACTGAATAAATGAATGTTAAATCGCTTTGACAGAAGATTACTTGTTTTCAGATCATTTCTCTGACGGTCTTACCGTAATAGCCAGTGTATGCGCAAACCACAAAATATAGTGGCGGCTAGACTGACCGTGCATTTTGCGGTGCTGCTGGCTTGACCGCAGTGGAAAACATATGGGATAACTTTTAATAATTAAATTGAGGTAATTACATTTTCAACTCTTAACTTTTTTTTTTTTTTTTTGAGAAAGTTGAGAAAGAACAAAATGAATTGCACCCATATGGGGACAGAAAAAGTTACTGCATTGAGGCAATAGTTTATGCAGTGCAATCAATGAACACATTTCCATAACCACTGAACTTTACAAAAAAAAAAGAAGAAGTATGTTACAGATGCTATGTTACACTGTTAAAACGTTGGATTCTCATGCTAAACATGGCCAAAGTTTCAAAAAATTAGTTGACCTGGTTTAACCCGTCATGTGACTTGAGAAACCAGCGATCATCCACTTCTTGTAAAAAAAAATCCAGTTTCATACTTCAAATATTTTTTCAAAGGGTCATAATGTAGTCATTTTCAGTGTGACTTATGGCTCTGCATACTTCCAGGCCTGGAATTCTGTTAACAGAAGAATCTTTAAAGATGATTGACTGTTCTGCTATTCATTAATAGTGTTTACTGTACATACTAGTTCCCTTTCAAAAGCTACTCTCAATGCTGCGCTTGATTTAAGCACTATGGGAAAACATTTGTGTTTGACCGGTTGTGAACACATGGCAAACAAGCCAAAGAATTTGAATTTGAATTTGAATAACCTCTGTTGATGACATCATTAGAATGCACACATCAGAGGCTATAAATAGACGTGTGACAGGTGCGCTCATCAGGTTCTTTTGTCTTCAGAACCGCATTGTGTACCATGTGTGATGGAATATTTTCCTCTCAAACTACACCCTTTTGTTAGAAATTAGTTTAGCAAGGCCAGGAGATTTTATCTCAGGATGCTAACGACAGATGCTTCCCTGTCAGGCTGGGGTGCAGTCTTAGATGGCTGTCCAGCCCAAGGGGTCACTTCTAATTGCACCCCTCAACTCTCCCCCCACACAAGTTTTAACTAAATTCTTATACTATATGCTAGTGCAAGTATATGAGAATTAGTTCAAACTTTGACCTGTTGAGGGCAGTAATACAATAATAGTGCAAAACTAGTGCAAGACGAGCGTTTGTGGTTAAAAAGTATATACAATTAAATTTTTTTTTAGAAAATGACCAATTGTTTCTCTAGTTAAGACCCTTATTCCTCATCTGGGATCATGTAGAATGATTTGAAGCTGCACTGAAACTGTAGTTTGGACCTTCAAACCATTGGTAACTGTTAAAGTCCACTATATGGAGAAAAATCCTGGCATGTTTTCCTCAAAAACCTTAATTTCTTTTCAACTGAAGAAGGAAAGACATGAACAGCTTGGATGACATGGGGGTGTGTCAATCATCAGGAAATTTTAATTTGAAAATGAATTAATCCTTTAAAAGTAACCCAATTCTGCTGGAAAACTGCAGACTTGGCAACACTTCATGTCTAGGTTTCTGAGATGAGTGAGATGGCTGCATCATTCTCGCTCTAATGTGGTGCCAGTATTTTTACTGGTGTGATGCAATCAGGCTTTAGTATTCAAGGAAGGAAGGGAAGGCCAAGGAACCCTGCTCCTGAAGAGTCAATTCATCTTCATTTATATAGTGCTTTTCACAATACAGATTGTTTCAAAGCAGCTTCACAGTGACAATAGGAAAATTAATTGACAGATTGTTTTGGCTTTACAGCAGCTCCAGGAAAAGTTATTATTGAGCTAAAGTAGGTTTTTGATTGAATCACTTCTGTTGTAAAACGTGTTAATTATTAACTTAGGGGCCACTTAAATGCATGTCATTTCTGCAGGCTGCATCTTACTCTGTGAGATAAACAGTCACTCTTTTCATAGCTTTTGCTGGCTCTGAGACACTCGCCTGGTATTTCTCCTGCTCTTTGTCTAGCAAAAAATCCCTCAACACTAAATGAAAGCTTAAAAATGAAGGCCTGATTATTTCAGGGGCCTTGTCACAAGTCCATTGTTTTTGAATTTTTGTGTTACTTTTGTTATATTTTCACACTCAAAACAACGATTTGGTAATCCTCTTGTACCACTGTCCTCTTTTGTGCTAATAAATAAGTCTCCTGACAGTTCTCTCCCAAGTGCTTCCACTGTTGTCAGCATTAATTCTGAGAATGATTCAGTGGGCTATATAACACTTTTAATTGTCAAGAAATTACTTCTCTTTAAATGTTTTGGTTTAACATACTTACCTGTTGATCAAACATTGCCTTAAACTTACACCAGAAAATTTTTATTTTGTTTTATTTAGTAACTTTTAGGAGGGTGTACTCATTTTTGCTACACAACAATTTATCACCTTGATAAGAAAATCTTATTTTGCTGAATAATTTTGACATGCTTCTTTGGTTATTGATTAAGCAGACTTGCTGAAACATTATATCTCTAAAGAACCCTAACATGTCTTCTAAGTAATTGAGTAATTGCTGACTTTCAGAAGTTTCAGAGGGGGTGTACTCATTTATGCTGTGCACTGTAAGTGTTTAGTCTATAGCTTTGCGCATTTGAGTGTGTGTGCGCAGACGCTTAGTATTTTTACAAATTGACATTGCCAAATTATATGTAATGAAAGACAAACAAATTGTTGATATTAATAATGAATTTAGGTTTTGATACTATGTCATTTTGATTAAAAGTTTTTAAGATTAACAAGTTTAGGTTTATGTTCATTTATGTTCTTTTTTGGGGGGCTATAATGACTGTAAATTGATCTGTTGTGAAAAGATTAACAAAAAGGTTTTTACGTAAATGTTATGATCTGTTTTGCAACCTCCTTTTGCCAAGTTAACAGATCTGAGTCTTCATCTATAATGCCTGATGAGTTTGGAGAACACCTGACAAGAGATCAGAGATCATTCCTTCATACAGAATCTCTACAGGTCCTTCAGATTCCCAGCTTCATGTTGGTGCTTCTTCTCTTCAGAGAAGACAACTGAATATGCATTTTCTTTAGGGTTCAGGTCAGGTGACGGTCATGAAAGAAGTTTCATTTTGTGCTCAGTGACACATTTTTGAGTTGGCTTTGATGTTTGTTTTGGATCACTGACCTGATGGAAGATCCAACCACGGCCCATTATTGGATTTCTAGCAGAAGCGGTCAGGTTTTGATTTTTTATCTGCTGGTATTTGATAGAATCCATAATGCCATGTATCTGAACAAGATGTCCAGGACCTCCAGCAGAAAAATAGGCCCACAACATTAAAGATCCAGCAGTATATTTAACTGTGGGCACGGGGTACTTTTTATCCATGAGTGCACCAAATCCATCTGGTGGGTTTGCTGCCAAAAGCTCTTGTTTTAGTTTCATCTGACCATAGAAGCTGGTCCCGTTTGAAGTTCCAGTCTTGTCTGACAACTGAATATGCTGGAGATTGTTTCTGGATGAGAGCAGAGGATTTCTCTTGAAACCCTCCCGAACAACTTGTGGGGATGTAGGTGCTGTTTGATCATTTTTTTTTTTTCGGCTTTCTGAGACTCAAGACTCAACTAATCTCTGTAATTTTCCAGCTGTGATCCTTGGAGAGTCTTTGTCCACTCAAACTTACCTCCTCACCGCGCATTAGGACGATTTAGACACACTTCTCTTCCAGGCAGATTTGTACCATCTTTAGTTGATTATAACTTCTTAATTATTGCCCTGATGGTGAAAATGGGGGTTTTCAATGTGAAGCTTTCTATTTTGTGAAGCTCAACAATCTTTTGCTGCACATCAGAACTATGTTCTTTGGTTTTACTCATTGTGATGAATGATTAAGGAAATTTGGCCTTTGTGTTTCCTCATGTTTATACTCCTGTGGAACAGGAAGTCATGGCTGGACAATTTCATGCTCCTAGTCACCCTGGTGTGCTAAAAATTTAAAAGTGGATGGGAATATACTTCAGAGATATTTTACGCATAATAATTTACCGTTAATTGTGTCCAACGTGTATTCGAGAAAACATTTATTTCATAATAAAATTTACCCCCCCATTTTAAATTCTTATACGTCAGTGAAAATGTTAGATTTTTGTGATTTTTTAAAATAAAAGATCTAAAGGATTAACGATGCACATTTATTTTCACAGGCTTTTTTGTTCATATTTACCAAGGGTACCAACAATTTTGTCCACGTCTGTTTATGTGTGTAGATTGTAAACTGAATGCTAATTTTTCTAGAGACTTAAAGTGCTTAGATTGATTATGTTATGCACAATCTCTGCTGACACTTCAGGGCTGCGTTGTCGTCCTGTCTAGGCACAGGTCCTCCATCTGATCTGGATACGGCCTGGATCCGGCTGACCAAGGTAAACCTTGGGATAAACAGAGAGACTAATCTTAGCGTAGATGCAATTCTTCTTCTGATGTAACAAGTACATCTGGTGTTATAGGAAGTGTTCCTGGTTCTGGCTAATTTATGCAATTTAATGGATTTGAAAACATAAATTGATAATATGTGTGTATGCCAGGTTAAAGAGATGCGTTTTTAGTCTAGATTTAAACTGACAGAGTGTGTCTGCTTCCCGAACAATGCTAGGAAGATTGTTCCAGAGTTTAGGTGCCAAATAGGATAAGGATCTACTGCCTGCGGTTGATTTTGATATTCTAGGTATTATCAACTGGACTGAATTCTGAGATCACAATAGATGTGAAGGACTATGATGCATTAAGAGATCGCTCAGGTACTGGGGAGCTAAACCATTTAGTGCTACAGTCCTGCACACTTTAGTACCAACCCTGCTCCAAAACACCTGCCTGTCATTTTCAAGTAAATTCAACTCTTCAGTCTACTTGTTACCGGTGGAACAGCATAGTGATGCACTCTGGAAACATGTAAAAAATGTCCACCAACAACAAACTGACACATTCCGTTTTTTTTTTTTTGGACACACAATACCTTTTGTTCCTACATTTCTCCAAGAGATTTTCAGTAATAGACAACTGAACAGAAATGAAAGTAAAAGTAGTCCAACAACACATGCAGCAAATGTATATATTGCAACTTGGTGTCGACTTTATAAATTAAATTTTTGAAAAGATTATGTCCACATGGAATGTTTATTGTATTCACTAGTCTTGAAACATAAAGAATGCAGGCAATGGCTGACAGATTCATAAACACAACTAAGCTAGAGATTAAAGGTACATAATTCATGACAAGAAAAGACCAGGGTATCATAGTCAACATTTTTAAATCATTTTTGAGTATTTGATTAAAATCTGCTGCTAAAGATCAGTTTTGTAACATCACTGTATGTTGTTCACTGTGTCAGTCACAGTATGTGTACTGTACATCAAACACTTTGATATTGAAGGTTAAATTTTGATATGGTGACAACTGAATCATGAAACAATGAGCAAACAGATCTGATGTGTGAATTGCTATCGAAGGCTAAGGCGACACGTGAACATGATCTGCACAAACGAGTGGCATTATTAATTAAAAAACAAAAACTTTTGTAAAGAGCATATTATTGGTTCCCCAGCACATCAAAGCTGTAGTGGGTGTGTGAGATTCAACCATGTTTGAAGGTGTGGCTGAGGAATCGGCTTATATATAAGGCTGTTCTTTCACCAAGAAGAAAAAACTGCTGTGAACTTCAAAGGTAAAACATTATTCTAATGTAAAAAAAAATTAGTTTTTTATACACCCTTGTGTTAATTGAATGTGTGAATTTTATTGACAGTTGTCCCTAGGGCATCCAAAGTGAGATAAAGACATTTAGGTAAGTGGTTTTTCTTATTATAGCTGTACATTGCTTTCAATATTCACTGTAAAAAAAAAAAATGATGACAAATTAAATGTTGTTTGAACTTACAAAATTTAGTTGCATTAACTTTAACTTACTTTAAGTTTTCAGTACAAATGTTCCCTGTAAAATGTTTTTTTTTTTTTTTTTGTACACTCAACTTTTTGAGGTATTTCCACTGACTTAATCATTTTTAATTACTTAGAATATTAAGTATTTTCAACTTGACAAATTTAGTTATTAAACAGTTTATTCAATAGTTTTCAATACCAAAGTTCATGTAACCTAATGTGGCTTATTTTATTTATTCAACCAAATAAATAATTGTTTTATTTAAATTCTTTCATGTCAATTGTAAATAATTATTATTTTTTCCCCCAAATGTTTCAACAATGTTTCGGTAGAGAACTTTATTCCCAATTAAATATTTTTTTTTACAGCAAATAATAACTGATCTGATTTCAGCCACTGAAACATGAACTGCAAATAAAATCAATTACATTTCTCCAGATCTGAGCAGAGGATGATTGAACAACTCCAAAAACAGCTTTACCATCTTCACTTATTACAGACCAGTTTGAGTTTATTTCTTTCATAAGTTGTTTCTGAGAATTAACAGAGGTTTAGCTCTAATTAATGTTGATTTTTTTATTGACTTTTTTTGTTTGAAGTCACAATTATAGTGAAAAGTGTTTGCTTTAGTTGAGCACTTGACCCTTGGCTTTTTTTTAAATGACTTCTTTACACCAGTTGCAACAGTGTTTCATTAAGAACACATGCTTTAATGAAGTAGATCAGCTGAGGTTGTCTGCTTTTAACACATTCAAATGCTTGTACAGTGATTGAAATTACTGTTTCAAAGCAAATGTAGTGAAGGCCCTACTGAACTGTGAAAATATTTTCTTTTTACTAAACTCATTTAGCTGTGAGAGAAAGAGCACTAGTGCATTAACACTGACACAACTGATAATCTCCTTAAAGTCCCCCTGTAGTATTTTTTTCCCCCTTAAAACTCATCATTGATCACCAAAATGACATATTTAAAAAAAAATTCAAGTGAAAAAAAAATTCTTCATACCTTAAAATAGCTTGTACACCCTTGCTCATTTAATATACACAGATCTATGAATATGCAAATTAGCCCCGCCTCCACTCGCTCAGCCGTCTTCCTCTGGAAATGGATGTTTGACAATTTCGTTGCTTTTAGTTTTCAGATTTAAAAAAACATTCAGATGAAATCCTGCAGGCGCCCGTGTCTTCTCCTTACATGAAACAAATGCACATCCTTGAATGAGTGCGAACTTCCATCGTATTTAAAATTTATAATGGACTGAATAGCTCTCTCTGAACTTGACGTGCAATTCCACACTGACTGAATATGCACATGAATCACGGTCACACGCACACGCTCAGAGCAGTATTGTTTTAGCTATGTTTTATAGTATTAAAATATTTCGAAGGACAAAAACATGAACTTTATTGGCTTTACTTCAAGTCAGCTGTCACTTTACTTAGCGCGAGCTCCTATGCGCTCGCACACTTGGCACAGCCCTTGCGACGGCTCTGTCATTAATTAATATGATTTAATATAATTAGCCTTTTTCTTGACTACGTTATCAAAGAGCTGATAATGTGTTGCTAATGTTACACACTCCGTTCCTGTTCTTCATCTCAGACAGAGTCAGACTGACTTCTAACAATCAGTATCCTTACAAACGTTTTGAACAACTCAGAACGTCAGTGGAGAAAGATATAGTTCATCATAACATCGTAATAGACTCGCTATATTGATAAATCTACACAATTTTTCATATCAACAGAAAATTTACCTGGATAACCTGGCTTCTCTCGAGACTTTCCAGCTTCAGAGCGGTCATAGTTAATGATATGCTAAAGCCTGCCGGCACGTTGTTGTGATTGGTTACAAGGTAGTCTGTGACGTCACAAACACCCACGATTTAAAACCGCGGGCAGTTTCAAACATAAAATACTCAGCAATGGTGCTGACTTATGAATTTGCACATGGTTTGTCTTAAAGCATATTAAAAACACTACATAGTCATAAAAATAACATTAAAAACTTGATTTTCACCACAGGGGGTCTTTAACATTTTTGTTTATTTAGACACACTTTGACATCAACACTCATCATACAAACCTTAACGATGGTTAAAAAACATCTACTAAAATTCATGCCGCAATGCATGCTGGGAACAATGGATGAGTTTTGACTGGGGCACCCAGAATGCACTGCAGCATGAAGCTTTTTGTTGATTGTCACCATTGTTGAGATTCATATGCTGATTCTTGATGTCTGAATGATACCATCCAGCATGTTTTTTGTTTTTCTTTTAATTCTTCAAATTATCAGATTGTCATGACACTGCTGGAGCAAATGCTGCTGTATCACAAGATCAGTTGGAAGTTTAGAGGCACTAAACCCTACACAAAACCCTAACAATCAGTGGTTAGATTTCAGATGTGATCAGTGAAGCAAACCACTGATTTGGTATTATATTGTGCTGAATTTTAGGGTTTGGTATGATTATGAGTAAACAGAAATGAAAGTAACAGGTAAAGCAGAAATGTTGGATCAATAAAGTATATTCCTATTTCTTTAAGTACCAGATTATGAAGAATTTTGACAAAAGTTTTTTTTTTTTTTTCAGAATTGTACACATTATTTTAGCCTGGTCTAAAGAAAAGATCTTTGAAGACTTTGAAGAAGAAATAATAGCAGACTGAGTCAAGAGCGCTTCAGTCCTGGACTTTTTTCTTAAATCTCCGTTGCATGAGTTTTTTCAAGATGTGTTCACAGCAACCTCCTGATATTGATGGAAATGGTAAAACTACTCTTGACATAGCCAAGGAATTTTTGCCTTTTTTTAAAGATAATGAGTACTTAAATGAAATGAAAAAAAAGACTGAAAAGAAATTTACAATGAAAAAGGAACATGGTGATTGCTGGCCAGTTGCTGACATCAATCAAGCTTGGGCGGAAACAAAAACAGTGGATATAACCACAGAAGACGGAAGAGACTTGATTCTTGTTATATTGATGCAGATGGTTAAAGGTTTGGTTTGTGACGAGTGTAAAAGAAAATCGACTGTAAAAGAGACTTCGAAACAGATTAATTTGAATAATACACCTAAACAAGTGGAAGCTGAAAGAGAGAATATAAGATGTAACATGGAAGAAAACCCAGCAAATGGATCTTCTCAAATTATTGCTGAACCAAAAACATTGACAGCAGCTGGGGCAGCTGAGCAGCAGTCTGGAGGAGATTCCAGTGAATCTAAACCCAGTCATACAGATATGTTGGAAGATCCAAAGAAGCCTACATCGGAAAGCAAAAGCCCAAACAAATCTACTTCTCCAACCGTCTACATACATATCCCATTCTCAGTCTTGTGTGGCAATCAGCCAGTATTTACTGAAGATTGCAGACCTTCCTATAAATTATTAGATTATACATTAATAGATCCTAAAATAAATAAAAAACACTCTTATGTTATATTAAATAATGAAATAACCAGGAATGCTGCATGGGTGTATGAGATATTGAACAGGAGTACTTTAGCTAAAAATAATGTGAAGCAAAAACAATTCTCACAAAAAAAAGAGATCAAGCAAAAATATGAAAAACTTTATGACCAAGGTCATCTCGCTGCAGCTGCCAACCACAAGTGGTGTGGGGAAGCCTATGGTGGCACTTTTGTGCTGGAGAACATGACACCAATGTGTAAGAGATTAAACCGTACAATCTGGAAATCATTGGAGAATCGTTGTCGAAAAAAAGCATGCAACAATTTAAATGAGATCCGTAATGTCCATGTTTACACTGGACCACTTTACCTATCAAGCAATGATTCAAAGCACATGAAATGTAAGAGTTTGGGAGTCAAAGCCGTGCCAACTCACTTCTTTAAGGTGATAATTGTTGAGAATAAGAACGGGACAGTGTTAGAGCCAGAATGCTATGAGATTCCTAATGAGGAACAAGAAAACAAGGATCAATTGCCCAATGAGGAACAAGAAAACAAGGATCAATTGCCCAATGAGGAACAAGAAAACAAGGATCAATTGCCCAATGAGGAACAAGAAAATAAAGAACAAGAAAACAAAGATCAATTGCCCATTGAGGAACAAGAAAACAAGGATCAATTGCCCAATGAGGAACAAGAAAACAAGGATCAATTGCCCAATGAGGAACAAGAAAACAAGGATCAATTGCCCAATGAGGAACAAGAAAACAAGGATCAATTGCCCAATGAGGAACAAGAAAACAAGGATCAATTGCCCATTGAGGAACAAGAAAACAAGGATCAATTGCCCAATGAGGAACAAGAAAACAAGGATCAATTGCCCAATGAGGAACAAGAAAACAAGGATCAATTGCCCAATGAGGAACAAGAAAACAAGGATCAATTGCCCAATGAGGAACAGGAAAACAAGGATCAATTGCCCAATGAGGAACAAGAAAACAAGGATCAATTGCCCAATGAGGAACAAGAAAACAAGGATCAATTGCCCAATGAGGAACAAGAAAACAAGGATCAATTGCCCAATGAGGAACAAGAAAACAAGGATCAATTGCCCACTGAGGAACAAGAAAACAAGGATCAATTGCCCAATGAGGAACAAGAAAACAAGGAACAATCAAAGCACAAAGAAGAAGTAAAAGATTACGAAGAATTGCTAAAAAAGTACAGAAAGAACATTGAATATATTGAGAGAGTCTCTAAGCTGAAGTTCACAGAAAGCAATCCCAATTTAAGAGTGATGGACAGTACAAAGACAGTAGAATGGCAGGGAACGGATGGAAAAGGAGAGTCACGTACAGCTAAGACAACAGTCACAATAAGCACCCCATACTGATAATGATGATATTGAATGATTGCCTATACTTCTGACATGTGTACAGTGAATTACTATATTACCCTAATGACATTGTACCATGGTGAGTGTTTGATCTTCCCTTAAGCGTGTGTTTGGATTCCACAGAATGATAATCTGTTGATGATAAGAGGGAACATTTGTTTGAGCTTGCAGTGCTATATGATTAATAATCCCATATACTGTATGAACTTATATACAGATGCACACCATTCAAAAATAAAAATTGAAATTAGTTTCATAGACAAACATATAATTATGCTGATGTATTCCTTTTTCTCTTCACAAATTACATTATTTTATGTATAAACAGATGACTTGAGCCAAATAGCTCAGAAAACCAACCAGCAAGTAGCCACAGAAACTGCAATACTGTGGAAATATTAGTTGTTGTTTTTTTTTGTTTGTTTGTTTGTTTTGTTTTTTCTGGTAAATGTGAAGTGTACAGTTCTGAACATTGAATCCAGTCTGTGAAGAAGCGTATATATAGTTACAATTCCCTTTCTTCAAATGGGTCATTCATGTGATTCTGTAATGTTTCTTTTCAAAGTGGTGGTTCACCAAAATAAAAAGTTAAAAGCTTTTTTTTTTTTTTTTACAATACTTTGGTTTGTCCAATATGATGAATAATATCATTGCATGTAAATGATTTTAATCATAAAATGATGTCTTATTTCTATCTTACACTAATCATTTTGTCATGTCCCTGAGGCATTTTTGGCAATAATCTAAGTTTTTATTTGTGTTCTTATTTCATGAAAATATGTTTTTATAAAACATATTTTATATATAAAAAAACAGACTATAAAGTTATGTCCCTTAGTCTGTACTCAACCCCGTCACACCAACCATTCTACACCTATGATTAGTAGCGTAAAGGAATTTCCACCTGCATTATTGTCAATGGACAAGCAGCAGTTTTGAGATGAAAATTAAACTTGTTTAGTTTAACTTAACAATAAAGTTCAATATTTAAAACTGTTTACTTAGACTTACATGATATCATACCATGCATGTCATCTGTCATTTTAATGTGTAACATTATCTAAGCGAGATGTTGTCAGGTTATGTCAGTAAAAGGGATCCCTTCCATCTCTAACCGTTACTCCTCCGATTTTCACTTCTCTCTCCGATGACGACACTTCAGACTGACGCATCAACTTCAAAAGTTCCACTTTCAGTGCACTCAATCACATTTCTAGTTAGATCAATGCTTAACCTAAGGATTTTCTAGAGAAACGCTCCATGCTGATCTGGGCCCGTATGTATAAAACTTCTCAGAAATGCTCTTAAGAATAGTCTCAAGTTTTGACTTAAGTGTCAAAAAATTCTTAGTACAGAGTAGGACTTTTCTAAGAGTAGGAGACTTTTATAAAGAAGCTAAAAGCAACTTTTAGTAAAGTATAAGACTGATTCTTAAGTCCTAACTGAAGTCGCATTTAAGTGTTGTGAACTAAGGACTACAATGATGTCAACTCAAAATGGCCGCCCTCAACCTCTGAATCAGCCAATAGCGCACAGCAGCCACAGCAGCAAAACACCAATAATTTAATGTTATTATTAAAAAAAAAAAATCATTGAAAAAGACACTGAAACGTTTTAATATTTTTAAATATTTTTAAAAATAGCTTTGCATTGTGCAAAATTATCACAAATTAATATTGATGGTGTGGAATCTTTTTCTATTGATAAATGTCTCCTCATTTACAGTTAGAGCAATGATGTGAACATGAGTTCAATCAATGGCTCCAACAAAAGCCCACAGTCAACACAAAAGTGACTTGCTTTTGCTGCATGGTTTGACTGTCAGTCAGACAGTCAATGAACTGCCATAGAGTAGAGGCCAAATGTGATGTCCAGCCATATGAAAATTGAAATCTTCAACCTTAATTCAAATATTTTTAAAAATGTGTTAAAAGATGTAAGCATACCGTGTAGCTGTGCTTGGAGTCAATTGTTTCATGTGTGATAATGAAATGAAATTTCACATTATTCCAAATTATTTTTGGCCAGGCTGTCATGCAAAGTAATTATGAACACATGCAAAAACAAGAGAGAACCAATGAAATATTAAAAACTGATTATGTTGTAGTCAATGTCATATTTTAAAACATTTAAATATTTTGATGAAAAAACTTTGCACATCAATTCTGGCCACTATGTCTAGTGTGGTAAGTTTACACAATATTAAAGAGCTATCACTGCAATGAAGGTTTATGACAAGTTGTAACGGTGACTGACTCGGTTGATTGTTTGAACCCATGTGCGGAGATTTATTAAGCACAACAGCACAAACAAAGTAAGACGTAGAGCAGGAATCGTGGTCTAAAAACAAGCAAATGGTCGATAACAATAGCGGCAGTCCAGACAGCAAACAAATCCAAAACAGTAGTCCAAAAGTCAAGGTCAGAAACAGGCTAAGAGACATGCACGTGCAAACAATCAGGAGTAATGGAAACGCTTGGTAGAGACAGGGTAAACTGGCAATACTTTGCAACATAATGCACAAACAACATGGCTTATAACTGGTGTAGACAGGAAGAGAGGGGAGAAGAACCGGCAGTGTTCAATATTCGGGAGACGGCTCCCTCTGGCAGCTGGAGGAATGGACGGCGGATGCAGATGTTACACAAGTGCTTTAGGACCAGCATTAATATTAGAAAAGCTTTCCAGCGCTGGAGGGAGCTAAGCGGGAAGGCCTGCTTTGATTCCTTATCATGAAGTAACACTGGGTTTGATTGTCTGGAGCTGCTGTTCTGTTGGTGATTAACAACAAACTCTTATTTGTATTTACTCTTGTGTACTCTATGTTAATTTTTTTGTGCTTCCTTGTTGTTCATTCATCATCTGCGCTTTATTTTTCATGAAGCATTTTGTTGCGCGTCAGCTGTGATAAACAGACATCCACTCTCGTATTGCGTGTGTAACAGCGGGCAAATAGTGAGAGTTGTGCAGTTAAACTACTGCACACTGACGCCCGCCAAAACATGAGGTGTTTAGTGTCATTGTTAGTGCACTCGCATGTCAGCAGTGTTCGGGCCGGAGTTCGAGACCGACTCGGAACAGTGTGATTAGTATTGGAGTGTGCGTTTTGGAGGCGGAGCGATGAAGAGAGGGGTGTGTTTATTTGGGTTGATTTCAAATATCAACAGTGTTCAACAACGAATTTGAGAAATCGCATACACCTTTAAATGTATTAAAATGCATTAAACATATTAATTATTGTTTAAATAATATTTATTATATTTATTACATTTCTTATTAGGTCAGTTACAAAAAGAATTGACAGTCAAGTTTATATCATAACTCCAACACATCATATCTTCATTGGAAAGCATGTGTCTCCTCTTCTTTGCTGCCATCTTGTTACTCTTAACTAGGTTAAGAGACCTCTACAGCTCTCTTAAATAATTTAGGAGCTAAGATCTAGTCTTGACACTTAGGAACCTTTATGAATAATTCTTATTCTTAAGTCTAAGAATAAGAGTAAAATTACGTCATTCTTAGAATTTTGACACACTTAAGAAAAATTTTTACTCTGAGCGGCTTTATACATACGGGCCCTGCTCTGATTCTCTCAACTGCTCACACTGAAAGCAGCGCCGGCACGACCAGTGGGCGGGACTTATGAATGCGCCGCTACTATTGGCTCTTAGGGGTGTCTTTCACTGCAGCACGATCAGTGATTGGATGAATCTTTTTTCTTATAGAATTTGCTTTTTTTTCTTAACTTTTTCCTCTTTACTGGTAGCCTGGGTTACCCGGGTTACATCAATCAACCTGGGTCAGATCTTATTTCAACCTCTTATTTGTTACCATATTGTTACAGCCACTCCAGTTACAGTGTGTGTGTGTAAACTCTTGCTTTTTTTTTTTTTTTTTACTGCAGTGCATTGTGACTGAATTATTGATTATTTCACACATTTGCAAAAACTTGCTCAGTGTTATAGTCACACTAGTGTGCAGGTGGGGGTGGGTGTGTCTATTTTGCACTCGTGAAATTTTAGAGTGTTACCCCTTCTGTGCCCTTAAAGTGCATTGCTGTGCACTTTTTTCTGCACAGTGGTTTAATTGAAGTTTGTACCACCAAAAGATTCTCTGAGTTTTCGTATTTTTCCTATTTCCCATTCATTGCCTATGGCGGTCATTTTTAACCATGAAGGAGCCAAGTGTGACTTTTTTTCCTGACCCTTTAACATATCTGAATCATGTCCATGATTTTTGTGTTCACATAGTTAATGCAACTAAAGTCATGTTATCCCACATTAACACGTTATTCTAATTAATTAGTTTTATAATTAAAATGTAAATTTTGTAATTAAAATGTGTGCTTGTGTGTAGTTTATATATTTTTCATCTTAGATTGAAAGTCTATGATTATACATTATATAACTCTGATTGATAGGTGTAGGGCTCCACTTAGGACAAGATAAGAGCGAGGACATGAGTGAAATACAGCCTTAAACTGATGAACTATGTTTTATACACATCTTAAGAGATCTGGTGGACATTCATAGGCCTATTAAATTTGCATTATTTTCCTGTTTTTTCATCATGAATATCTATAAGGCTTTAGTTGTATGTGGGACGTATATGACATAGGATTGAAAATACATAAATAGCAGAATGTGTCTGTGAAGTTTCAGCTTAAAATACCTCACAGATCATGCTGTAAATACCCATTTCTGACTACAGTCAAGAACAGGCTATTTTTGTGCATGTGCCTTTAAATGCAAATGAGCTGCTGTGCCCCGCCCCTTCTCTACGATCACAGTTCCTGCTTCAGTCGGATTCTCTGCCAAATATTGACAAGACATCTGCTTGGTTTTGATTATTTATCATCTATATCGCGATCACTCCCACGGAATACATAGTTCTTCTTTCATCATTAAAGTTGATTATTTCCAGCTATATCAGTTTAAACATCTAATGGATCGTTTTCTGAGCGCTTTTATATGAAGCACACACACAGACAGCTGGCTTTCAGACGTCAAGTCTCGTGAGTAACTTATCTTTCACATTTTTTTTTTTTTTTGTTTAAACTGTGAAATACACAAAAGTGTCTTTCAAAAACACACACAGTTCACATAAACACAGTCAGTTATGTATGTGAACATAGCAACGTTACATTAATTGTATGTGTATATTAAATCTGTGGTGTATTCCCTTAAAAAATAAAACTAATCCACTGCGTTCAGCTGCTCATATGTCAGTAAATGAAGACTGTTATATTCACTCTTACATCCAACAACAAAACATCTCAGTTACTTACCAGACATTGTTGTCGCTACAGCTGCTCGAGCGCAGAGAAAATGGCGGACAGCGTACAACTCGCTGAGGGCGGAAATTATGGTAATGTAGGACTGTCAGTCAGCGGTCGTGGGATGGGCCTGTGGCTTAATGTGACGTAACATTAGCACCATGGCTGAAAACAGAACTTGTGCAGCCGCTCTTAAGATGCTGTCCTGGCTGATTCAAGCCCAAAGTATACTTCAGCTGTCCGCACACCCCGTCTGCGTGCAGCCCAAATTTTGAGACCATGCGGACAGTGCGCTTGCAACAGCACATGCGCAAACAGGACAGAAGAGTCCACTAGGTGGCAATATGCACAGTACTGAGCACAGTGTGCAGTCGTCGAAGAAGAGTGTGGAAAGAGCGATTCAAAAACAACACGCTTGAAACAAGGTTTTGATTCTTGGTGTCTTGATGTATCTTCTGAACTATGTTGCAATGGTGGATGCACTATTTTTCTTCTCTGATCCTGCCTAGTGAATGTCTCATTGATGACACGACTGAGAGCTGCTCTCCAATGTCTGGTAGAGTATAGAAAAAAACTGTACTGCGCATGTGTTGAAATCGGTCATCCGCGGTTGGGTATACTATACCGGGGCCTTCAGCCGACTACTCTCGAATTGCTCTCGCTGTACTTTGATGCCATACGTCACAGTCACATGGCGTCGCCATGCACTGCTTCAAGTCAGCCGCCGATCGGTCTGTGCAGCACTGTTTGAAGTCGAACAAGCCTAAAGACATCATTGTTTTTATTGATTTGAAAACTGAGTTGAAAACTGTAAAATAAAATAAAAAGAATACATAAAAACTGTTACATGGTGAATGTCGAGTCCAATTGTTTAACATGAGATAATCACGCAAAATGTTTACATAAATGTACTGAGACATAATTGCTAAAGATCTTTAGCAGTAGATATATTCTGAACAGAACTACGAATTTTACAATAATATGTTAAGAAAACAATTACTTCTACACAAAATAGCATAATCAAAAATCAAACTTGACTTACAGGCAGTGCCTCTTATTAACATAAGTGATGTTAATCCAATGGAATTACATGGCAAAATAAACATGCGCTGCCATTGTTCTTCAGAACTTAATCCTGGAAACTGAATTATGTAAATTTAAGCTGTAGAATATAAAATGACCATTAGGGGGAGCAAAAACACTAAAATAGGCAGAACCAGAACATGAAATGTCATTTTTTATTAGTTGAACTGATCAGAGAATTAACTAGTCATTTACCTCTCTAGTTCTGTTCTAGGTCTAAACAAACACAGATTCAGTAAAGCCGCTTTAAAAGAGTCATTATCAACTCAGTTTGATTCAAAGTTGATTCAGTTCAGTAACAGCACAGTTTTCCAGTGGAATTATCACTGGCAGGTAGAAAAACAAGTAAAAATGCATAGCTTTTCATAGAAAAAGAAAATATTTTATATCTTATTTGAAAATAAGAACCTTATGTCATGCAAAGTTTTATTATAATATGTTTGCTATAAAAATTGTTATTTAAAAAAATAACTTACTGAGATTTCATACACCAGTTATGAAGAAACTGGCATCAGTATTTCATTATTGAGTGCAGAAAAGCAAGTTGCAAATGCTTGATATCCTTGAGTTTGTGATTTATACTGTAACAAATGTAGATGTCAGAGACTCTTCAGCCCTGAGTCAATAACACAATGACCTGAGAATCATGTTGATTCAAACCAGCAGATCCTGATCATCCTCTGGACACAGAGCCATTTAACTGATCAGATTCAGATTGATTCAGTGAATCAGGAGAATCAGATCTGACCTTCTTCACAGTCCCATTAGATTCAGAGTGATTCAGTGAATCAGGAGAATCAGATCTGACCTTTATATGGACACCTGATTCAGGATCCCTGTGAGAATTAGATTCATTTAAACATTAATATTCATAAAGCCTCATCTGTACACTAAAACATCATCAGCCCTTAAATGTGATTCAGTCTCAGGCAATTCACTCACCAGTTTTCTGAATCATTGCATGGATGGACAGATGGTGCTGCCTTTGGAAAACATCTGAACACAGAATGATACTTGTTAATTTAATATTATTATATTCATCTTGGTATTTCCATGTATTGAGAGAAATTTTATAGTTTAGGCCAGATGTTTTCAAAGTGAAAAAAAGTGAAATTATAAAATTGTGCTGTATAAAGTGTGTATTTATAGATGAGGGTAATTTGTGTCAATAAACAAGCATATTGTGTTCATTACTGACACTCACATTAATAACCATATTTTAGTTTTAGTTTTCATGACTCTTTCTGGCACAATTAAAGTTTCTCTCACCTGAAGATCCTTTTCCGCAGCATGAAACACATCAAGATGATGATGATGGCGATGAAGAGAGCAAACAGCCACCAGAACAGATCTATATAAATGATGAAATATCAAATTAGCTGATGTGAAAGAATGATGAATCAATATTAGAGTTTAGGTTTAAAGCTCTTGATGTTTGACCTGAGTGCTGGAGAGACGGAGTCACATCATCCAGAACATCTTTAAAACACACAATGATCACAAATATGAGCCAAAATGACATTCAAACTGGATTGAGTGTGAATCAGATCTGAATCAGACACACATTTATCAGCTGAAACTCACCTGGAGTCACTGCAGTTTCATTCCTCACTGAAAAACACATTCACAGTCATCAAAATCCCAGTGTTAAATTAAAGGGATAGTTCACCCAAAAATGAAAATTACCCTATGATTTACTCTCCCTCAAGCTATCCTAGGTGTATATCACTATCTTCTTTCAGGCGAACACAATCGGAGATATATCAATAAACACCCTGACGCTTCCAAGCTTATAACATAGTACGTAGCGTAGTACGTCGCACAAGTTACGCTTTAGATGTAAGTCAAATCCATATGGCCGGAACCTAGTTATTTTACTTTATAAAGTGTTGTAAACTGGTAACTGCCATTATAAAGCTTGGAAGAGCCATGATATTTTTTTATGTAACTCTGATTGTGTTCGTCTGAAAGAAGATAGTCATTTACACCTAGGATGGCTTGAGGGTGAGTAAATCATGGTGAGTAAATCATGGGATAATTTTCATTTTTCAGACACCTGATGATAACGACCAGAATCATTGAAGGAAAGAGAAACACAAAAACTACAACTGACTTCTGGCCACAGCCTTATGCGGAGTTCACGCTGCACGATTTTAGCCCGATTTTCACTAACCAACAGATTTTGCAAAATCGCTGACAAATGCCCAAAATCGGACAATCACGCAGTGTGCATTATCAAAGACGTGATCTGAGAGAATCAACAATGTGTTGCTGATGCCTGTGAGATATTGGCATGCATTGACCTGTCTGAGATTCAAAATCCTGCTGTGTTAAATGTGTTCTGACTGAAAATGGCATCGCCGATGACCTACAGCCAATGAGAGCGGAAGATACAAGGCAGCGGGAAGTTCGGGGAGGAGTTATAGACCAGAATATCACAAGCAAAGGCTCCTTTTTGGTCTATTTGGTCCCAAGAAATACAGGAGAGTTTCTTTTTCACTGCAAATCAGTGCACTTTTTAATAACTACTTTTTAATAACAATTCCAGTCTCGCATGAGAACTCCGATCTTACGTGTCAAGTCAAGTCACCTTTATTTATATAGCGCTTTTTACAATGCAGATTGTGTCAAAGCAGCTTAACATTGATAACTGGTATATAATTTTGGCTGCACAGCAGCTCTTAAAGAATAGTGTCAATGTCGGCAGATCAAAGCACTGTTGAATATCAAATGTCAAGATCTTACGTGTGATCTTGCGTTATTTCCTTATCACTTCTCGTGTTTGTTTGGTTGTGAAACGTAGTTTGTGGACCAGACAGAGGTGTCAGCGATTTTTCCGATATGTGAAACCCCCGTCGCTGATCCATCATGCGATGTGAACACAGTAGTGACTGAATGCTATACGAGATAGTCGTGCAGTGTGAAAAGGATTTGACGACTTTGAAAATTGTGCTGTGTGAACTCGGCTTTAGATGAAAACAACTGAAAATACATTAAATTTCTCTTATTATAAACCAGACTGACTTTATTTGTCATTTGTTTACAGTTCTTTTTTAGTAGAGGTTAGGTGGCTAACAGAGATTTATATGTTGATGTTTTATTGAAAATGTTTAGTCACCATTATGGTGATCAGTGTTTCTTTAGCAGGGCAGTTTGACTCAGAAAAATTGAAACAGAAAAATTGTTACAAAGGAAAGTTCCTATATAAACACAAAGTGGTGCTAATTTAACGTGAAGCAGAGAATATTCAGTTCAACACAGAGTTTGATCTGAATCTCTTAATATTCTCTGTTCATGCTGAAATGTTTCTCTCACCTCTGAACATGGTCACATGACTGTAATGAGTCTGAAATAAAAGAAAGAATCATTAAATCATCACTTATAATGTTCATGAAGGATTAACGCTTCAGATGCATCTGTACAGGTAAAAACTTAATCATCAGTTCTATGTGTTATAAATGTGTTGAGAGAAAAATCAAAATCATTTTACAGATTTCGCAGAATCGCAGATGATCTCATGATTCAGATTCACACAGCAAGAAGTGACGAGACGATCCGATGAGACTGAAATAACAGGATCAATCAGCGTTTCAGGAACTGATGGATCTGCGATCTTAAATCCATCCTGATCAAATCAAACACAAGACAATGAATTTGTCAGCAACAGAAGATGATGAAACTGAGGTAATGTTCACAAACAGATCTTTGTGAAGTAAGTGATGCAAGCAGGTGAGTTTCTGAGTACACAGAATGACTTGAAACACTGATCTGGGTAAATAACAGTCCTTTTCTTTGATTTGTGCTGCTGTCACCTAAAATTATTTGCAATCATTTTGTTGAAGCTGTTGAAAGACACAGTGTCTTGTATGTTGTTCAGTGTGTTTGTAACCAGTGGGATACGCACTGACTGCACTATCGCCAAATTAAGTGCTTCAGTCAGAGAGAGGAGCAGGAGGGATTTCATTTGCATACTTTTAGGCCTTTTTGGAAAATGTCTTAGTGAATGTTTTAGTCTGGTTTTAAATGTTAGCTGTCTGTTTTCTGTAATTTTGGTAAAAAAAAATTCACAAAAAAATTTCATTTCAAACACACTGTTATTATTATGGGGACTCTCCATAGACTTAATGGTTTTTATACTGTACAAACTGTATATTCCATCCAACCCTAAACTCCCATCACAGAAAACTTTCTGCAATTTCACATGCTTAAAAACATCATTCTGTATGATTTATAAGCTTGTTTCCTCATGGAGACCTAAAACATGTCCCTACAAGGTCAAAATTTACTGTTAAAACTATACTTGTAGAGACATTTGGTCCTCATAATGTAGGGAACACTAGTGCACACACACACTTTACAACACTAACACATGTTAATTTTTTTCTCATTCTCTCTCAATTTCTTAACTTGTTAGCATACACAGAAAAACACTCACCTCTGAATACCAGCTCTGCTCACAGTCAGGGTTGAGGGTTTGATTGAAGACGACAGAGGAAACCACATACAGAAACCCCAGAGGGGTCTGAATCTCTCCACATGTTACTGTGATGTTATTCATGATACAGTTGTATTGAAAACAGGAAGGGTTGTGGTTTTGATCTGCAAATCGTCAAAACCAACATTTATACTTGTCAAGTCACCTTTACTTTTATAAAATAGAAATTCTATGATTCCTTCACAATATTAAAGAGGAAATAACAGAATCAGTGTTTAGACGCAGCACATAAATGAGGCAATCCCAAATTCTGCTGTAAAGCAGCTCTACAAAAGACAAGTTCAGTTCAGTGTCGATTCATTTCCACTCAGTTCAATAACTGTAAAGTTCATGCAGTGTGAAACAACAACAAACATTTGTGGATGAGATGTTAATGATCTGTGATGGAAAGCAGTAAAAGAACCTCATCTTCTGTTATTTCTTCATGTCTTTCAAATAACAACATAAATTCAGGTCTGCTTCTCAGATAAAGCTTTCACATCGTTTCATAACATTATGACATTTGACAGATTTATTAGCTTCTTTACACACACATTCAAAACAAAAAGTCTATTCAAAGTCTGTTCAATAACAAGCATCAGTCGAAGACTCACCAATTTAAGTTAGTCACATTGTTTTTGTGAATATTTTACATTTGAAGCCTTTCCCTGTAAGACGGTTATAAACTTGCTACTCATAAAAAACTAATGAAAAGTATTTCTTACCTGAAGTAGATAGCCTGAATGATGGGAGCGGAGAGCTGATGCTGAATGAAACTCCTCCAGACAGAGGCTGTATTTGAAGCGCATGAGTGACTATGTGGTGAAATTAGACAAAAGGAAGCAGCAGATGCAGAGGACTTTCCACAAGCACACTACCCCTCTAACATCCAAACCAATGCATGTACCCACACACACACACATCCTTTTTTTATACTATACCTAAACCTACCTGCCACAGGAACCTAATTCTAACATTCTTTTATAAATATATATATATACAGGTGCATCTCAATAAATTAGAATGTCGTGGAAAAGTTAATTTATTTCAGTAATTCAACTCAAATTGTGGGACTCGTGTATTAAATAAATTCAATCCACACAGACTGAAGTACTTTAAGTCTTTGGTTCTTTTAATTGTGATGATTTTGGCTCACATTTAACAAAAACCCACCAATTCACTATCTCAACAAATTAGAATACTTCATAAGATCGCTAAAAAAAAGGATATTTTAAACAGAAATGTCAGGCTTCTGAAAAGTATGTTCATTTCTATGCACTCAATACTTGGTTGGGCCTCCTTTTGCATGAATTACTGCATCAATGCGGCGTGGCATGGAGGCGATCAGGCTGTGGCACTGCTCAGGTGTAATGAAGCCCAGGTTGCTCTGATAGCGGCCTTCAGCTCATCTGCATTGTTGGGTCTGGTGTCTCTCATCTACCTCTTGACAATACCCCATAGATTCTCTATGGGGTTCAGGTCAGGCGAGTTTGCTGGCCAGTCAAGCACAGTAACACCATGGTCATTGAACCAGCTTTTGGTACCTTTGGCAGTGTGGGCAGGTGTCAAATCCTGCTGGAAAATGAAATCAGCATCTCCATAAAGCTTGTCAGCAGATGGAAGCATGAAGTGCTCTAAAATGTCCTGGTAGATGGCTGCGTTGACTGTGGACTTCAGAAAACACAGTGGACCAACACCAGCAGATGACATGACAGCCCAAATCATCACTGACTGTGGAAACGTCACACTGGACTTCAAGCAACATGGTTTCTGTGCCTCTCCACTCTTCCTCCAGACTCTGGGACCTTGATTTCCAAATGAAATGCAAAATTTACTTTCATCTGAAAAGAGGACTTTGGACCACTGAGCAACAGTCCAGTTCTTCTTCTCCTTAGCCCAGGTAAGACGCTTCTGACGTTGTCTTTGGTTCAGAAGTGGCTTGATACGTGGAATGTGACAGTTGTAGTCCATTTCCTGAAGACGTCTGTGTGTGGTGGCTCTTGATGCACTGACTCCAGCTTCAGTCCACTCCTTTTGAAGCTCTCCTAAGTTCTTAAATCAGCTTCGCCTGACAATCTTCTCAAGCCTGCGGTCATTCCTTTCACTTGTACACCTTTTCCTACCACACTTTTTCCTTCCAGTCAACTTTCCATGAATATGCTTTGGCACAGCACTCTGTGAACAGCTCTTTCAGCAATGACCCTCTGTGGCTTACCCTCATTGTAGAGGGTCTTGATGATCGTCTTCTGGACAACTGTCAAGTCAGCAGATTCCCCATGACTGCTGTTGGGATTACTGACCTAAACCCAGTATTTATACCCTGAGAATGGTAAATTAATAGAACTTGAAATTAAATATTCTAATAATTTGAGATACTGATTTTTTGATTTTGATGAGCAGCAAGCTGTAATCATCAAAATGAAAACAAAAGAGTCTGGAAAAATTTTACTTTATGTCTAATAAATCTAGAATATATTTAAGTTTTACTTTTTGAATTTGAACTTTTTCATGATATTCTAATTTATTGAGATGCACCTGTATATATATATATATATATATATATATATATATATATATATATATATGTGAAGGCTTTTAAAGCCTCTAAGTGCCTAAATGAGCATTTTTATCAAGCTTGTATGTTTAGGTTCAGTAATTTCACTTTAATGGCAATTAATAGGTCCTTTTCATGGCCATTAAAGTGAAATAACTGAACATAAACATACAAGCTTGATAAAAATGCTCATTTTATAAGAAAATTTCAGACGGCACTTAGAGGCTTTTGCATCTGAAGTCTTCATATATATAAAGTATGTTAGAATAAAAAAAAATATATATTCTATCCTTACTCTACCCCTACAACTACCCATCACACAAAACATTCTGCAGTTTCACATTTTCAAAAAAACATCATTTTGTATGATTTATAAGCTTGTTTCCTCATGGAGACCTAAAACATGTCCCCACAAGGTCAAAATACTGGTATTACTATACTTGTGGGGACATTTGGTCCCTGTAACATGGGGAATACCAGTGCGCACGCATACACACACACAATTGTAAGCTGCTTTACACAAAAGCATCTGCTTAATGTAACCCCAAAAAAGGGCAAGACCATAAAGAGACATCAGAAAATTATTTTATTGCTATTTTCCATCTTCTTAGGACACAAATAATAAAATTTTATGATTTTTTTTTTTTTAAAAACATGACTTTTATTTTTTATTTTAATGTTTGTATCTCCCAGGATACGTTGCCCGTTTGGGGGTATAATTAAGTGAAAACAGAATGCTTGTTTGGCAATGTGTATGTGTAACAACATTATAGCTAGATTTTTAAAGCCATTTATTCTCTCATAACTTAAACTAAACATTCTTTGTAAAACAAAGTTATTTTTGTTTTTATGGTTCTTCTGTTGAACAATAAGTATAATGCGTATTTATGAATATATTGTATAATGCTGTATAATATTTAATACACAAATTTCTAGAGCCTATAAATTATCAATACGACCAAAACTTTGCTGAAAAACCTGTTGTACACAATCTGCTTCATGCCTTCTGTACTCTGATTGATAATTCATACTTTTTTTTTATTAAGTAAAGTATTTTTTGCTCAGAAATCTTTAATTATTTTTATAAAGTAAATGTAAGATAAACATGTATTGTACTAAAGCACCTTGTGTTTAGTATCAGGCTTTTATGGCATGTATATTGGGGAAAATGTTCCCCAAAAGTCTGTTATGTTATATTTGAAATTTACATTAACATGAAAAAATTGTAAAAAGAATTTTTAATATTTAAATAAAAAAAAAAAAAAATGTATAAATAATCAAGTAAATCCAAGTTGCTTCAGTCCAGTAAATGTTTATCTTACATTTACTTTATAAAAATCATTAAAGATTTCTAAGCAAAAAGGATTTTATATGATAAAAAAAGTATGAATTATTTTACATTTACATTTACATTTATTCATTTGGCAGACGCTTTTATCCAAAGCGACTTACAAGTGAGGAATACAGTAAGCAAGTCGTCATGACGAGGCAAATAGGGACAAGAAGTGCTCACAATACAAGTTTTAGGCAGTGCTCAGAGTATCATAAGCTACAATAGAGAGAGATTAAAGGAAGTGAAGGGATAGGTATAGAAATTTTTTTTTTTTTTTAGGATGAGGATAAGTGCTCACGAAAGAGATGAGTTTTCAGCTGTCTTTTGAATATTGCCAGGGATTCTGCATTGCGGATGAAGGCAGGAAGATCATTCCACCAGCGAGGGACAGTGAACGAGAATGTCCTGGAGAGTGATTTCTTGTTTCTCTGTGATGGTACCACGAGCCTTCGCTCCTTTAATGAGTGTAGGCTTCTGGTCGGAGTGTAGACTCGTAAGAGTGAGTGGAAGTAGGAGGGTGCTGAGCCTGTGGTAGATCTGTAAGCAAGCGTCAACGCCTTGAATTTGATGCGAGCAGCAAGTGGTAGCCAGTGCAGAGAGATGAAGAGAGGCGTGACGTGGGCTCTTTTGGGCTCGTTAAAGACGAGACGTGCTGCAGCGTTCTGAATCATTTGAAGAGGCTTGATTGTGCATGATGGCAGTCCAGCCAGAAGAGCATTGCAGTAATCAAGCCTAGAAATGACCAGGGCCTGGACAAGGAGTTGTGTTGCATGTTCTGTTAGAAAGGGCCTGATTTTCCTGATGTTGTATAGTGCAAATCTGCATGACCGAGCTGTCTTTGCAATGTGGTCTTTGAAGGTCAGTTGGTCATCAAGGATTACTCCAAGATTTCTGGCCTAATTAGATGGGGTAATTGAGGATGTACCTAGCTGGATGCTGAAATCATGATTTAGAGTCGAATTGGCAGGGAAGACGAGAAGATCAGTCTTAGCCAGGTTGAGCTGCAGATGATGTTCTTTCATCCATGCTGAGATGTCCGCCAGACAGCTTGAGATTCGTGTAGGTACTGTGGGATCATCTGGTTGGAATGAAAGGAAGAGCTGCGTGTCATCAGCATAGCAATGGTAGGAGAAACCATGTGCCTGTATGATGGGACCAAGTGATGTAGTGTAAATGGAGAAGAGGAGGGGTCCAAGAACTGAACCCTGAGGAACCCCCGTGGTCAGCTGATGAGCTTCGGATACCTCCCCTCTCCAGGCAACCCTGAAAGACCTTCCTGTGAGATAGGATTCAAACCAGTGAAGCGGAGTTCCTGTGATGCCCAGTGATGAGAGGGTGGACAGGAGGATCTGATGATTCACAGTGTCAAAGGCAGAAGCCCGCCTTGAAAATTAGCACAGCAAAAGCCTAAAGGCCGTGAATGGCTAAGAATCGAAACTAAGTGCGACTACGAGCAATAACACCAATAAAACTCTGCAAACGCGGCTATTATTCTAGACGAGTACAATTAAAATACAATTATAGTCAAGGTAGAAAATAGGACAAGCACAGATTCTAAATTAATCCTTCCTAGCAGCAAATAATAAACAAAGCAACTGACCCACAACAGATATTCAGCAAAGCACTTACGCGTTCCTCCCGTCACCACTGTCAGCTCGCTACTCCTGTATTATCATTTACTGAATTATCAAGTGCAGAAGTCATGAAGTAGATTGTGTACAACAGGTTTTTCAGCAACGTTTTGGTCGTATTGATAATTTATAGGGCCTAGAAATTTGTGTTATTGTTCAACAGAATTTTACAAAGAATGTTTAGTTTAAGTTATGAGAGAATAAATGGCTTTAAAAATCTAGCTATAATGTTGTAAAACACATTGCCAAACAAGCATTCTGTTTTCAATTGATTTATACCCCCAAACTGGCGACGTATCCTGTGGGATACAAACATTTACACACAAATTATGAAAAATGTAAAAACTAAATTCATAAAATTTCAACATAAATGTAACAAGCTAATACTGAACAACAAATTTTTAAACATGTAAGTCCCCTCCAAATATTGTAAATATGTGAAATGTATCAACTTTTATCCGAGGGTGGGTAGATTTTCCCACGTTGTTTTTAAATGCTGCCCGTAAGCTAAACAAAACATTTATGAATAAATTCACCAGATCTAAATATTCACAGCAAACACCCTTTCAACATGAAACCAAGAAATGAGATTCAAACTTTCCCTTTCCCCACAGCCTCTCAAATGTTTGTATCCCCCAGGATACGCCGCCAGTTTTAGGGTTAAGAAAACTGTCTCAAAAAAGACACTAACTTTTAAATACCAATATATCATAATATTTTACTTAAATATTCAGTTCAATATACCATAGTAAAAAATAAATAAATAAAAACCTTTGACGCGTGTCTCTAGTAGGTTTCACATCACTGTCACTGTGGTTTTTCTGGGTTGAGGAAATCTAAACCATGGGTTGATTTACATCTCTTCCGGTTAAAAAGTAAGTGTTTGCATGCACAATTGACAGAGACATGTTTCATATCCTGAACGGATGCTTGTACAAACAGCGGTTGAATGGTGTGGTTTTTTCAGAGCTTTTTCACCGGGTTTATCAGATGTGTCAAATAATCCCTCTTCATGACTGACTCAATTCAGCAGTTTGATCTGAATCAGGACAGATGTGTGTGTCTCCTTTAATGAAAGTCTGTAATAATGTCAAGTCAAATTCTCATAGTAATAAATGTGTTTGAAGTGTATCAGAAGAGAAACTCAGTCTTTACTTCCATGGATCAAAAACACAGAGGTTTTCTTCAAAAAAAATCTGCTTTTGTTTGACAGAGGAAAGAAAGTTTGTGAAGGATTCATTACTGTGTGAGTTTATTGTGTTCATGTTGACCTGCAGCTCTAATGATTCATAATTAAATCAAAAGAACATGATCATAATTCCTGTGTGTTTAAATATGAAAACAGATGAACGTTGAGAGAGATTGAGTTGATTTACTCTTTTAGAATGACACTGAATCTCATGATGAAGGAAGTGATGAGATGATCAGATGAGACAGACGCCGCAGGTTCACTCAGTTCGCATACATCGAATCCACACAAACTGAGTGAACCTGAGTGAACAGACGCCCGTCTTGAACAAATCATCAGTGAATTATCATCAAGTGAATAATCCTGCAGCTTGAGGACAGAATACCAGCTCTGCTCACAGTCAAGATTATCAGTTTGATTCAGTAAATCAGCATGAAGTGTGTATTCAAACACGCCGTCAGTCTGAATCTCTTCACACATGATTCAACTCAAATGAAGAACATGTTTGAAATAACTGAACAAATGACTACAATATATTACTATTGCATGATAAGGCTTTTATTGGAATAAGCGTTTAAACATTTCTGGAAAAATGTTAAGAGGATCATCTTCTATAATATACAGTGGGTACGGAAAGTATTCAGACCCCCTTCAATTTTTCACTCTTTGTTATATTGCAGCCATTTGCTAAAATCATTTAAGTTCATTTTTTTCCCTCATTAATGTACACACAGCACCCCATATTGACAGAAAAACACAGAATTGTTGACATTTTTGCAGATTTATTAAAAAAGAAAAACTGAAATATCACATGGTCCTAAGTATTCAGACTCTTTGCTGTGACACTCATATATTTAACTCAGGTGCTGTCCATTTCTTCTGATCATCCTTGAGATGGTTCTACACCTTCATTTGAGTCCAGCTGTGTTTGATTATACTGATTGGACTTGATTAGGAAAGCCACACACCTGTCTATATAAGACCTTACAGCTCACAGTGCATGTCAGAGCAAATGAGAATCATGAGGTCAAAGGAACTGCCTGAAGAGCTCAGAGACAGAATTGTGGCAAGGCACAGATCTGGCCAAGGTTACAAAAAAAATTTCTGCTGCACTTAAGGTTCCTGAGAGCAGAGAGTAGTCTTCCATAATCCTTAAATGGAAGACTAGAACCCTTCCTAGAGCTGGCCGTCTGGCCAAACTGAGCTATCGGGGGAGAAGAGCCTTGGTGAGAGAGGTAAAGAAGAACCCAAAGATCACTGTGGCTGAGCTCCAGAGATGCAGTCGGGAGATGGGAGAAAGTTGTAGAAAGTCAACCATCACTGCAGCCCTCCACCAGTCGGGGCTTTATGGCAGAGTGGCCCGACGGAAGCCTCTCCTCAGTGCAAGACACATGAAAAAACACCTGAAGGACTCAAAGATGGTGAGAAATAAGATTCTCTGGTCTGATGAGACCAAGATAGAACTTTTTGGCCTTAATTCTAAGCGGTATGTGTGGAGAAAACCAGGCGCTGCTCATCACCTGTCCAATACAGTCCCAACAGTGAAGCATGGTGGTGCAGCATCATGCTGTGGGGGTGTTTTTCAGCTGCAGGGACAGATGAATGCGGCCAAGTACAGGGATATCCTGGACGAAAACCTTCTCCAGAGTGCTCAGGACCTCAGACTGGGCCGAAGGTTTACCTTCCAACAAGACAATGACCCTAAGCACACAGCTAAAATAACGAAGGACTGGCTTCACAACAACTCCGTGACTGTTCTTGAATGGCCCAGCCAGAGCCCTGACTTAAACCCAATTGAGCATCTCTGGAGAGACCTAAAAATGGCTGTCCACCAACGTTTACCATCCAACCTGACAGAACTGGAGAGGATCTGCAAGGAGGAATGGCAGAGGATCCCCAAATCCAGGTGTGAAAAACTTGTTGCATCTTTCCCAAAAAGACTCATGGCTGTATTAGATCAAAAGGGTGCTTCTACTAAATACTGAGCAAAGGGTCTGAATACTTAGGACCATGTGATATTTCAGTTTTTCTTTTTAATAAATCTGCAAAAATGTCAACAATTCTGTGTTTTTCTGTCAATATGGGGTGCTGTGTGTACATTAATGAGGAAAAAAAATGAACTTAAATGATTTTAGCACATGGCTGCAATATAACAAAGAGTGAAAAATTTAAGGGGGTCTGAATACTTTCCGTACCCAAGGTATCATACACCAATATAATTATTTATTTCTAAAAGAGGATCTATGGAAGATTGTAAGCATTTCAGAGATATATGGATATTTTTCTTACAAAAACTCATTGATTCATTTCAGAAGGCCTTTATTATCATTAGGGTTAATAATGATATTAACCCTGGAGCTGTATGGATTATTTTTTTATGATGGATGGATGCATTTTTGAAGCCCCCCATCCATCATTATAAATCTTTGGAAAGCCAGGATATTTTTAGGTATATCTCCGATTGTGTTCGTCTGAAAGAAGATATTCACCTATAGGATGGCTTGAGGGTGAGTAAAGCTTGGGATAATTTTCATTTTCAGGTGAACTATCCCTTTAAGTGGATTCCCTTCACTACATCAAATGTTGCAGACTGTAGCATGTGTTTTATTATTTTGTTGCATAGAATATGTTAAATATGCTGCATACAAATACCTAGATGTTACGTAGGTCTATGCAGGTATATCAACCCAAATGTAATAATATATGCAGGCCTTTTATTGAAATAGTGAGAAGAGAAGTGTCAGCTGACAAGAGACATTGTTTACAAAAGGAACATTTTCCAAGACATGTTTTAACAAAAAACAAAGAGAGAAAGACTTAAGTTTGACAATATGACCTGACGCCATTGAAGTTGGTTTATACTAGGGGATTTTTCTCCCTCTTGTTTCAAAAGTGGGTGGCACTGAGTCAAAACGAAATAAGAATTGCGACCGCAATGTGGTTGCGGAAAACTAAAATAACCTACTTGAGCAAAATCACCGACTCTAAATGAACTTCCTGAGCAAAAGACATTAATTAGGCGTTGTTTACAAGGCGGAGAACTGAAACCAGTTCAAGATCATTTGTGATTTACAGATTTCACATCTGAAGTGAGTCGTACACGCGTTTTCTGTGTGTAGCCTACGTTCGTTCTATGAATCACGCATACTTCACATTTTTGCAAGATCAAATTTAGGATGGTTTCTTCGCAACATTATATAAATGAGACCCTGTTTGTCTGAATAACTTAATGTGCAATTTAAAGTGTTTTATTTTCTTTTTATCCTTCCAATAAAGGCACTTGAATATTGAAACACAGAACAAGCAGAGTTAGCAGTCTCTTTTTTGTGGTTTAATAACCAGTTCATGGCGCAATTTCATTTTAATTAATTGTAATACACCTCTTGATTTATTCATCCAAATTCCATGACATTCCGCGTTATACAGTAAATTCCAATCATAACTGGATGCTTTATAAACCTGCTAATATAACATTTGGGCCAAATGTGGCAGATAGTTGGCACACTGGCCTACAGATATAGCATGGCATGAGCACATTTGGGCAAAGGGTTCACTGTATATGTTTTGCCATGGCTTTAGAATTGGCAGGAAATTTATTTGGATCACTATTGTATTGAGGTATATAGCCCAGATGATTTATTGGAACACCAGATTCGGGATCCGATCAGATTCTTTTAACATGGAGATTCAGAAAGCTTCTGCCTCATCTGTACATTAAAACATCATCAGCTCTTACATGTGTTTCAGTCGAACTTGGTTTGATTCACTCCTGTTTTCTAAATCATTGTGCTGACAGACGCTCAGCTCTGATCTCTGAAATCATCTGAACACAGAATGATACTTATTAATAAAATAGTATTGTATTTATTGTAGTATTTACAAATACTCAGAGAGATTTTAAGCTATTGTGAGGTTCACAAATTTTACTTTACTGGAAAATTATAAAATTGTGCTGTATAATTATAAAGTACACATTTACAGATAAGGGTGATTTGTGTCAATTAAAAAAGCATATTGTGTTCATTACTGACACTCACTTTAATAGCCATATTTTAGTTTTAGTTTTCATGACTCTTTCTGACACAATTAAAGCTTCTGGACTCACCTGAAGATCCTTTTCTGCAGCATGAAACACATCAAGATTGATGAATATGATGATGATGATGACATTGAAGAGAGTGTAAGAATGATGAATCAACACTAGAGTTTGGGTTTAAAACTCTTGAAGTTTGACCTGTGAAGTGAAATAAATGGAGAGTCAGATTGCAGAAAGGAAACTCACAGAAGGGACAATGAGGTCACCACACCTGCTTTTGAGCGTCATCTGGTGGACAGCAGTGATGAAACATCTTCATATGCACATGTAATATATAATTACATTTCCATGCGTGAATATTAAGTATTAAAACACATATTAGAAATAGGAACAATCGTAAATGTTTCACATCATGTGAGGGGAAAAACCTTTTTGCATCCAACAGAAATCTGCCAGTGAAAGACTTTAAAACTAGTGTCTGTATCTTTCCACATGTCCGATTCTTCTTCTGCAATTCTTAAAGCAACTTTTCCTATTGTTGAATGCTGTTTATGACATCGATGCTGATGTGCTTTTAGGATGACTTTTCCTACGTTGCACGTTGTTCTCCTTGTGTGAGCGCGCACGCGCAGATGAAAGCGAAACTGCGCCCGGAGATGGCCGCTCTAACACACTACACAGTTTAATTTCGTTCTGTTTGTAGCGTTTGTCAGTTTGTTTCTTTTCATGTTTTATATCCGCTCCTTGACATGCATGTGAAGAGTGTGCTTGTGCAAACTATCCATAAGGACCACCGGTTCTGTGCTGTTTTCCTTCTCGCCTCGTTCCGTCTTTTACTTCACCTGGACAGAATACAAACCCGCCTCTGGCAGACGTTACAACAACCCAATCCGTTTTCCAGGACAGTTTTATTCAACGAATTCTACTGCAAAGATGTCATTCTCTCCACAAAACTAGGAAAGAAGAAGAGGAAAAATGTCCACATGAATGCCTCGGGGATCAGATAATTTCAAGTGTCATTCTTACTGAAATGTGAGTATTAAGTTATTTACAAAAGGATGTTTGCGCAAAAGTAACCATTCAAAATTCAACAACTGTACATATTAGCTAAGTGTAACTATACAGGCCTGTTTACACTGTACATTTAACACAACAGACAAAAACAAAACTCTGCTTAAACTAAAGCAGCAAAAGTGTCACACTTACCTGGCTGATTCACTTCCGTGATCCACTTGTAACAGAGGTGGAAAGTTAACTTCAAAATTAACTCATTAGGTTAGTTAATGTAAATGCTTCATTGTCCCTGCCACATTACCAAGTACTACATGAAATACAAATGCATGAGCAAATAACTCTCTAAGCTAATATGTACAGGCTTTCCTGTAGCTCAGTGGTTAGAGCATAGCACTAGCAATGCCAAGGTCGTGGGTTCGATTCCCAGGGATTGCACATACTGAGATACAAATGTATAGTATAATGCAATGTAAGTCGCTTTGGATAAAAGCGTCTGCCAAATGCATAAAAAAAAAAAAAATGTAATGATCTTTGCAATGTAAGTTTCAAACATTTTAGTAATACATGTTATTATTGCCACTTTGTGGACATACTAAATCCACCTGGTTGAAATATATAATTTTTTGTAGCTTAGCCAGCCTTGACTGTTTGCATGACGATCTTTCTAGTCACTTAACTTTGCTATGTGGTTCTAGCTTGTCCTGACATGGTGCATGACAAATAACACTTGCGCTATTTCATCACAGCAACAATGGCTTCACCCAGACGTCATCATCGGCGAGGGAGCATGGAGGAACCACTTACCATGTCGTGAGAGATTGTTGTTATTTTAATATGTTGTTATGGGTTTCACTTCATGCAGAGGCTTAATAAAAAGCCAACCCAGGCTCATTGGAAATGCTTGTGGCGTTGTTTCTGCAACACCGATATTACGTACCTTATTGCAGATTTTGTGGCAGTTTCAAAGTGAAATATTTAGTGTGACGCTTAAACACATTTTCAATATGTGAATGTGGAACGTTTTTATTACATTGGCACAGGCACGTACTGCAGGTTTTTTTATTACGCTACTTCAGGCACGTGTTAGAGCGTTTCAGAATTGAAATATCCAGGCTAAAAGGTTAATGCTGTATCACAAGGTTCTCAAACCTGTCCTGGAGTATGTCTCTCTATATCTGACACACCCATTTCAGGTCCTGAAGTCTCTATGAGCTGATGAGTTGAATCAGGTGTGATAGATGAGGAAGACATACAAAATGTGCAGGGCTGGTGCTACTCCAGGACAGGTTTTAGAAATACTGCTCTATCTATGGTGTTGGAAAATAACATACCCCTACACCAAACCCAACCCTAAACCTACCCGATAGTGTTAATGAATGCAAAAGTGACAGTTGCTGATCCAACTGTGCTATTTTAACTTCCTTATACATGGGATTGAGCTGTTTTGTTGAACCAGTTTCACAGGATTCATAGCGGAGCAAACTCAGAGTTAGAAATCTCATACAGATGAAGCTGTATATGCTACACTAAATATTAGTTTTTATAAGTATCAGTTTTTAAATCTCACAGCATGTTAGAATTGTTTTGAAGTCATAACATTGTGCAAGGAATTGTGTGAAAATTAGGCTTTCTTGATCGAAACTCTGGTGCTGTAAAATGTTCTTTGTGTAAAAAGGAATAAATGTCAGAGGTTTACTGCCTGTAGTGTTTGTTCCAGCTGGAAACTGCCATGATTTGTATGTACAGTATAGGTATGTGAGTTTTGTAGAAATGTATAGAGGCATGTATTTCCAATGAACCTGGGTAGCAACAACCCTACTGTATATAGAATAGAGTATCAAACTAAAGAAACTGTTTCATCTATACATATCAGCTATAACACGTTTACCATAAAACATATAAATATTCCTGTTTGTGTTTTTTTCCCCTTTAGATCCTTTATTCATCTCGGAGAGGAACTGAATAGACTCCATAAGGATTTTTCTCCTGAATGCAACAAGCATCTAGAGACAATAAAGAATCACTTTAATGAGTTAAAAGAAATTTACAGACGTTCTGCTCTCTGCTTTATAGCAGGAGGATTTGGACTGGCTGTCCTGTTTGCGGGATTAGCTTTATTTGTATTTAATGAAGAGGTTTCTACCATTGTTGCTGCAGGAGGGGCAGGTATGGCTATAGCTAGTGGATTTAGACTAGCTTTTGGGCGATACAAGAAAACACAGAAGGAGAACTTAAAACGAACCATTAAAGAGGAACTAAAGGGAATTCAGGATAAAAGTAGCTCTATTATTGATGTATTGGAAAAAATCTGTCAACATACTGTGGAAATATTGAGAGACGCTTGGCTATCAGAACACAAAGCCCAGGCGTTAAGTGAACATTTTGCCTACCGCTTTGAAAAAAGGCACCTAATTCAGGAACATGACAGCAGTAAAGTGGGTGACCAGATGTCTAAAATCATGCATTTGTCTGGAAACCTTGCAGAAATGATCGCCAAGGTTAGTTCTGTGCCTGAAATCCTCAAAGAGATTATCAAAGACAACAAGAAGCGACATGACAAACCTGCTAAACCCACACATGAACAAATAAATAAAAGGGAGTTTAGGAGAATACAGAGAAATTCATTAATGATATGCAGAAAGAAATTTCTGGGTTAAAAAACACCGTGAAAGAAATCAGTCAAATAGCAGAAAAAATAACAAATCTTTGAATTCAACCTGACAAAATGAAAAAAAAGTATGAACTGCTAGAGCACACCTACAACAACTGATGTTAACATTGTCAAAAGTTAATGGAAATAAATGAACTGATACTTTGTTAAATACAGAAATCCAGGATTGTTTTTGCTCTGCATTACTGATCAAAAGTAGATGTTGTTATTTTGTGCAAATTGTCCGTTTTATATTAATCACTTTCATGATTCATTTTATTCAAAATATGTAATAAAATGTGCACACAAAAAAAATTCATTGGAATATAAAGTGAATAAAGTACTTGTCTAAAACCTTTAACATCCTCACCAAAATGGAAAAATTATGTCTTTGCATTTTTATTCAGTTGGGGCAATAATAAATCTGAATGATTTCTCTTTCATTTAGTGTCCAAAGTTAAACCTCGGGTCAAATGTACTGTAAAATTGATTTGTTTTACATAAGGAACAGCAACATAAGGAATGTGGTGTTTTCAGAGCCTTTTCACCGGGTTTATCAGATGTGTCAAATAATCCCTCTTCAGAATCATCATGATTGACTCAATTCAGCAGAGTTTGATCTGAATCAGGACAGATGTGTGTGTCTCCTTTAATGAAAGTCTGTAATAATGTCAAGGCAGATTCTCATAGTAATGAATGTGTTTGAAGTGTATCAGAAGAGAAACTCAGTTGTCATTTCCTCTCCTTCATGTCACTCCAAACCTCTGTGTCTTTACTTCCATGGATCAAAAACACTAAGGTTTTCTTCAAAAAAAATCTGCTTTTGTTTGACAGAGGAAAGAAAGTTTGTGAAGGATTCATTACTGTGTGAGTTTATTGTGTTCATGTTGACCTGCAGCTCTAATGATTCATAATTAAATCAAAAGAACATGATCATAATTCCTGTGTGTTTAAATATGAAAACAGATGAATGTTGAGAGAGATTGAGTTGATTTACTCTTTTAGAATGACACTGAATCTCATGATGAAGGAAGTGACGAGATGATCAGATGAGACAGACGCCGCAGGTTCACTCAGTTCGCATACATCGAATCCACACAAACTGAGTGAACCTGAGTGAACAGACGCCCGTCCTGAACAAATCATCAGTGAATTATCATCAAGTGAATAATCCTGCAGCTTGAGGACAGAATACCAGCTCTGCTCACAGTCAAGATTATCAGTTTGATTCAGTAAATCAGCATGAAGTGTGTATTCAAACACGCCGTCAGTCTGAATCTCTTCACACATGATCCAACTCAAATGAAGAACATGTTTGAAATAACTGAACAAATGACTACAATATATTACTATTACACGACAAGGCTTTTATCGGAATAAGCGTTTAAACATTTCTGGAAAAATGTTAATTTTCTATAATATGCAGTGGGTACGGAAAGTATTCAGACCCCCTTAAATTTTTCACTCTTTGTTATATTGCAGCCATTTGCTAAAATCATTTAAGTTCTTTTTTTTTCCTCATTAATGTACACACAGCACCCCATATTGACAGAAAAACACAGAATTGTTGACATTTTTGCAGATTTATTAAAAAAGAAAAACTGAAATATCACATGGTCCTAAGTATTCAGACCCTTTGCTCAGTATTTAGTAGAAGCACCCTTTTGATCTAATACAGCCATGAGTCTTTTTGGAAAAGATGCAACGAGTTTTTCACACCTGGATTTGGGGATCCTCTGCCATTCCTCCTTGCAGATCCTCTCCAGTTCTGTCAGGTTGGATGGTAAACGTTGGTGGACAGCCATTTTTAGGTCTCTCCAGAGATGCTCAATTGGGTTTAAGTCAGGGCTCTGGCTGGGCCATTCAAGAACAGTCACGGAGTTGTTGTGAAGCCACTCCTTCGTTTTTTTAGCTGCTTGCTTAGGGTCATTGTCTTGTTGGAAGGTAAACCTTCGGCCCAGTCTGAGGTCCTGAGCACTCTGGAGAAGGTTTTCGTCCAGGATATCCCTGTACTTGGCCGCATTCATCTTTCCCTCGATTGCAACCAGTCGTCCTGTCCCTGCAGCTGAAAAACACCCCCACAGCATGATGCTGCACCACCATGCTTCACTGTTGGGACTGTATTGGACAGGTGATGAGCAGCGCCTGGTTTTCTCCACACATACCGCTTAGAATTAAGGCCAAAAATTCTATCTTGGTCTCATCAGACCAGAGAATCTTATTTCTCACCATCTTGGAGTCCTTCAGGTGTTTTTTCATGTGTCTTGCACTGAGGAGAGGCTTCCGTCGGGCCACTCTGCCATAAAGCCCTGACTGGTGGAGGGCTGCAGTGATGGTTGACTTTCTACAACTTTCTCCCATCTCCCGACTGCATCTCTGGAGCTCAGCCACAGTGATCTTTGGGTTCTTCTTTACCTCTCTCACCAAGGCTCTTCTCCCCCGATAGCTCAGTTTGGCCGGACGGCCAGCTCTAGGAAGGGTTCTGGTCGTCCCAAACGTCTTCCATTTAAGGATTATGGAGGCCACTGTGCTCTTAGGAACCTTAAGTGCAGCAGATTTTTTTGTAACCTTGGCCAGATCTGTGCCTTGCCACAATTCTGTCTCTGAGCTCTTCAGGCAGTTCCTTTGACCTCATGATTCTCATTTGCTCTGACATGCACTGTGAGCTGTAAGGTCTTATATAGACAGGTGTGTGGCTTTCCTAATCAAGTCCAATCAGTATAATCAAACACAGCTGGACTCAAATGAAGGTGTAGAACCATCTCAAGGATGATCAGAAGAAATGGACAGCACCTGAGTTAAATATATGAGTGTCACAGCAAAGGGTCTGAATACTTAGGACCATGTGATATTTCAGTTTTTCTTTTTTAATAAATCTGCAAAAATGTCAACAATTCTGTGTTTTTCTGTCAATATGGGGTGCTGTGTGTACATTAATGAGGAAAAAAAATGAACTTAAATGATTTTAGCAAATGGCTGCAATATAACAAAGAGTGAAAAATTGAAGGGGGTCTGAATACTTTCCGTACCCACTGTATATATATGAAGACAAAAATAGCATTACTTGTAATTTTCACAAAGTTTTATCCTTTTATATTGCACATACATGTCCCCGTATAAATGTGAATGTGTTGTACACATATATACACACACATTACAACAGACTTCTAGTTCCCAGCATGCTTTGCTTCTGACTGTTAAAGAGAGGAAAGGTTAAAGCTAAGTGTTATTTCATGTGTTTTGCTTGATATTAATGGGGAGATCTGTTAAAAAAGTGTTTGGTATGTGTGAGTTTTAACCCTGACAGTTATATACCTGTATATACTCAGTGTTTAACACTGCAGGTTTGCTGTGTAGCCAGTGGGATTGCTGCTTACGCATAGTTCTGTCCACTTATGAAGCAGTGCGTGTTTGCTTGTATTCCAATCATAAAATCATTTAAATAAACACTTTAGATACATTGCACCAATAAAACTAACAGTGAATTTGTAAATGTTTTGCAGCAACTATAGCAGACATTTATACGAAAGGAAAAAGTTGTGAAATTCAGTTGTAAAAACCCACTTGAAGAAAGAAGAGGAACTGTTATCTAAATGTGTGAAAATTCAGACATCCGTGGGTACAGAGATTGTCATAGTTCTGTGTGGGTTAAACCAGTGCGGTCAAACTGACTGAGTTTTTACAGCCAGCAGTAACATGCTTCTGAAAATACTAGAAATAAGATCACAACACAAAGAGACAAAAAACAACCATTAGTGTTGACAGCAAGTTCAACAGACTTGACATGACATTACATTACATTACATAACATTACAAACATGACATTATTGGCATCACTGTTCTTGGTATGACTAAAAAAATCTATCAAGACCAGTTTCATGACAATAGGAAAAATTAACCCTTAACATTCCTAAGGTCTCTTTTGAGGGTATGTGTACCTCGAGTGGTACAGAGGAATGCTAACAAGGTATTATTTTTATTTAAATGTCATTATAATTTTTTGACCACAAGTCACCTTTATTTATAATGTGCTTTTTACTATGTAGATTGTTTCAAAGCAGCTTTACAGTGATAACAGGAAAATAACAAAGTTTGTTTTGGCTGTACAGCAGCTCTAGAAGAAAACAGTGTCATTGTCCAGCTTAAGTAAGTTCAGTGTTGATTCTGTTAGTAAGTTAGGCTGACTTTTTATATTAAAAGTTAAGTTAAAGTCTTTATTGTCATTTTACTGCTGTGCAAAACAACAAAATATGTTGATATCCCACGTTCTCAAACATATACGTAAAACAACAACAATATTAAAAATTAAAAAGGCAACACAAAGCACAATAAATATAAAAATGTCAGTATAGATTAAAAGTATGTAAAAAAAAATACTGTTTAAAGTGAGTAGTGCAATTACAAATATCATTTATATACATTTATATACAGGAACCAGTCAGGAAGTGCTCAATAGTTGTACAGCTCTAGCAAAAATGCAATTTTTTTTTCAGTCTTTTGGTACGAGAGTAAATTGTCCTGTATCTCCTACCCGAAGGGAGAAAATCAAAGAGGTAGTGTGCAGGGTGAAAGGGATCTCTAATAATTTTGCTGGTTCTGCTCCGACATCTGGACAGATAAATGTCCTCAACTGATGGTAACTGTGTGCCAATGATATTTTTTGCCATTTTGGTAAATTGTTGCAGAGTCCTCTGTTCCTCTCTTGTACAATTACTGTACCAAGATGTGGTGCAATATGTTAGTACACTCTCCACATCGGTAAAAGTTAACAAGAAGTTTCTGAGGCAATTTTGCTTTCCTTAATCTTCTCAAAAAATAAAGATGTTGTGCTTTTCCAATGACAGTGGATGTGTAGACCAGGGGTGTATTCCAGAAAGCAAAGTTAACTTACCGTCACATATACCCTGAACTCTTGGTTTATTAACCCAAACCTTGCTTACTCTAGGTATGCTGGTTCCAAAAACGCGTCCGAGAGTACGTTCAGCCAAACAGGGACCTGTCTCCACAGCCACCAAATTTAATTTAGAAGGAGGAAATTACTAGTCATCCAGTTTTGTTTATCAGCAGTAAAAACTAATGCCATTCTTCCTAATGATATCTCCCAACGGTAGCATGTACAGAGTGAAAAGCAACGGTCCTAATACTGAGCCTTGCGGTACTACATACTGAACTTGTGATCGATACAATCTCATATGACCTGGTCAGATAAATATGATTTGAACTATATGCCAGTGCAATTCCACTAATGGCAACATAATTTTTGAGTCTGTTCAAAAGAATGTTGTGGTTGAAATGCAGCACTAAGATCCAATAACACTAATAGCGAGATACAACCACAATCTGTTAAGAGCAAATCATTTGTAACTCTAATAATGGTTTAAATTGATTATTTAACAAGTTTAGGCAATTCTTCCTGTCCTAAAGCAGTGAATAAATTGAATTTTTCCTCAAGGACACTACAATGCAGTGTACAATGTAGTAGAAGGGTTGCATGGTTATAATTTTTTCTCTAATATTATCAATCTTGCAAGTAAAGAAGTTCATAAAGTCATTACTGCTGCTGTTTGGAAACATCAGAAGTTGAAGCTTTATTTCTCATTATTTTAGCCGCTGTATCAAATAAATACTTAGGGTTGTGTTTGTTTTCTTCTGAGAGTCTAAAAATAAGCAGTTTTTAAGGCCTTTCTGTACGCGAAAATGCTTTCTTTCCACAAAATGTAAAAATCTTCTAGTTTTGTTTTCTTCCAAATGCACGAAAGTTGGTTTTGCAACCTTGGCTAAATGTAGTAAACACAAGACTGATGATCTGAGATGTCATCACTCTGCTGCAGAATTTCAACACCATCAATATTGATTCAATGTGTCAGTTTAAGATCTAGTATTAGTATTAGATCACAAGGTGGAAACATCTTGAGTATCTTCAGTGCATGGTGCCGATGACACATACAGAATTTCATAATGAAACACCAAGGCGTTCATAAAATATAGCATTTTGCAGCAAAATAAATTCAAAATATTCTCATTTTAAAGCATCTCTGAAGTGCTTTAAACAGCACAGCCTGTGAAACAGTGCACAAATCCAACTGACGAGAATTATTACTGTCAGAGCAGCTCATGCCACTGTAAAATTCACTGGTCAAAGGAAAAACGTACCATCATTTGGTGTTTGTAGTGTTAATAAAGGACCCTGGATCTGATATATTTTCTCAGGACTGGAGAGCGTAAAGCAGCATGTTATAAACAATGTGTAGAAACACTCCCTCTTTTTTTAGAGACGCTCATGTAGGTTGTGCAAATGCTTTTTGTTTGACCAAGCTGGATGTTGATGTTAATAATTACTTTAAAATAATTTAAAAACTCTTTTGGAATTCATTTTCTACAAGTGAGTCACGGATAGTGGCTACCTTTTCATTAACAAACAAATTTCATCAATAAATATTTTATGATTTTATTTCTAGATTTTAATGGCATGCAGGAAAGTGCTAAAAGAAAGAAGTGAAACTAATAGTAATGCTCTCGTGTGCCCATAAACGGTTTTCAGACCAAATATGGGTTGAGCCAGTGTGGTTAACAATATGCACTTCTCATAATGAAGAACATGTTTCACTCAAATGTAAAGCAACACTTCACTGTGGTATAGTGTCACTAAATAGCAACTATAGCTGGATTTAAACACGCAGTCTGAAGATTAGAGGAAGTTAACATCCACAGTAGGAGCTTAAACTATATAAAGAAAAGAGAGACTTATAAACAGAAAATGTCTGATAGGTGTGATCTGTGTCTGCTGGGACTGATCATTCTCTCTTCACTTCTCACAGGTAAAGAAATCTGTATTTTCTCTAAAGACATTTAGTGAAATTAGTCTGGAAAGAGTTGATTTGAACATGCTCAGTTTATTCTTGCACACATTCACAAACATCTGATGATGAACAATTATCTTCATATTAAGAGATCTGAACTGCTCTCTGATAAAGAAAAAGAGTTTATTCTGAGAGTGTGTTGTTTGTGAGGAAAAAAGACTATAATTTGAATCATCTGTTTTTTTTTTTTTATGCTGGTATGTTTTGTTTTCATTTGTTAATATATAACATAATGAGCACTCAAATGTATTTGTGTTTCAGGTACAACTGGAGCAGAAGTGACTGATGTGTTCATCAGTTCTGGTGAAAATGTCCGTCTGCCCTGTAATAATACTCTTTCTGACTGCAGCTCAACTACATGGATCCATAGCAGATTCAGACATTCATGGATAGTTGAAATGATTACTTTAGGGAAAAAGAAGAAAGACACAGAGAGAAATGAGAGACTGAGTCTGGGGTCTGACTGCTCTCTGAACATCAAGAACATCACAATAGAAGATTCTGGATCTTACATCTGCCAACAATATGTGAATGGAGGAAAACATGGAACTGATACACGTGTTTATCTGCATGTTCTTCATGGTAATTTATGATTATGTGGTCAATTTAAAAAGGGCAAATTCTTGGTTTAAGCTCCCATGATGATTAAAGAGTCTATGATTTGTGTCTTGTGTTCAGTTTCAGTCTCATCATCATCATCATCATCATCCTCACAGACTGAGATCAGTCCAGGTCGCTCTGTGACTCTCTCCTGTCAGTTGTATTCAATCTCCTGTGATGATTGGGTCTGTTCTGAGGAACTTCATCTGTTGTGGGTGAATCAGGCTGGTGTTGATCTGAAGACAGACTCCAGATATCAGATATTATTCTCATCAGATTGCTGTATCATCAATCTGACTACAACACTCCTGAATGAAGATGACAACAGAGAGTGGAGATGTCAGCTTACTCTCAGAAATCAACTCAAGACCTCAGCCAGATACACTGGCAAGAATTCAGGTGAGAAATTACCTCTTCTAACTCTGTTTCAGAAGACTGTGTTTATCATATCATAATGATCACTCAAATGTACTTGTGTTTCAGGTACATTTAGAGAAGAAGTGACTGATGTGTTCATCAGTTCTGGTGAAAATGTCCGTCTGCCCTGTAATAATGCTCTTTCTGACTGCAGCTCAACTACATGGATCTACTATAACAGATTCAGACATTCATGGATAGTTGAAATGATTACTTTAGGGAAAAAGAAGAAAGACACAGAGAGAAATGAGAGACTGAGTCTGGGGTCTGATTGCTCTCTGAATATCAAGAACGTCACAAAAGATGATTATGGATTTTACACCTGTCAAAAATATGTGAATGAACAACAAGGAACTGATACACGTGTTTATCTGCATGTTCTTCATGGTAATTTTATGATTATGTGGTCAATTTAAAAAGGGCAAATTCTTGGTTTAAGCTCCCATGATGATTAAAGAGTCTGTGATTTGTGTTTTATTTTCTGTTTCAGTCTCTCCTACCTCATCATCATCATCATCATTATCCTCACAGACTGAGATCAGTCCAGGCCGCTCTGTGACTCTCTCCTGTCAGTTGTATTCAGTCTCCTGTGATGATTGGGTCTGTTCTGAAGGAATTTATCTGTCGTGGGTGAATCAGGCTGGTGTTGATCTGAAGACAGACTCCAGATATCAGATATCAGCTCCAGATCGCTGTATCATCACTCTGACTACAACACTCCTGAATGAAGATGACAACAGAGAACTGAGATGTCAGCTTACTCACAGAAATCAACTCAAGACCTCAGCCAGATACACTGGCAAGAATTCAGGTGAGAAACTAACTTTCCTAACTCTGTGTTTATATTGCATGACTTAACCCTCATTCTCTCCTCCTATAACTAACAAAAAAGTCCCTCGCAGGCCAAAATGATCCGAAGCCCTATAATTATACTCTTATTTTTATTTATTTATTTGTTTATTTTTTTGTCCAGAAAACCTATATCACTTCATTTTGATAATATTTTTTTCCTATTTTAAATGCATTTATGGAGATTTTTTTTAAATTACTTGATTTTATCAATAAATAATACATAAATAATAATTTAAGCACATTCTTCACATTAAATTTAAGCACATTCTTCAGAACTTAATAACCCTTTTATGCTGCCTTCACATGCTCTCAGAATTATGAATCGTTGCTGATGTTGTCTTGATGAAAGAGAACCAGTTGGATTCAGAGGATATGGAAGGTCTAGGCCGAAGCCTGGCACAAGCTTGAGATTCCTTAGAAGCTTCTAGCATCAGCATTTTTCACATCAGCATTTTTCAGTACAGGAAAAGTGAGCCTGTGATCTTGTGATCAGTGATTTTAAAGTGAAGATGTCACACCCTCTTGAGGTGTCTGAGCCAATAAGGAGTTGTTCCCTCGGAGGGAACTTTTTATGACTCTTTGTTCTCTAGTAAGATATTAGCTTAAGACATTGGATTGGATGCATGAGAGAAGAACCTTCTAGATTCTTATAATACTAATGTGTCACAGAGTGAGAAACATGTAACATTAATTAACAAATAGGAAGTTGGAGTCCGTAGATACCAAACATGCTACCCATGTGATTTTAGTTAACCATAAATTTTCAACTCCAAAACATTAATACCAAAATTGTTCAAAAGAGAGAATTAATGCATAGAATAAACCCTATAAAAGGAAAGTCAGGAGATGGGAAAATTGGATACATGTTTATACATTTCTCAAGTGGTTATATATAGAATATATAGGATTAAGAGGGTTTATTTGTCCTTCTCAGAAAGAATGAAGTCAGAGTCACTAGTCTCTGCAAAATTCTTTCTGATCGTAAAAGTTCTTATCAGTTTTCCTGTGTCCTGTAACAGGACACCTAGTTCTGCCTGTGTGTTAGCTACGTTTGGGATGCTAGTTGCAGTTTTAGGGGGATGTGTTCACAGAACTTTGAGAGAGTGAGTTTCTGGATAATTCATTAAATATAATGAATAATTGTGTGTCTGATTGGTCCAGAAGTTACATAATGTATTTCAGAAATGTACATATACAAATCACGCAGTTAGCTAATAGATAATGTATTCATTTACGGCAAAAAAACAATGCAGGATCAAATTTAGAATTGCAAGTAGATTCTGAGCATCTGAAAAATCTGAAGAACATGAGGATGAAAAGAGTGTTGACTGTTCTAGTGATGTTTTCTTAGTGATTTCCTGCAGAGGAGGAATAAGTATTTGCTTAATACCTCATGAGAGAATGTAAAGGGTTGGGTTCAGATGTTTGGATGCTTTTGATAAGAGGGAAATTTGCGGGCTATTAATAGGGCACTGCTGGCAAAAATTAGTTTGTAAAAAAAAATGGAGATGATTGAGAAGATTATTTATTGGAACATCAGATCCACATAGAGAGGCACTGGGGTGCATGACGAGCTTGCATATGGAGCCAATGTCCTAAATTTCTGAAAGGCGGAATTTGAGCTATTGATTTTTAAATTCTGCTATATGTTCTGCTTTATTCATGAACTAATTTCAAGTGGAAGACCAGATTAGCCGTCTGAGTAATGGCATCAGTTCGGAGGAACCTGACCTGTTGATGCAATAGACTGCAGTGGAGTTGTTGCAAATAGAAGAGAATGCTTTGGAGGCCCATTGTTTCCCCCATGAGGTAGTGTCTGTGATAAGCGGAGGGAGAAATTTCTGCTGCGGCTGTTAGGAAACACGGTTTAATCAAAAAGCTGCATATGTAACGGTAATGTAACAGGTGAGATATCAGGTAATGATGATACAGGCTGCTTTATATCCTTCTTCATCCTCTCATAGCATTACATGTTGTACTGCTGCTGTCTGTCTTGTCAAACGTGTTCATTATAAATGAACTCACTGGTGGTGTAGATATGGCATTATGAAGGCAGATTCCAATCACGAGCCGAAGTTTTGTAGCATCGTAGCATATGGCCAGCTTGTAGCGCAGATGCGTCTCCTGAAGTGAGCAGTCCATCTTCATAAATAGAAAGATGCAGCAGCACTGAATTACTCATGCTGTTTTTGTAAAAACAGTCTAAAAGAGTAGATCACAAATTATTATTATTCACATTCATTTTTGGATTGTTTTCCTTAAATCATGTATATTTATTCATAGGCGTGGGAAGTGGGGGTACTGGAGGTGCTGCAGCACCCCCTGTTTTCACAGGACAATAAATGCAACGCAAATTTTTGTTCGGTTACATTTATTCATTTTTACCATTTAATAATTTGTTTGTAATAAACACTTTAAATGGGCTATAAAAAAATTTTTTTTTTTTTTTTTTTTTTTTTAAAGAACAAGTAAGATCTAATAAAAATGCTTTACGGGCTCAAGCATAGGCAGAGTTTCCAATAACATGTTTTGCAGCGTTGAGCAGTGTAGCCAATCACAGACAAATCTGTTGATTTCTGGAACGCAATGAGATGTGAAGCCTTGTTTACACTGCACGCGTCTGCGGCGCGTTACGGCTCCGTCCTCTGCGCGGTGTCAACTCACACCAGAAGCATTTCAGAAGCGAAGCGGCTGGATTCGCGAGACCACGAGATTTGCCTGTCTGACGTTTTTTCCTTGATTTTTTTTGTGTTTTTAATGGATAAATGGTTATATTTTGTTCGGTTTAATTGTGTTTATTTCTATGCCATACTTTATTTTGCTGTAGCCTACAGATTAAGTTAATACACTTAAAAGTCCAGTTATGGATGACAAGAACAAAAAGTTTCAAGTTTTTCAACTTCGAATCTCTTGTCGTCAGTTTCTGTCCTCCTAGTGATGTGAAGTATGAGCGGGAGTTTACACAGGGTGATTATTTTGACTTTATTTTGTATTTGAGCTGCGTGTCTTGGACACGGCGTCCGTCAAAAATAGGCGAGGCGTCTATTTGTAGCGAAGCGGCGCGGCGAGACGCTTCTGGGACGCTTCTAAAACGCACCGCGGCGCGGCTGGTGTAAACACGAGCATTGACTAGAATGGCCACGTATCAGCTGCGGTAGCCGCGTCGCAGCCGTAACACTGTGCATCTGAGCGCAAACGCTTAAAGGAGAAGCGATATATTTTCCTTCGGTGTCTCACTAATGAAGGCCCCACCTACAACAATTGATAGGAACTCTAAATCGGAACCACTGAATATGGAACTTAATAAAAATTAAATTTAATACAAGTTTTGCTGAAGTTAACTTCATTTACAGAACATTTCTCGTTGGACATGAAAAAATATGAAATTAAACAGATGCCTCGGTCAACTGGCTACACTTACAATGTACAGCACTTTGGAGCTACAGAGTAGCCTGAAAAGTGCTTTATAAATCAATAAATACAATACAATACATTCAAATACTCAAAATACACAAAATAATTAAAAAATAAATAAATGAAAACAAATAAATCAACCAAATTTGATACATAAACGAATTGCTTCATGCACAAAAGTAAATTTATAGTGATTTGTAGAACATCTAAATGTGTGTGCCATCTCCTGTTATTTTGTGCGCCATCCTCAACTGTTCATAGTAAGATGTAAGACTTCGTGATGAAACTCCCATAATTTTTGAGCACATGTTAACAATACCTTGCAAACGATTTTTGTTATTTGTAGACAGTGATAAAAACCAACAAATAAAAGACAAGATACTTTCAACAAATGAATTGTAAAATGACCTGAGGATACAAGAATTAGACTTTCTCAGCACTAACAATCTCTAGTGGACTTTTTAATAGTTGCATCAGAATTTTGGTCAAACTTTAACTTATTATCAGAAATCGTTAGCGTCAAACCCCATACATCCCTTAATTTGGCAAAAAGTATTAACAAGAATATTTACACAGTATTACAGAGTCTTATGGCAAACAAATCAGATTCGGTATCCAAGTCATAGTCAAACGGGCAGTGATCGAATAAACCGGGGATTCAGAAATTACAATGACACACTTACAGTTTCACTAAACATTCACAATCTCTCTGGCATGACACTCTTTCTCAAACGATGATGAAACAAACAAAAGTGAAGGAAAACACAATCAATGAACGCAAAGAACGATGGTACGAAGCACAAAGTCAACGAGGCACGAAGGCAGAGGATGGGTGTTTGGGTCGGTCCTTGTATTTGGGTCAGGTTCTTAGCAGGACCAATCACAGTTTTCCACAAGTTAATAGAGGCAATGCCCACCTGGAACACAAACATGTCTATACACACACACACAGAGAGAGAGAGAGAGAGAGAGAGAATACACACAAGGACAGTTGATAAAGACACACAAAATATCTCAGGGTCTTAACAGTGATCAAAACAATAAAATGCATTAAAATGATTAATAATTCCTAAAATTGACCAGAATGTTTGAGTCTAACATGACCCATGTCGGAGGTCAGTTTTAGAAATTATAAGGATTAATAATGTCATTTAGGACAAAATGAAGGGTTATGGGCAGCAGCTCACTGTGTTTAACTCTCATATAAACAAAACATAAATTATATAGTAACACCTCAACTACTGCCACTGTAAACTGTGATGATGATGATGATGAAACATAAACTGCATGTCATGATCAAGTATGAAATTATGATGTTAATGTGCTACAGATGATGCATCTAACATTCATCTTCTACAGCTCCAGTCGATTCAACAGCTCCTACACAAGGTTCATGATCACATGATCTCTGATCATCAGTCTCTCACTTCAGTGGTTTATCATCACAACTACAAAAAGAAGCTCTTTAATCAGATTTGTCAATGAGATGGAACAAACATGATCAGTTTCTACAGGAGGCTCTTGATCTGAAGACAACACTGATATGAGCTGCATAAGATGAATGTTTATTAATTAAATGCTTTTTCCAAAATATGGTGTATTTGAACAAAAAAATCCATCCTTTAAATTTTGAGTGGACAGCAGCTGCACACACTCCTGATCTGGGCTACAGCAGTTGAAATAAATCAGTCTCCGTTTGTAAAATAAATGTCTTGATGTTGTGATCATGCATTAAAATATGATTTTTGTATTTCTTTTTTGGTTTTAATAGGTGTAACATCAACTACAGCAACAGCACTGATTCCAGGTGTGTATATGAACATCATCCTCATTTGACTGACTCTTCTAGAACCAGTATCTAAATGTACTGAATCCTCTCTGAAGTTGTTAAAACGGCTGAAAAGTAACTCTATTAAATGTCAAAGAGACATCATTCTCATCTAGACAAAACAATAAATCATGGTCATTTAGTGAACATATGAGGTATACAGTAGTGTGTTAGTGTTTCAGCTCATATAAACAACTCTCTGCGATGATACTGATTGTGGCATTCAGCCATCAGATATTTCCTAATATTTCCTCACTGTCCAGTATGATTAGGTGAGGTGTGGGGATGGGGTTTAGAGATAGGGACCAATCAGGTTGCAGCCTCAACAAGTGTGTGGGGGGAATAATGTAGTTAAAATGACATCAGAGAGGACATCAGTATTAATATTACTCTGATATTGTGTTTGTTTTTCAACTGTCTTGTACATTGTAATTGACTATTTTTAATGGAAGCTTTAAAGGGTTTGTTCACCCAAAAATGAAATTCTGTCATTAATTACTCACCCTCATGTCGTTCCACACCCGAAAGACATTCATTCATCTTCAGAACACAAACTGAGATATTTTTGATGAAATCCGAGAGGTATATTCTTGTCCATAGACAGCAATATAATCAACACTTTCAAGGTCCAGAAAGGTACTAAAGACATTGTTAAAACAGTCGACGTGACTGCAGTGGTTCAACCTTAATGTTATGAAGCGACGAGAATACTTTTTGTGCGCAAAAACAAAACAAAAATAACCATTTTATTCAACAATATCACAACAACGTTTTTAACGATGTCTTTGGTACCTTTCTGGACCTTGAAAGTGGTGGTTAAATTGCTGTCTACGGAGGAGTCATCTACCTCTCGGATTTCATCAAAAATATCTTAATTTGTGTTCTGAAGATGAACGAAGGTCTTACGGGTGTGGAACGACATGAAGGTGAGTAATTAATAACAAAAAAAATAATTTTTTGGGTGAACTAACCCTTTAAGATAAACACTTTCTAACTGCTGAACTATGAAGTGACAACAGTAGCTCAGAAGATCATCACATCTGTAATAAACTTTGCAGAAACTTACTGAACTTTCTATAAAATCATGATCATAAGTATCAGTTTACTTCATTATAAATAGGGATAATTATTATATTAAATGTGCCATTTATTAATGTATTTGTAGTTGTTTTTATATATTTGGTTAAACAGTAATACAGTCCCACTGAATGTGTCTCTCTATCATCTCTCTCAGTGATTGTGATTGTTGCTGCATTCGCTGTTCTTCTTCCTGCTCTTATTATCTGGATGATTCGTAAAAAAAGAGTTGGTGAGTTTTCATAATTCTTAATATTGTATAACAAATACTTAAATTCACTTTCAGGTTGTATCATAGAAATGTGAATGAAGGCCTTAAAGTGTGACTAAAGCTTGTGAGATTATGCTCGTTTTTTTTTTTTTAAAAACTTCTGTCAATTATCAGTGATTTATGAGTATTAAAAATCCTTTTCCTATTTTATAGCTGCACTGAAATACTTCCAGACTCTGTCAACAGGAACAAAATTACTCAAATGAGCAGTTTAAAATATTTCAGTGTGATTGATAATAAGCAGCTACTGTGTTTTGCATGTTTCATCATAAATACTTCTGAAAACTAAGGCTCTTTCACAACTATTTTCCAGATCACACAGAAGATGAACGTGAACCTTCTGTAAGTATTATAATATTAGAGATTTTTAATTTACATCTGTCTACTTAGCAGATTTCTTTACATAAGAGCACAAACCACAGCCGAACACCAGTGCATATGGACAATAAAGACCTTTATTCTGAAGAAGAATACCTGAACTGTAGATTATTAAAAGTATTAATTAAATGATCGCTTGATGAGGCTTGATTTGAATATGACTGGAGTGTTTGCTGTTCTTACAGTCGGTGTGAGTTTCTTCCACCGCTGTAGAGCGGAGCTGTAGATTGAGAAATGAGCAAGAGCACTTCCCTTTATGTGGCTTATCTAAAAAATACATTCGTTTACATGCAAAATCTTTTCCTTGTTTAGGAGATGACGTATGCGAATTATTCTGGGATTCCATCACACAACATGTCATAGAGAATAATGTGAGTGGATACTGTCTGCTCATCACTGACATTAATAATCAGAGAAAGTGACCAGGAGAGTTTATATAACTTCAACATGCTTTGGTTCAGACACCAAAGGTCATAATGAAGTTCTTTTTCACGGACCCTAAGATAATTATATTATTTACAGCAGCATAGAAAAAAAATATTGAAGTAACTCTAAATATTTTTAACTCCAGATACACATTCTAGAATTGAGAACATGGAAACAAACTCAACACTGGCTGGTGAGAATCAAGAAAAGTAACTGCATCCTGCTGACTCTTAAAAAAAGACATAAAACCTTTTTCTTGCTTTCACTAATTCTTAAATCCCTTTCCTGTACCATTCTAGACCATGATTGAAACTTTGTATTGTTCCTCATCTTTAAGTTGAATCGCCTTGTTGTGTTTTTCATTTGTAAGTCGTTTTGGATAAAAACATCTGCTAAATGAATGAATGCGATTGTAAGCTTTATAAGCAATAAATGTAAAGAAAAGAAAGCCATTTGATTAACCGGTTCATTTCAGGAACGCTCTGTGAATTATTTTATGAATGCCTCCTTCAAGAATGATTTGTATATTAAAGGCTTGCCAAAATCCCACTGTCACTTCAGCTCTTTGTTTTTCTTCTTGTTTTTGTTTATCATGGATTATTAATATTAACTATTTAATACCATTTATTTATTTTAGTGTTTCATGCATTTCTTTAGTTCATGGAAAATGAAAGTTCATTCATTTCTGTACATGATTACAGTTCAACATTGTGATTGTAAAATAATCAATATATTTTTTACAAAACATGTTCAACTCTAAAACTTAAAGAAAATCAAAGCTAAATATCTGAACAAGTTCTGTGCCAAATTTTAGGTTGATATCTCAAAAAAAAAAAAAAAAAAAAAATTTGTGTGCAGTACCAAACTTTTTCACTAGATGACATCCAGACTCCATCGGTGACCATATAAGGACTCTTCGATTTCCATATATGGTTTGATCTGAACCATATTTTTTCATACTTTTCAAAATATTTATGAAGTAGACATTCTATTCAGAAGACGTTTGTGCAGTACTGTTAATATTTGATTTTAATTCAATCCCTAAAATACATACAAAAAAAAAAATACGTAAAGAATCAGAGCGTGTGTCCAGCGTATCTTTTACTAACAACATCTCTACAAAAACAGACAGAAGCTGCAGACTCAAGCTCTCATATTTTTTGGGGATTTGAGAGAAAAAATGAGTACTGAGAGTCAATGAACATCTGAAAATGACTCGCCTCTATAATATGTTTTACAACATCGTGGACCACAAATTACTTGTGATTCATACACGGTCAGGTTAGAGTTAGCATATATCCAATTGACAAGAATTATAACTGTCTGAGCGGCTCATGCCACTGAGAAATTCACTGTCATTTGGTGTTTGTAGTGTTAAAGGACCCTGGATCTGATATATACTGTATTTTCTCAGGACTGGAGAGAGTAAAGCAGCACATTGTAAGTATAAACACTACCAGAAGACACTCATGTAGTGTGTGCAAATATTTTCTGTTTGAGCAAACTGAAGCTGATGCTAATAATTGCTTTACAATACTTTTAAAAAATGTTTTAGAATTCAGGAGTCATGGATAGTGGAAACCTTTTTAAAACAAACCAATTTTATCAGCAATGATTTTATGATTATGTCTAGAATTTAACAGCATACAGGAAACTGCTAAAAGAAAGAAGTGCAAGTAATATTCAGTGCAAACATATTAATTTTGCTGAAATATCTGTTGTTAAATTTAGGTTTAAAAGTCTACATGTAGCCTAATCGCGATGTATCGCGATTTCAAAATAAAAGTTTAAACCCTCGCTTGTTTTGATGTTCACATATTCTTGTTCAAGAAATTGCAGTGGCTATAGTATTTCTATTGTAAAGAAATTGACAAATATTAAAGATTACGTGAACATTTGAGTTAAATGTCATTTGGCCAATATTGAACAAGGATTTGATCTGCTGTAAAGCGGGACAACAACAATCGGCGCCTTCTGCAGGTATTTGTTATAATACATAATGTACATAAGATGATTGTTTACATTATGTATATTATGTATTTTAACAGTGTTGTTCTATAAAACCATATGATTACTTGCTTTTGATACGTTATTCTAACCAAATATTGCTGCCTCATTGTTATTATAAAATGTACTTTTAAATAATTTTAATGGCTATTGTTTGCTTAGGTCTATTTTTAGTACAAAAACTAAAAAAAAAATCTGATTACTCGATTAATCGTCAAAATTAGTTAGTGACAACCCTACACTGCACAAAACTTTGCATTTGAAATGCCAAAAGCAAATACTTTAAAAAAGAATAAAACATACTTACAGACTCTGATTCAGATGTGCAGATTGCCCTAGCAAAGATGGAATTGCCTCATTTTTTAGAAATAGCCTTTGTGCACAGCGGTCTTGTACTCTCCCAGGTTCAGTAAACTGTCCTCCGTAAAATGCACTGCAAACATTTACATAGACCAGTAAGAGCTGTGCGCATATGTAATGGGTAAAATGAATTGTGCCATCCAAATTTATTGAAATAATTGGTTAACACTTTACAATAAGGTTCATTAGTTAATGTATTAAGTAACATGAATTAACCATGAACAATACAGTTCAAAATACAGCAATACGCATGAAAATACAGTTGTTCATTGTTTGTTCATGTTAGTTCACAGTGCATTAACTAATGTATTAGTAAATGTTGACAATAAAGTAACATTAACAAAGATTAATAAATTATGTAGAAGTGCAGTGCGCGAAGTTTCATACAAGCTGTTGAGGTGAATGCAGGTAAAAAAAAATCTCTCTCCGGTCAGAAATAAAATGTTGGCAGAGATAACATTATATAATGTTTATATACATTATATAATGTTATCTCAGATACAAAAAAATGTATAGTATAATGCAATGTAAGTCGCTTTGGATAAAAGCGTCTGCCAAATGCATAAATGTAAATGTAAATGTAAAATATAAGATGGTGGATAATTAAAGTTATATGTTAAGCTCGTTTTCGAGCACATTGGGAGTGTATTGTATTCGTTGTGTTTCTATTTTCTATATTCTTTTGTTTATTTTTACATACGTTTTTTGATGGTTGAGCTGCATTTCATGTCTGATCGGTGTCTTTTCTTTCTCATGTGAGTAAAAGAATCAGAGGGGTTACGCTAAACCTCACTGCCCTGATCTCAAGACGAGATCTAGCGACTGATGCTAGAGGCTGCAGTCTTTAGCCTGGTAACACACACACACGGACATTTGGGTTGTATTGCTCTGGAACAGTGCTGTAAATAAACTTTAAGCACTGTTTTCTAATTGCATCCACTTTCGGAAAGCCAAAATAAAGCAATAACATCCACTCGACAAAATGGCTACTGACAACTGAAGCCACTCCTGCATTTGGGCAGCATTATGCAAATATTTCCACTGAGTAACGTAGGTATGTGAGGGAGAATTCGATCGATGTGTTTTAGCTAGGTCTGGATCTGCCTTCTCTTTTAGGTGGAATAAATCTTTTTTTGTGGGAGACTTTGAGCTTTGTAACTTTGCAGATCTTATACATGCTCAAATAGCACAAAATACATGCACAATTTTATTCTTATTGTTGAATGAGCTGCTGAAAACACTCTTTATTTCATGTCAATAGTTCCTGTTTTCACCTCATTTATTATGCTGATGTCTTCAGATCTGCTGTAAATTGACACTTAAAGCTCATTTCATTGGTGTTAACAGACTGAGGGGATTTGTTGACTACAAATACTTGATGTACATTTATTTCTATCGTTATGCTTTCAACTGTTTTTCTTGCCATTATTAATATATGGAAGAATTTACATGACATATTTTTTTCATTATTTTCTGTTTTTCTACAAATCTGCTTATAATTTAATAAAGAAGCAGAATAATGTCAGGCTTAGAAATGAAATACATTTGTGAATTAGCATCAGTTACTTTACAATAGACAGATATAAATGCTTAGATGTGTCAATTAGTAAAAAAAAAAAAAACTCAGTAACTGATATATTTTTGATTTTGGCAGATCAGCTCCTCCCACACTGGAATTCATCATCAGAGAAGCTCCTCCCACATCAATCGCATCATCAGTGAAGCTCCTCCCACAACACTCACATCATCAGTGAAGCTCCTCCTGCTGCAGTTCCCCAATAAATGCTGGACTATTCCCATCAGATGAGCATCAGAGCATCAGGAAGAGCTGAAATCTGCAAAGACTGAGTTTATTAAAGAGGACAGTGAGAACATGAGTGATCCAGAACCCTGCAGAATGAAACACACTGAAGATACTGAAGAACAAAGAGGTTGGTGTTTATTCTTCATTCATTCATGATGCTGAACAACATTCATGTTAGAAAGATTCAAACACTTCTGCATATTTAGATGAATAGAAATTCGTTTTTTTGTTTGTTTTGTTTTTATCAATAAACAGTAAAGAGTAAACTGTCCAGGTTTGTAAGCATAACTTAAGCAAAAGCTGACTTATAGTTAGTGTTAAAGCTGTATTTCTCATAAATTATCATAGTAGATTATTTTTCTTACAATAACTTTGGTAAGAGCATTGGTGAATATCGTCAGCTCTCAAGAAGTACACTAGACTTTGAGTATGTGAAATTTCTATGAACACTGTAAAGTTGAAGAGGAAAGCAGAAAAATTTGCTTGAGCTTGTATTAATGTATCCACACATTCACATGCGATGGAATAGAAGTCAATGGATACGTTGGAAATTCAGAAAAAAGAAAATGAAAACTTGATGTATCTTAGCAGGATTCTTCTTTGAGAATCTGCTGTGTGACGCTGCAGTCGAAGTTCAACTATAGCCATGTTTTATTGTAGTTTATTTACATTTTACGGGGTCAGTGTTTAGAGATAGAGACAAAGCACAAATGCAGTAGAGTTACATGCCCCAGACTCTTCAGTTTCACAAGTCCTATCCAATCTGCATAACTATTCAAAGAACGGGAGAGGGGCTCCACGAGCCATTGAAGACAATAGGTGAGAGTCTCTGTAATCTGACTCATTTGGTTTACAATGAAGAAAATAGAAACCTCATGAGAGAGACTTTGCTTAACAGAATCTTTCATCTGATGTCATCATCTTTACCTTAAATGCCAAATACACCTTATTTGAGTGACGTTATGTCAGGACGGAGGATCAGCAGATCTTAAACAGACTCTTAAATGTGTAATCCCACAGAATGAAAAGTCTAGCGTGATCAGCCCTTTATAATTTAAATTTTTAAAAGTATATAATCAAAATTGTAGCATTTTTATGGCACATTTTAATGTGATTATTACAGTTGCATTGTTGATCAAATATATTTAACATGTCTCACTACAGAAACATGGGATTTGTGCTTATGTTTAAAAAATAAAAACTGGAAGATCATTGAACATCAGTCATGCAAAGTTTCAGGGATGTATAAGAGAAACGCATAAAAATAGTATTTTATAGGCTTTTTGTCACTGTTATTTCATATCACTTTGTTTCTCTCTTTGCATTATTTTGATGTTGCAATTTAACATTTTTTCTTTGATTTCAGACCTTATCGAAGAGAGTGAAGAACTGAGTGAAGTGGAGGAGAAACATCATGACAAACCTGGAGAAAAACCTTTGAGTCGCTCAAAGACTAAAAAGACATTTTTAAAGAAAAGAAGAGCCAAGAAATCTACAACCTGCACTCAGTGTGGGAAGAGTTTCCCATATGAGAAACATCTTGAGATTCACATGAGAGTTCATACTGGAGACAGACCGTTCACATGCACTCAGTGCGGGAAAAGTTACATGCGATCATCACACCTTAACAGGCACATGATGATCCACACCGGAGAGAAGCCGTTCACATGTGATCAATGTGGAAAGAGTTTCTCAGAAAAACGAAATCTTGAAATTCACACAAGAATTCATACTGGAGAGAAGCCGTTCACATGTGATCAATGTGGAAAGAGTTTCTCAGAAAAACGAAATCTTGAAATTCACACAAGAATTCATACTGGAGAGAAGCCGTTCACATGTGATCAATGTGGGAAAACATTTCTTAGAGCATCAGTCCTGAAGAGACACCTGACAGTTCATATGAAGAAGCCACATTCATGTTCTGTGTGTGGAAAGAGTTTTTCACATCCTAAAAAATTGAAAGAACATCAGAAAATTCATGCTGGTGTGAGAGAGTACATGTGCTTTGAGTGTGAGAAGACTTTTACTACAGCAAACTGTTTAAAACAGCACCAGCGAATTCACACTGGAGAAAAACCTTACAAGTGTTCACACTGTGACAAGAAATTCATTCGGTCAGGAAGCCTGAAAGCACATGAGATGATCCACACTGGAGAAAAACCTTACAAGTGTTCATACTGCAACAAGAGCTTCAGTCTGTCATCACATCTGAAAAGACATGAGACTATCCACACTGGAGAGAAACCTTACAAGTGTTCAGACTGTGACAAGAGATTTAATCTGTCATCATGTCTGAAAAGACACGAGATGATCCACACTGGAGAGAAACCTTACAAGTGTTCACACTGTGACAAGAGATTTAATCTGTCATCATGTCTGAAAAGACACGAGATGATCCACACTGGGGAGAAGCTGCACACGTGTGATCAGTGTGGAAAGAGTTTTGCTTTTAAAAGCTATCTTAGGCTACACATGAGGACCCATGCAGTGAATAAACTATATCACTGCTATCTATGCGGGGAGAATTTCCCACAGTTATCTTCTTTATTCACTCATACGAAGAACAATCACAGTCTGAAGTCGCGGTAAGTAGTTCATCTTTATGATCTGACAAACAGTCTCTTCTGTGGAAGTTGGTTTCTAACAGCCACAACGAGTGATGAGAAATTTTGTTGGTTGATCTCACATCATGTCTGTTGGAAACAAAACTTGTTTGTTTTTGGCAGAACTACCAGAAAGCATCTGGAAGAAGAGGACAGTGAGAACATGAGTGATCCAGAACCCTACAGAATGAAACACACTGAAGAACAAAGAGGTTGGTGTTTATTCTTCATTCATTCATAACTTTTCATTTCACATTTGTCTCTTATTTGAAATCTCACATGATTTAATGTTTCTTTTAGACCTGATGGACATGAACAAGAAAGGAAAAACAGAAGCCAAAAAATCTGTCACCTGCCCTCAGTGTAAAAAACTATTCACATGTAAATCAAGCCTTAAGAATCACATGATAATCCACACTGGAGAGAAACCTTACACCTGTGATCAGTGCGGGAAGAGTTTCTCATATAAAGGAAACTTTAAGAGACACATGAGGATGCACAGTGGAGAAAGACCATACACCTGTGATCAGTGTGGGAAGAGTTTCTCATATAAAGGAAACTTTAAGAGACACATGAGGATGCACAGTGGAGAAAGACCATACACCTGTGATCAGTGTGGGAATAGTTTCCCATCTAAACGAAACCTTAGGAATCACATGAGGATCCACACCGGAGAGAGACCTTACACCTGTGATCAATGTGGGAAGAGTTTCACTCAGTCTTCCACTCTGAAATCACATCTGGCTGTTCATTCTAAAGAAAGACCATTTAACTGTGGTCAGTGCGGTAAACGGTTTAACTGGGCATCAGACCTGAAGAAACACCTGAAGATTCACACAAAGGAGAAGATTCATTCGTAATATTACAGCAGAAATGACACGTTGCTGTATGTTGAAACCTTGGAAACACATGAAAGGATTCACACTGGAGAGAAACACATCAGAGTTTGATCAATGATCTAGTCTACGGTCATGATTACAGTAACTAGATCATCTTCAGATCCAGCAGTGACAGCAAACGTGACACAATAGAGCATCTCTTCTATATAAATCTGTCCTGATCAGCTGCAACGAGAGACACAGCAAACAAACATCATCCAAAGTTGTCAAAGTTCATTGTTCTGAATTGATATTGTTCATTAAAGTTTACTGTATTATGTAGAAGAGTATTGTGAGAAAGAGGTCGAGTGACTGAGTTTATTACCTGCATTTAGATTTAACATTTTCCTTCAGGTCAGTCTGATGTTCATAATAAAAAGATCTGTTTAAATGTCAGATGTATTATCTTGTCCTTTTAACAGTTAAGGGGTTTTCCCATGACTGACAGCACTAGTCAAAGCATTTGTAAGTTGTGTCTTGTTCTGTGTTCACAACAGTTCAGTCTTTTCAATATAAAAGTATTTGCTACTGACTGACACACTCATAAATGTAGTCTTTGCTACCATCTAATGGTGTAATAATGTAACTTCTGTTGCTGTTCACTGTCAGGGACTATTTTTTCCGGCGGAAGGAAGGCTTTTAGTCAGTTTACTTCATGAAAGTTGCATAGATACATATTTTTGGCTTTAATATTTTGTATTTTGTGGTAACCATTTTATAAAAGCAATAAGGTATTTGAGGCTAGTGCTGCACGATACAGCAGAGCCTCTTGTACCTTATTACTTACATTCATGAACACCTGTTGAGGTAATGATGCGAACATGAGAAAATACAATTAAAAAAATACAATAAAATACATAAATATTAGGTAGATACAGTATGTTGTTTTCATTATGATATTTGTTTATATTAGTAAGCTGAAGGTTTTATATTTAAAATCTTAACTGTTCTGATGTTTTGATGGTTTTGTGAGAATCACCCCAATATAGTTCACAAGGGAAAGTTCAAAAACAGACAAAGAGACAAAGAGTTTTTTCATTTATTTCTTTATATTCTTTCCCCTCAGAAGTGCTCTGAACATTTTAAACAGCTTTACAGGCTTGAACAGATTAAAGGGTAGTTCACCCAAAAATGAAAATTATCTCATGATTTACTCACCCTCAAGCCAGCCTAGGTTCATATGAACACAATCTGAGATGGATTTAAAAATATCTTGCTTTGCAAAGCTTTGTAATGGTTGTAAATAGGGGGCCACATTTTGAAACAAACAAAAAAAAAATTTGATTCATCCATAATAAATATATTCCATACGGCTCCAGAGGGTTAATAAGGATTTCTGACATGAAGCGATGCCTTTTTGTAAGAAAAATATTCATATATAAAACTTTATAAATTTAAATTACTCGCTTCTGGCGTAATACTGCGCAATTTGACTTGCGCTAAATGAGTAATCTTCTGACTCGATAGATGTAGGAGTAACGTAAGCTTAGACGCCTCTCGTGGTTCAAACAAATAGGGCTGTGCAACAAACTCAAGCTCCTCTTCTCAAGGACATTTTTAAATATAACTCTGATTGTATTCGTCTGAAAGAAGATCTTGTACACCTAGGATGGTAATTCGTGGGATAAAATAACTTTTCAACAATATAGTGATGGGCCGATTTCAAAACACTGCTTCGGAGCTTTACAAATCGAATCAGTGATTTGAAACGACAAAGATTTCAGCAGTTTAGCCGTTTGATAGGAGATCCGAATCACTGATTTGATTCGTAAAGCTCTGAAGCAGTGTTTTGAAATCGGCCCATCACTATATTGTTGAAAAGTAGTTATTTAGTTTTTTTGGTGCTCAAAAAGTATTCGTCGCTTTATAATATTAAGGTAGAACCACTGAACTCACATGAGCTGTTTTGAATATGTTTTTAGTACCTTTATGGATCTTGAAATTTGATGGCATTAGTGGATAAAAATGTTATTGCTGTCTATAGAGGCCTCACTGAGCCATCGGATTTAATCAGAATATCTGAATTTGTGTTCTGAAGATGAACGAAGGTCTTACGGGTGTAGGAACGACACGAGGGTGAGTAATAAATGACATTATTTTCATTTTTGGGTGAACTAACCTTTTAAGGATAACCCTGAAACGCCTTTGCTGAACTCAGTGCCATCACCTTGAAAACAGTCCTTTATATGGCATACTGGTTTCTGCCAATATTTCACCACAGGAAGCGTCTCAATGTTCGCCAACACTACACCACATCTGTTTTTAGTGAGTCGCAGTAGAGAACCTGAATGAGAAAACCTCTTTCCACACTGATCACGTGTGCGACTTTTCTCCAGCGTGAGTCCTCTCGTGTCTTCTTAGGTTTCCTGATCGCCTGAATCTCTTGTCACAGTGTGAACACTTGTAAGTTTCTTCTCCAGCATGAGTCCTCTCATGTTTTGTCAGATATTCTGACAGACTGAATCTCTTGTCACAGTGTGAACACTTGTAAGGTTTTTCTCCAGTGTGGATCATCTCGTGTCTTTTCAGAGTTCCTGACCGATTGAATCTCTTGTCACAGTGTGAACACTTGTAAGGTTTCTCTCCAGTGTGAATTCTCTGGTGCCGTTTCAATTCGGAAGATGTAGTAAAGGTCTTTCCACAATCAAAGCACATGTGATCCTTCACACCGCTGTGACTTTTCTGGTGTACTTTTAAAGCACTCATCTGAGCAAAACTCTTTCCACACAAAGAGCACATGTGAGGCTTCTCCTTTGTATGAACTTTCAGGTGGATCTTTAGGGATGATGATGAAACAAATGATTTACCGCACTGATCACAGTTATATGGTCTCTCTCCAGAGTGAGAACGCAGATGTAATTTAAGAGTGTTTGCATATGTGAAGCTCTTCCCACACTGATCACATGTGTGCGGCTTCTCTCCAGTGTGGATTTTCATGTGTGTCTTAAGTGTTCCTTTTTCTTGAAAACTTTTCCCACATTGATCACACGTGTGCGGCTTCTCTCCAGTGTGGATCCTCTCATGTGTTTTCAGATGTCCAGACAAAGTAAATCTCTTGTCACAGTGTGAACACTTGTAAGGTTTCTCTCCAGTGTGGATCCTCTGGTGCTGTTTCAATATGGAAGATGTAATAAAGGTCTTCCCACAATCAAAACACATATAATCCTTCACAACACTGTGTCTTTTCTGGTGCATTTTAAAATAATCCAGCTGTGAAAAACTCTTTCCACACAGAGAACACATGTGAGGCTTCTCCTTTGAATGGACTTTCATGTGGATCTTCAGGTGTTCTGCTCTAAGAAATGTTTTACCGCACTGATCACACTTAAATGGTCTTTCTCCAGAGTGAGAGCACAGATATAGTTTAAGACAGTTTGCTTGCGCAAAATCCTTCCCGCACTGATCACACGTGTGCTGCTTCTCTCTGCTGTGTATCGCCTCATGTCTTTTCAGATGTGATGACCGACTGAATCTCTTGTCACAGTGTGAACACTTGAAAGGTTTTTCTCCAGTGTGAATTCTGTGGTGTTGCTTCAATACATGAGCTGCAGTAAAAGTACTCCCACATTGATCACATGCGAACGGCCTCTCGCCACTATGAACTCTCATGTGACGTTTAAGATTTTGTTTGTTTGGGAATCTTTTTCCACACTGAGGGCAAATTAAATTTTTCTTGCCTCTTCTTCTCAGTACAAATTTTCTTTCAGTCTGTGAGCAACTTGAAGAGTTTTCTTCAGTTTTGACATGATGTTTCTCCTGCGCTTCATTTAGTTCTTCGCTCTCCTCCTTTTCTTTAATCGGGTCTAAAATGAAAGAAAAATTTTTTAATTTGAAGTCGCACATAAAAATATCACAGACAGAAACGTCAAGGGCATTTACTACAATTGCTGTACAAAATCGCAATTTGTTTGATGAGTTTTTAAAATTTAATTATATGGAATTTAATCTCTTCCAACCCTAGCAACCCTACTCTGCCTCGACAGCACAAAATGTTTCCACAACGAGAGAAAGCGGCAGTCGCGCAGATGCGCTCTTATATTTTCCGCTACAGAGACAGAGCGCATTTATTATAATCTGAAAACCACGCCCACCGGGGGGTAAACAATCCAACCGTCTCCATTGACTTTGTATTGCGTGAGGCTCCTTGTCATTTCTGACTTATTACAAAAAAAAGAACAATGCCTAAAAGTTGCTGTGTGACAAGGTGTACAGCAAACAAGCTAAAAAACCCAGAAATAAGTTTTTATAAGCTGCCAAACCCCAAAAAACGAATGTTTAAGGACACAAAAGTGGATACAGGCAGTGAGACAGATCACAATGGGTCCTATTACACTGGAGGGGAGTGTAATCGGCTACAACATATGCTAAACAAACAAACCATTCATTATTTTTAACCATGTCAAAGAATTACTTCACCTGTCGCCGATTACGTTCCCCTCCAGTGTATGTCTTATAGTAATATGACCCGTTGCGCTCTGTCTCACTGCCTGTATCCACTTTTGTGTCCTTAAACATTCATTTTTTGGGGTCGACAGCTTATAAAAACTTAGTTCTGGGGTTTTAGCTTGTTTGCTGTACACCATGTCACACAGCAGCTTTTAGACAGTGTTCTATTTTTTGTTATAAGCCAGAAATGACAAAGAGGCAGCCTCACGCTATATAAAGTCAATGGGGACTGTTTGATTGTTTCCCCGGTGGGCGTGGTTTTCAGATCATGACGCATGTCGCTCTGTCTCTATGCTCGCTCCTGCTTACTTCTGAGACACTAGCCATATGTATATGATGGGCAACTGTTATCTTTGTAGACAGCGAGTCAGCAACATCTGCAGGAGCAGAGGAGGAGGTCGTTTGACACAGAGGGATTTGATGACATTTTCATAATCTTAAATCCATTTAAAACATGATTTTTTAAAAAATGTATCGATAGTACAGGTTGGAATATCAATACACTATCTGAAAATTAACTATCACGATAGTTAGCTGTATCGATATTTCTGCACAGCTCTACTTTGGAATCCGTTTTCAAAAGATTGCGTTTTCAGGCACCCAAAACGCTGTTGTCATATAAATCAATGGCCAAAACATAAAAAGTTGATTGCGTGGTTTTAAATCCAGATCGCAATCTTTTAATGATTAATTGTGCAGCTCTACTAGATACACAGATGAATGTCTAAATACATTATTAAATACATAATGCACACGTTATTTGTGGGTAAACAAAGACTAGAACGATAACTAATTATCCTTAATTAATTAACAATTGTTATCGAACTATAAAGTTTAAAAAAGTTCTACATTTAAAAAGACAGGATTGTCTATTTACACTAATTGTAAATAGCATCCCTTGTTAACAAACACTAGCTCCGCCCCCCAATGTCTGGTTGGGTCACTCAACTTTTAAAGTCAGCATGGAATCAAAATTTACTTTGTTAGTGCATATTACTAGCCTTATAGTGAACAATTAATCTGTGCAAGTGAATACATGTACAATATACAAAATACTGAGATGCAAATGGTTTCTGCCAATATAAAGTAGGCTATAGATAGCATCTAATTACTATTTACTCTTATTGAAAAGAACTGATAGCCTACTTTAACATGGCGTAAATAAAATCTATTGCTATTTGCACTTAGTGTAAATAGCATCTATTGAGCATCTATTCAGCAGACTTTAAAGACCTCCAGAAATGAAAGCGAAAGATTAAGTAACGGCAGCACGCGATTATAATAAACAGCATTGGTGTCAACGCTAATGTTATCGTTATAGATAACGTTATCTATTCTGTTATTTATTTGTATGGAGAAGAACATATTCATACAGATTTGTAATGACATGAGGGTGAGAAAATAAATAAACAATTCCTTTAGTACATTTCATAACAGAAAACAACTCAGAGAGGTTGCAGACAATACAATCATCTGTGCCATTATTTATTTTAATAAAATGTACCTGTACTTTTGACACTAACATGTAGCATTTTGGTTCAGTTACTTTCATTTTTTCCTACTGAACATATTTTACATTTACTTAAGTATAACGACTGGCTCACTAACTCACAATCTGTTAAAGTTTTATAGCCTTTCACAGCATCATTAATGACAAATCGAGAATAAACACCAACCTCTTGGTTCTTCAGTGTCTTCTTGCTTCACTCTGCAGGGTTCTGGATCACTCCTGTTCTCACTGTAATCTTCAATAAACTCTGTCTTTACAGACTTCAGCTCTTCCTGCTGGTCTGAATGCATGGCTTTACTTGTAAATTGTGATCGGTTTAAAAAACTGATGCTTCAAAAACGCTGCAAATCTTTGGTTTTGAAACAGCAGTTCAGAGCGTGTCTCTTCCTCTTCATGTTTTGGGACACCAACGTAAAATGTGCATTTCCGTCACCTAGTGGTCTGGAGTGTGGAGCGCACATGGAATAATTGAGTATAAGGGGGAAAAGAGAAAAAAGGTGTGGAGGGAAAAAAAGGGAGGAATAAACCCTTAAGTGATTGTTTCTGCTTTCTTACTGATAATTCACTTTCCCTGGATTGCAGAATGACATAATTTTCAGCATGAAAATCCTAGTTCATCCATTATTTCCTCAAATAGGCTACCATTAAAGTGAAAGCATCCTTGGTTAGGTAATATGGGCATTACAATTTTCAAGTATCGCTTTTCTGAGTTTATTATATCAGTACAGTATGCCCAACTTAGCCTTCATTTTATCAGTAAGAATTTTGGGATCCCTGCGATTCAGTTCCAGTTTTTGAGGGACAGTTAATAAGACATGTAATAATAAACTATTGTGGATATTTTATTGTTTATCATTTTATTAATTATTATTTATAATATGCTTTCATGTCTGAAAACATTGTTTTTTTCCCTTACATTTCATAATAAGTTTATTTTCGTGAATTGGAATGTGTGCAAAGGACTGTGGGCGATTGAAGGTCACGAAGTATCTCATGCATCCTTCAAAATCAGCTGAACAAAGGACATAAAAACAAAGGCTGCCTTTCAAGGATCCTTCCGATTGAGATGGCCTTCGTAGGATGCTGCCTTCCGTTTGAGAAGCACCCGAAGTGTCTGAGGTGAGGCGAGCAGTTCACTTTGGCTGCGTTCAAAACCACATACTCTCTGAGTTAATTTCAATTTACTTATCGAGCGCTAAAACAGTATGTACTTTAAAGCCTGATTCCGTTAAGTATGAATGCGATCCGGACATCATCCGCCATGTTGACGTTATCATGTGACCTATGACGTTATCACAAGCGCAACAACTTAAAAGACATGAGTGACAGGTTTAATTCATCTACAGTATCTGTAAATATCTTGATATTGATTAAACTTGCTCATTTTGTGGTCTTGTTGAAGCTGCCCATTTATTTTGTGATTGTAGTATAACCAATAAATTTCGGACACATTAAAGGGTTAGTTCACCCAAAAATGAAAATATTGTCATTTATTATTCACCCTCATGCCGTTCCACACCCGTAAGACCTTCGTTAATCTTCGGAACGCAAATTGAGATATTTTTGTTGAAATGCGATGGCTCCGTGAGGCCTGCATGGGGAGCAATGACATTTCCTCTCTCAAGATCCATTAATGTACTAAAAACATATTTAAATCAGTTCATGTGAGTACAGTGGTTCAATATTAATATTATAAAGCGACAAGAATATTTTTAGTGCGCCAAAAAAACAAAATAACGACTTATATAGTTATGGCCGATTTCAAAATACTGCTTCATGAAGCTTCGGAGCGTTATGAATCAGCGTGTCGAATCAGCGGTTCGGAGCGCCAAAGTCGTGATTTCAGCAGTTTGGCGGTTTGACACGCTGAATCATAACGCTCTGAAGCTTCATGAAGCAGTGTTTTGAAAACGGCCATCACTATATAAGTCGTTATTTTGTTTTTTTGCCGCACCAAAAATATTCTTGTCGCTTTATAATATTAATATTGAACCACTGTACTCACATGAACTGATTTAAATATGTTTTTAGTACATTAATGGATCTTGAGAGAGGAAATGTCATTGTTGGCTATAGAGGCCTCACTAAGTCATCGGATTTCAACAAAAATATCTTAATGTGTGTTCCGAAGATTAACGAAGGTCTTACGAGTGTGGAACGGCATGAGGGTGAGTAATTAATGACATTATTTTTGGGTGAACTAACCCTTTAATAAATTAGTAAAAAATGAATAAAAGTAACCATCCCAATAAATAAATACATATACAAGTCAACAACACATGAAACAAAGCTTTATTCAAACTTACTGTTATTACAATCATGTATTTACAACTGTGCCAATTCTGGGCCAAAACAAAAGTGATTTTAACACAAGGAACCGTGTTTACTCACATTTGAAAACACTTTTCTCCTCCGTGTTCGATTATGACATATCTCCCGGTAGAAAAGTGGGCCAGCAGGCCATCCGAGGATTTCTCGCCTACTGTTGAACTTATGAATAGGCTACTGAGGATTTAAACATACTACTCTTTTCATGTACTTTATGTTTTCTCCTACTATATAGTTGGCAAGTAGGCCGCAGACTCCAGCGTCAGTCACTAGAGCACCTCTTGAGTTCAGGGGAGTGATGTTTACACGCCCCGACTAGCCTACGTCTGTTAACCGGGAAGATCCAGACCTACAGGAGTATCATTTACTGACTACTGAACGCTAAGATCCTCAGAGAGGGATAACAACTAAAGAATGGTAAGAGTGTGTGAGACAGTTTACACAGTTTCTCACTGTGTACACTGCAGATCTCCTCAGATGAACGACTCACACACATTTTTTAATGCAAGAGTATATAGAGGTTCAGCATGTGAGGATCTTCTCCTGCAGACAGGACACTCCTAAGTTTTCTTGGTTCTCCAGAACTGTTGAAGACACTCTTTACAGAAACTGTGACTACATGATAAAATAACAGGATTCTTGAAGATTTCACAGCACACGGGACAAGAAAGTTCTTCTTCAGTGAATCCATTGTCACTGTTTGAGCTCCAGCAATCTAAGCTTCCACTTTCTGAGTGATGGTTTCAAAAATTAATCAACATGAGAATCACAAAGATCTGCTGTCTGTTCTTGAAAGTGTTACTTCTCCACTGATTGCGGATTATTTTATGATTTTGTTATAAGACACTAAGAGGCAGAAAGGAAAAATAAGACAGTCACTTCCTGGTAAGTGATGTAAGAGGGTGAAGCTTCTGCATCTTTTCCATATTGTCTAGTGTTTAACTCTTATTCTGCCTTATTTGATGTTGGATGGTGATTTGAAATATTAATGATTATCTATTATCGGACATCTGATCTTTCAGTACATGGATACATACGACATCTTAATAATGATATTTAAAAATCTCTATTTTTGTTCCCAGATTGAAGAGTTATCAACCCTCCAGCTTGCCACATTTCTATAAAGAGCTTCAACCCTTATGCAAAGAAAATATATGCATGATCAGTATATTAAATGATTTAACAGTATACTGAAAATATACAGAATAATATAGTGTTAATATATTACAGTATAATAAGGATTCGCCACTTTCATTTATTGAAAAATATGTGACAACATATTTACTTGTATATCATAATGTATGTAATTTTATATTCAGCAATACACTTCATAACATAGATGTACATGTGATAAGATATGGTACTGCATGTGTATAAATATATTGAACATATCATGCAGTATACACACACACACACACACACACATATATATATAGAAATATATAAATAAAATATATTTTTATATTTTATAACTATTTATTATGACTCCTTCATTTTCCTCATATCACAGTCAGAGATCTGAGAGCCAGCCTGCTTAACCAGACAGTAACCTTATCTTAATGCCTGAAAATTTTGACCTGTCAGAAACAGCATCCCAGCGGTCAACAGTTAATTTTCACATTTAGGAGGTGAACAGTTACTTTCCTGGATCTAAGTTCAAATTGATTTGTTCTAAACAAGTTTGTAGGCATCAGATTGTAGGTTTTAGGAAGCCTCTGTTGGTCATAGCAATGTTCAGCAAACTGCTAAATCTTCAACTGTTGCATGTTCCTCAGTTTCAACTTCATCTCAAGTAGATGTTTTAGAGGGCCAAATGAATCCCCAGCATTAATTTACTTGTTCCAATTCTTCCTATGAGAACAATCATTCAGGGCTTACTAAAGATTCAACTGAAGAATCATAGGAGATTTAGAGTTCTGACCTTCTCTCCATGCATTCATCAACAACTCCCCATCCCCCTCCCTCCTCCACGATCTGTGAAGAGGATGTGTGTCGGGTCTTTCGGAAACAGCTGGCCCGTATCCTCACACAAATCTTCAACAGATCACCGGAGCTATGAGAAGTCCCTTCCTGCTTCAAATGCTCCACCATCATCCCCATCTCAAATAAACCCAAAATCACAGGACTGAATGACCTGTTGCTTTGACGTCTGTGGTCATGAAGTCATTTGAGAGACTGGTGTTGGCCCACCTGAAGGACATCACTGGACCTTTGTCATTCTGTCTCTGCCATGGACGCTCCTGTCACCAAGACAAATTCCACACAAAAGTTCAATTCTGCAGTAAAGCAGCTTTAAAAAGAAAATAGTGTCATTGTTCAGCTGAAATCAGCTCATTGTTGATTGAGTTCTGTTGTAAAGCTCATCAATTATGAAATGAGTTCAATATAAAGCAGCTCTACAGAAAACAGTGATGTCATCATCCAGCTCAGTTCAGTTCTCATCCAATATTTTCAAATCAGTGACACTTTAAAAAAATAAATATAAATAAATCTTCCAGCTGAGAAACATTAGGATGGAGAGCAAATCCTTTTTTAGCTGAAATGTTTCTTATTACTGTTGAATGTCACATTGTAATGTATCCATTGACGTTTTGAGTCAGTTGCTCAATTTTACCTCTAGATGTCAGTAAAGCCACACTGTCTCGCTGCTCACCCAAGCAAGTTGAAAATTATTTTGGGTTCATTTATAACTACTTCGCAGAGGGAACAAAAAAAAAAAAAAAATCAGGGTTCCCGCTCATTCCGACCAATTAATGTTTCTGAAAAAGCAATATGAGAGTGTGACTGGTGTTGCAGTGCTGGATATCAGTCATGTGATCAGCCCTGTCCAATCACAGCCACCATACTGATATTCAGATCAAGAGCACTCTTATGCTGAGTTCACATTGCATGATTTTCAAAGTCATCAGATCACTGTTCTTTTCACACTGCACAACTAAATGGCATAGCATTCAGTTGCTGATGTGTGCACATTGCACGATGGATCGCGACAGGGGGTTTCAACAGGAAGAATTCCCTTACAATAGGAAGAATCGGCGACAACTCTGTCTCTACGTTTCAAAACCAAACCAAACACACACGAGATGTGATAAGGAAATAATTAAAATAATTAAAAATTATAGCCAATCCAACTCCAGATCCAAATTTGCAGTGAAAAGGATTTCGCAAAAATCTGTTGGCGAGTGAAAATTGGACCTAAAATCGTGCAGTGTGAGCTCAGCATTACTCATGTGACATGGATTAAATATTGGAAACATGATGAAAGAAGGGTTAACGTTTACTGACTATTGAAATGTAAGATCCTCAGAGTGAAAATAGTGTAACAACAGAAGAATGGAAAGAGTGTGTGAGTGAAGGTGGTTGTGAATGTGTGTAGATGTGTGTTAGTTACAGGATCAGAGAATGACACCGTTCCTCCGTCATAGTCCAGATACACTCTCACACGATCAAGCTGCTGATGAACACGAAAGCCAAACCGTTCAGACAGGCTGTACTGATCAAACCACACGCTCCAGACATCAGTGTTATAGAAATCACGTCCCTTTCTTTGGTTTGATGCTGTAGTTACTCCAAGACTCCAGTCTGAACTCTCTTTAACCTCCACATCCCAGCAGTGTGTTCCTGAGTTAAACCCCTCTGAACCCAGAACACAGGGATACCAGTCGAATCTCTCTGGATTATCAGGAACAGGTTGATTGTTCCAGCTCCATTTCAAACTTGTCAGATCATCAGACAGGTTGAGATCTGGATGAGCCGTGTTTGGATCCAGAATCACAGGAGCTGATGAGACACAATCAACAGATGCCTTTATTCTAATGTACATATAATGATCAAATGATAAATAAACCTTTAACAGATTATTATAAATGATGACACTCATCCTGTTGATCAAACACATAAGACATTTTCCTCTGATCACGGTCACTGGCTTCATTTACATGCATACAAATAATCCGTTTGTAATCGTATTGATGGTCAATTGGACTGAAATGTCTTCATGTAGACACCTCAAATCAATCTGAATTAAATTTTGAATGCTTGAAAGGGCTGGTGTAGAAAAATTAGCATGTAAACACTTGAAAATTACTTTTTGCTATCAGATTCAAAAATACCCAGTGCACATGCGCAGTGCTGCAATGCGTGTTTACATGTTTTACGTGTTATGAGCGTGTGTTCGCTTTCTTCTTACGAACTGTTTTTATTTAATTACATATGAAGTTATAAGTACTTTTTAAAATAATTACAATAATAAATAAATTAAAACAATTGTGTTAAGAATTTAAAATATATAAACTAACATAGCTTCAAAACATAAAATGAAGTAGTAAATAATAAAGAGGAAACATATTACAAGCAATAAAACAAAGGGTGCTTTCAGTATTTAAGAGTGTCTGAACATTTTCTATTCAAGAGCTGTGAGTGATTTTTCTCTTTTCCGCTTTACTGTTGTTTGATTATTAATGCTGCATTCACACTAATGCACAGATCTCTTTTGAAATATGAGGGAAATAACTACATTAATTTCGCATCATAAAAGCATTTTGAGATGCAAGTGCATTTAATCACTTACACAGAGATGCACTTAAAATTGAAAATTGAAAGCAGCCTTCTGTCAGTGAGTTTCATATTTTTAATTTATAAGCCTGTTGCATTCCAAACGTGCTTCATATCCAGTGCAATGAAGCCTGTAAATGTCCTTTTAAATTCACTTTAACCTTTCTGAACTTTATGAAACATTACTTTATGGAAGGTTTGAAGGTGTGTGTGTGTATATGTGTGTGTGTGTGTGTGTGAGGAAATGGAAGCAAGTAGAATATGGGTGTTTCAGTTAAAACCTAAGCTCAGTATCGATTCTGAAATTCTCAATTCTCGCATATCTCTGCTCACTCAATTCTTCTACATTTATGTAGTTTGATGAAAAGAATGAATGCGAGCTGAATATGGCTTCTTCCATATGACTTCTCCACCTCTGTGTGGAGGCTGGGAAGAACAGAAGGCTCATGGGGAAGGACGGTTATGGCCTGACAGAAGGTGCTCATCCAGCCTGCCACGAGTGACTTCCCATTTTCATGCCCCAAAGTCAGATCCAATCTGATTGTGGGGCAGGCCATGACGTCAACAGTTTCCCAATGCAGAGCTGGCAGGCTGAGAGGCCTCAGTACAAAAACTCTCCTCGGCATCCTCAAACACATCTGCTGGATCAGATAACGCTAGAGACAGCACATTTTCCACCAACGGATCACTCAAGCCCACGACTGAGGAGTGAGAAAGAGCTGTGCCTTTCATAAACTCCTCTGCCAGCTCAACCTTTGAGCCCCACAACTTAAGCCTCCGCTGTGCCTTTGCAACAGCTGGGCCAGAGCTGCGAGGACAGACGCTTGTCCTACATCCCACGAGAATAAGGACAGGCATGAATGGAGCTTCTTGATTGTGAACTTGTTACAATTGGTGTATTCAGAACCTTCAAGAACTGAATGCGCATGCTTCTCACCCAGACAGTAAATGCACAGGTCGTGTGTCCTCAGGTGTCAGAAACCGGGATATGGAGGCACACACTTCCTGAATCGCTTGCTTTGGATTCTCCATTTTAGAAATGCTTTCACCACACGCAAACTACACAAATGGCTCCTGAAGACAAAAAAGCTGATGACCTGTATTTAAAGATGTCCTCTTATACTTCCGGGCATGCCACTAATGATGCCAATGAAACTGGAGCGTCTCTACAAGTGCTTCAGACACTTGTTATGATGATGCCGTTGTTATAGCATCAATCCAAGAAGCAGTGTTGAGTTCCATTTCAAGATTAAAATTTCTAACTCCTCTTAGAGCTTTAAAGCTACATCCACCAAACTTGGGTCAGACCTTCTAATTGATCTGACTTACGGGATTCCTGTAGCAGACTTGCGAACAGGCCCAACACTGATAGAAAACTTAATCTAGCAATGACTTCATAGAGTTTAAAACTTGGCATAGTCCTTCAGTCTGATCTGTCTGACCAAGATCTGTGTAATTTTTCTAACCCTCTAAATTCATAGTTTTCCCAGTGTTTCCCACAGGATTATATGAAACTGTGGTGGGTGGACCTCTAGGGTTATCTGTGGGCATGACGTTGACATTTGCTGAATGGTCGCACTTAAATGGTGTCACCAGCTTATGTCACTTCTAAGTTCCTACTGGCAGTGCAAATCAAAGTCCCTTTGATGCGAATGCAACCAGGATAATGTTGCTAGGAGAAATGTAGTTCTTAGGGGACCACCCTGATGGCTAATTCCTATAACTGCATTCCTATAACAATGCTGTGTGAAAGCCCCACATCTTTCAGTTTGTGTCATAAAGAACTTTTAACTCTCCAACCATCCGTATTTGTAACAGCACAGATCTTCTGCAGTCAGACTCACTGTTTTGGACGATGTCCTGCATCTTCTTCCAGACTCTGAACGGCAGGTTGCCCAGGTAACGTGGCACATGAATCAAAGCTCCAGAAGCCATCTGTGGATCCGGCTCTGAGATCTGGACTCTGGAAGAACATTCAGGAGTCAGAACTGCAGTGTCTTTGGATCAGAACCAGAGAGACCAGAGACAGGAGCAGATCACTCACCTTTTCATTGAGGCTGGAAACTCCTGCAGAACAAACACACCATTTATCATCAAGAACTCAATCAATGAACCAATGATCAACCAATGATCTGAAATCAGACCTTCAGAAAGCAGACATCATTGTCTTTCAGCATCTCCTCCATGTCTTTGATTGTGTTTGAAAGAGCTGAGATGTGTCTGTTCATCTCCTCCAGCTTCTCCTTCATCATCTGCTTCTTCTGCTCCTCTTCCTCCCTCAGTGCAGTGATTGTAGCTTCTTCTTCATCTCTGAGAAACTGATGAAGCTTCTCAAACTGCTGTTTAATCTGACGCTCTGTGTGCTCAGCTTGAGACTGAAATCAGATCACATTCACTTCAATCATCTCAAAGAAAACTGATTCTGGAGCAGCATGAAGAGTGAGTGGGAAATGTGAGCTATTTAACTACAACTTTAACTTTCTGAAGTAGTACTGTAGCATTAGCAGTAGCTGCACGCACTATTGTGCTTTCACATTTGTCGCATTTGCAGTTTGAATCAGGTCTGTGGCTGTATATTACAAACACAACATTTACTTATTTTAATTTCAGATCCAAAAGTATCTACTTGGGAATATCTGAAGCATGAGCAGTAAAGGCTCCACCCTCTTCTGGAAAAGGGGGAGCAGCAGCTCATTTGCATTTAAAGATACACACACAGAAACTGCATGTTTTGCTCCCACCCAAACAGACATTTAGGGCATGCTATAATAAATGATATGTGGGGTATTTTGAGCTTAAACTTCACATACACAGTCTGGGGACACCAGACATTACATTTTGTAAAAGGGGTCTCTTAAAGTGAAAATCTGTAAGACGCCAGAGATTTCTGTCATATGTTCATGTATGTAATACATGGTATGAGCAAAATGGTGACATTTATTTATGACAAGTTTTAATCCTCAAATATAAATATGTCTTACCTTATATGATGAAGCCACTTCACTGATGGGTCTGAATTTATGATTGTCGTGTTGTTGTGAAGTAAAGCACACTAAACACGCAGGCTGTTTGTCCTCCAGACAGAAGAGTTTGAGTTTCTCACTGTGTGAACTGCAGATCTCCTCAGATGAATGTCTCTTATTTCTCTTCTTCAGGAACGACTCGCACAAGTTTTTTAACGCAAGATTAATTGGAGGTTGATGTCGTGATGCTCTCCTGCAGACAGGACACTCCTGAGTTTTCTTGGTTCTCCAGAACTGTTGAAGACACTCTTTACAGAAACTGTGACTACATGATAAAATAACAGGAACATTGAAGATTTCATGACACACAGGACAAATATAATTGTAACAGACTTTATTTGATTCTGTCATGATGTATTAATTCTGTACGTTCTGGTGCTCGTTATGTATATGTGTGTGCAGTGTATTTTTCCCCTCTGGGCTTGCCGTATAGAGGTTTGTGTATCTGCGCACTTTTGTACTGGAGTGTCGCGGGTTTTCAGGCAGGTTGATACATGTTTGGCAGAGAATAAAGTGAAGGAAAGTTCGGACGACTGTCGTTTATTGTTTTCTTATTTCTAAGTATTTTAGGCGAACCCTGCACGAACGCTCGGTCACATTGGTGGCAGCGGTGGGATTCGAACCCACGCCCCGAAGAGACTGGAGCTTGATCCACTGAATTGGGTCATTGTGCACAAAGATGGAAAACAGCACAAGAATGCTGATGCGCTTTCTCGCCGCCCTGATACACCTGGCCCTAGCAAGGCAGAGGCCAGTGTTGAGAAGGTACTGGAAGTGAATGTGGTGAGTTCTAATCAAAAAGACTACATTCAATGTTCATCTCAAGTCACTGATTCTGAAGGAGATGCAACTGCTGTGAACTCACTTGACAATTCAGACAGTATGTCTTCCATGAATGCTTTGTCTCACAGCTTATCAGATATTAGGGCAATGCAGCAGGCTGACCCCGATATTGAGACTGTGTTGAGTTGGGTGACGCAATCCCAAAGACCATCCAGGAGAAAATTACAAGGGGCTTCTCAATGTTTACGGAAGTTTTGGACTGAATTTAACCGTCTCTCTATCATTGATGGACTGTTATGCCGCACAGTTTTCTGTCCCCTCACAAGTGGCTCTGTAATCCAAATAGTTGTTCCCTCTGCTTTAATATCAGACATTCTTTTGCAGCTGCATGGGGCCCCAGCTTCTGCCCATTTCTCTTCTGAGCGTGTGTGGGAAAGGGCGAGACAATTTTGTTACTGGCCTTCCATGTACAGGGACATCAAAGCATGGTGCGAGCAGTGCGAAGCATGTCAAACACGACGCGGCCCGATTCCAGCCCACTGTGCACCTATGGGTGGGTCCCAGTCAGTGCGGCCATTTGAAAGAGTGGCTATGGACATATTAGAGCTGCCTGTGACTTGAAAGGAAACCGGTATGTGCTGGTTGTCGAGGACTATTTCACAAAATTTGTCAATTTGTATGCTTTGTGTAATCAGTCAGCACAGACAGTGGCTCGTTGTCTGTTTGAGGACTATGTTCTGATTCACGGCGTTCCAGAGATGTTGCATTCGGACCAGGGTCGTCAGTTTGAGGCGGAGGTGGTTCAGAATCTGTGTCATCTGCTGAACATTAAAAAGACACGCACCACTTCCTACCATCCGAAGTCGGATGGTATGGTTGAGCGCTTTAATCGGACTTTGATTGATCAACTAGCTAAGACTCTTTTGACCTATGGAGGGGGGAATGGGATGATTATGTGAAGCATGTGGCTTTTGCTTACAACACAACGACTCACTCCACCACTCGTTTCACACCTTACTTCTTGACCCACGGTCGGGAAGCTCGGGTCCCCGCTGATGTACTGTTACCCACCCGTGCTCTTGACTCTCAGATGTCAGCATCACATGCTGAGTTTGTTTCCTCATTGCTGACAAAACTAAACTCTGCCTTTAGCAGTGCACGGATGCACGGTGACGCAGCTCACGACCGTCAAAAACTGTACCATGATGTTTGCTTACGTCACCAGCCTTATGATGTAGGTGCCATGGTGTGGCTCCACAACCCAGTGGAGAGCCGCATGAAGCTGGCACCCCACTGGAAGGGACCTTATAAAATCGCACAGGTCATGGACTCATGTGGGGAACAGGGACTGACTTACAGGATTGAAAATCCTTTTGACTCTGGTGAGAGGGCGCAGGTAGTACACTATAATAGGCTGCGGCCTTACACATTGCCTGTGTCTCCTTTGTCACAGAACCAGACACTGTCTAATGCTCGGGACTCACAGCTTGAGTCTCTTTCCCTGGAGTCAGGAGTTTCTGGTGGAGAGGTGTGTGTTCCTCCCCAGGAGGATCTGAGTGTTTTGTTTGACCCACCATGTTCAATTAAGGGGTCTGTACCAGACATGAGTAGAACTGGGAGAGTACGTAGACCTCCTAGTCATTTAAATGATTTTGTTTTGTATTGAAGGACCTGCATTTCTCTGTGAATGAGAATTTGTTCTATTGCTGAGCATGTTATTGCTGGGAATACTAAAGACAAAAGTACTCTGTACTCTGTTTTGTGTTTCATTGTACACAGCTGTTTATTGTTAATGACTGTGAATGTTGTTATTCTGATACATAAACGGGACGTTTATTTTGTGAGGGGATGTATGTAACAGACTTTATTTGATTCTGTCATGATGTATTAATTCTGTACATTCTGGTGCCCGTTATGTATATGTGTGTGCAGTGTATTTTTCCCCTCGGGGCTTGCCGTATAGAGGTTTGTGTATGCGCACTTTTGTACTGGAGTGTCGCGGGTTTTTCAGGCAGGTTGATACATGTTTGGCAGAGAATAAAGTGAAGGAAAGTTCGGACGACTGTCGTTTATTGTTTTCTTATTTCTAAGTATTTTAGGCGAACCCTGCCTGACGCTCGGTCACATAATCATATTTAGCTGGTGAATCCATTTTCACTGTTTGAGCTCCAGCAATCTAAACTTTACTTTCGCTTTCTGAATGATGGCTTCACACTAAATGAATAACAACAACAAGAATCACAAAGATCTACAGTCTGTTCTTCTTGAAAGCGTTTATCTTCATTCTCCACTGATTATGATTCGTTTGTGCTTTTGTAGAGACACAGGACTCAGTTTGACAGAAAGGAAAAATAATGAGACAGTCTCTTCCTGGTGAGGGATGTAAAGGGCGGAGTTTCTGATCACGTGGGTGTGTTAAACCAGTTCAGAATAGAGTACCTCAGGGATGACCTGTTTTGGTAGGCCAACCCGGAAGTTAGCGGCGCACAGCTTCCCTCGATCGAAAGCCTATGCATTTTTCCCATAGACTTTTGGAAAATCATAAAAATCGCTCTGTGTTTAACAAAGGGTTTAATCAAGATAATCTTTACAAGTTAACACAACATTTCTACATTTTGAAGCCTAAATAAAATTGTCAGATATAAAAAGCTAAAAGTAGGCTATAAACGGACTACAAATCTGCAATCTACTACAAATTATGCAAATGTGCCCATTTCTATTAGAAAAAAAAAAAACATTGCAGTAAACAAATGATAATGAAAAGCATCAGGAAAGTAGAAATATTATGTTTGACATAAAATATGAATTATTTCAGACACATTTATGCATTAAAATATCAAGACATGACACAGCCCTTTGATTTTTGAGTCTTCCTCTTTGTCCCCCTTTTGTCCTCTTTCAGCTCTTTAAACAATTCTCTCAGTAATTCATGCTGATCATCATGCTCCTCCAGCCTATCCTTGAGATTACAAATCCACTGCTCTTTTTGTTCTCTGAACTCATTAAATTCTTCTGCTCTTCTTCTAGCATCATCTTTATATTTCATCTTCTTAATCCTCCTCATTTCATCTTCATGATTCCTTTCATGATCTCAAGTTCTGTTTTTCTCTCTCTGGAGATGCTCTGCTAGTTCTTTATCTCTTCTCTCTTTTCTGATTTGATTCTGCATTTTCATTCTCTCCTCATCCGCTCTTTGTTTTTCTTCTTCTAGTTGCTGTATTATGTTTTTCATTTCCCTCTCATACTTGGCTTGTAATATCTGTGTCTGGATCTCAATTTCTTTTTCTCTCTCTTTCAGTATTTCCTCCATTCTCTTTTTAATGGCCATCTCTGCCTCCTCAAACATGCTGTTAGTGAAGTATCGACCCTCATTCATATTTTTCAGCTCTTCTGTCATGTTTAACAGCTGAATCACTTGAGATCTGTCTTGTTTTTCTCTGTTATTGAAAGCCAGGAATCTGTTTCCACAATCTCTGATCAGTTTCTTGAGTTCTGTAGACTTACTTTGCCTCACATAATCTTCTATAGATTCACCCTCGATATTGTCTCCTCCAGTGAACAGAATGATGCTGAACTGAGCAGCTTCATGACCAAAGATCTGTTTTATCAGATCTACAGTGTCTGCTTCTTCCTTGGTGAATCTTCCCAAACTCAGCACAATGATGAACACATGAGGTCCAGGTGACGACAGTGAAATACATTTCACTATTTCTTCCGTCACTTCATCATTTGACAGTATCGTGTCAAAGAGACCTGGAGTATCAACAACAGCTACTGATCGACCATCAACTTCACCAATTCTCTTTTCACACGCAGTCGATCACTGAATCTGAGCTCATTCGGCTCGAAACTCATTTCTTCCCAGAATAGTGTTTCCTGTTGCACTCTTTCCACTTCCTGTCCTTCCGATCAGCACAATCCTCAAACACTCTGCTTCATCTGATTCACCTTCAGCACCTGAAAATCACATTGGTGGAAAAAGACTTATTTGAAAACAAGTGCAAAGGACTATCTAGGACTGCAGAAGCTGGAGTTAGTTCAGTTAGTTAGTTCACAATCATCAAGTTATTCCCCTGATAAAAGCAACTGATAAAACTGAACCTTTAATGATTCATAAATGATCTGAAAGAACCATTTTTAAGAAGTGTCAGAAACACAGAACTTTTTCTTTCCATGCACATTCATCTTTACAGGATTTGTTTGAACGCATGCACAGATTCCAGAAAATCACTGGCAGTGTGAATGAACCAAAATCAAACGATCCCGGGACACATTTTCACACTGCACTTAACCTAAGGTTATCATCATTCTAAATGCAGCTTTTAACCCTGGGTAAAAGCAATGCTAACCTCATTTCTAAATTACAAGTGTGAAACATTCCTTTACCCGGGGTTAAATGCGGTGTTTAGAATGATGATAACCTGGGGTTAAGCACAGTGTGAAAAGCCCTTGTGTGAAACTGGCTATAATTTTTGGTATTTGGGGGACTATAGATTTGAAGAACATAAAAACCGAAAGCAGCAACTTCTGTCACTTGGACATGGACACTTTTACATTTAAAACCTAGTTAAATAATATTTTTGACTTGAATAAAACCATTGTTCAATGTATTAATAAGAAAGATTATCACTGGCATTTAATATGTATTGATCTGCAATTAAGCAAATGTTTACTTTGTTACCAAAACTTTCTATAAACTATCAAAACATGTAATTCAGTGAGCTTAAACAGCTCACCCTTTTATATTAAAATTCAACATAAGTAACTTATTTTTGCACCATCAGTTCTACGCACAATCCCCGGATTGTCAGGGAATCATTCAGAGTGATTTGTGAACCAATAGAGTCCTGCAGGTGTCAAAACCCAGAAGTCTAATTCGCCATTTGTTCCTTTAGATTTTTATAGTTTTTCCAATTTATTACTAAAGTAAGGTTTGTGGTACACATAACTTGACGATACTTTTCATACGTTTTGTTCTACAATGTAAACAGCACACACTCACAGCCCAAACTTATGTAGTTATTTATTTGAAACACGTCAACATAACATTTTCAAAATTCACACTGTAGAGCTAAACATTCAAGTGTCATCAAGTTATGTTTACCACAGGCCTTATTTTCTCAAATTGAAAAACCCTATTATAAAAATAGGAAAATCTTAAGGGAACCAGTGGAGAATTAGCCTTCTGCTTTTTTCTGCTTCTGCGTCATCCCTGCACTACATCTCGATTCAGATGGCAATTTCTTTAGTTCAAAATAAGAAGGAATGATATGTTTTTATGAAATGTAGTGGAGTAAAATGTATGAAATTATGCTTTGGAAGTAGCGAGGCAAAGGTAAAAGTTTCCCAAAATAACAGACACATGTGAAAAATTTACTTAAGTATATAGTAACACAGTAAAAATACTTTTTCTTATAATTTGTTAAAATACTTCATTATGAAAATCATAAACAGTAAGAACACCTTATTTTGTGTATGAATGTCACATACTCACCCCTTAACTGAAACTCTTTGATTTTATTCTCCATTCTCTTCAGTTCTTTTTATATTTCTCTTCAGTTTCCCGTCTGACTCTGTTCTCTTGAGCTTTCACATACATCTGAAGAGAATAGGGTTCAGTCTTAATGTCCTCTATAAAATCCAGCAGTTCTGGGACCGGTCTCGAGTTTTCAGGTTCATTTAACCCCATCACTCTGTATCGACCTCCACACCAACTGATTAACCTCTGAGATTCCGGCCTGGATGTGACTAAATCTGCCACTCTTTTATTAACAATGAGCTCAGTTGTGAAAAGCACCATGAAGTGCTCTCTGGAGTCAAAAACCCTCTGGATCTTCTCTATTTCTGCTTTGTCTTCATTGTTATTTAGTGGATCATCAGGTATAATGAGGAGGAAAACATGAACTCCAGGATCACAGAGAGACACACAGCGGAGAGTCTGACGCCTTACTTCATCCTCTGACAGCCGGTGAGAGCTGGAAGCTTCACTAGAGTAATCTGACGTCCATGAAGCTTCTCCTCCATCTGACACACAAATCTAAACTCTCTTTGATGTGATGAGGAAAGTGTTTTTCATCCCTAAAACATTTTGATACTGCATTCAGAGCCGCATCACTTCCACACAACACCAGGTTCAGGTTTGGTTTTCTATATGATCGTAATGACACTGAAAAACAATTTTAGGAAAATGGAAAATATTAATACAATATATGTTGAAATTAAATGTAGGTCTGTTAATGTTCTACAGTATATTGAAATTAAATGCAGGTCTTTTCCTGGGTTGATTCACATACTGGTAGGGCGATCACCACTTTCACTCCTCCTCCTCAACCTCCTTATTCCTGCAACAAAAATAGGAGCAACATAAAACAGTGAGCCGGTCTAGCAGGGCAGTTTCTACAAAAATAAGTGTAATTGTCTGTGTTTTTACGTAATTTTCCCGTTTTGTCATTATACAATGAAATACCTGTTGTTTTACAGATATTTGCTGTGATTTTAATTTTCACTATTAAATTTACAGGAATTGCCTGTATTTTGGTATTACATCAAATTTCTGTTTTTAAAAGAAATTTCCTGTATTTATACAGGATAATGTGTAATTTTACATAAAATGTTGATTAATATTTTACAGATTTTTTCTGTAAAATAGAAAAAAGGAAACGAATGTATAACTACAGAAACCAACAGTCATTCAACATGTTTTTCTTACCGTTTAAAGATTATTGTGTTGGTTAAGGTGAGTTTAATAATAGTATTTGTACATACAGTATAGGCTTATGTAGCCTATTATAAATTATGCATTGTTTATTTCACTAATCTTTTAACCTTGTCTTGCAAATAGATGCTCATTTTGATCATTATTTGGCATTGACTTATTCTCCCCTAAATTTTCTAAACACATTTATTATTCATGTACGTTTTATGTTTCTGCAAATCGAGTTGCAAATGGGCAGCTTTGTGTGTGTGCGTGCGCGCGCGTGCTTGCGTGAGTACGGAGGTTCAAATTTGCCGCCAACTACTTTTTCCGTTAGTCCCGCCACCATTAGTTCGTGCAGTACAGCGATGGAAGGGCGCGAGCGGTGATTTGAATTTATTTCAGGCTACGATCGAAGTGGATCGTGAGATTAATATTGGTGTAAAGCAATCGTAAAGAGCAGCTGTGAGCAGGAGCATTGAACACATCCGTCGATCCATTCGGAACCGAGTGTGAGGAAAATAACGCCCTTTCAGCGAGAAGACCAAAGCGGACATCATACCAACCGATCAATGGCTGAGGTAAGATTCTCATTCTACATTTGAGTGATATTTTTATATCGTGTGGCTGCACATTTGTGTTGTTGATAGTTTCGAAGCTAATGTTAGCATTTCTAAACAGTGTTCAGTCACATAACTCGGAGCATAACACTTAAAATTGCAGCAGGTGTCTGTTTTAAACCAAGAAAGATTAGTTATTTATAACAAAGTCCGTTCAAGTTTATATGAGGTCTTCGTTCATATGTGGTAGTACAGCAATTATTATATCTCTTGAAACGCTGAACGTTGAACACTCTAACATGGCTAACTACATCTAGACAGTAATCAGCCTGTAGGCCTAAGTACACTTTATTGATGAGGATCATGCTGTATAACGTTAGGCCTATACAGGAAAGCAGATAAGATTAGAATATAACCAACATAATAAATTGCATATTCTGAGCGCATCTGCTTGCAAACACGTATAGCATGCATATATTAAGTCTTATAATAATTGTTCTAAATATATTTTTTCTTTCAAAAGATATCTTTGGTGGCCTGAGTAAATTGTCATTATGTATTGAATCATAGGATACACTGGATAGTTGAATTAGATCCAGATGAATGGACAGTTACACCCCTAGATGGTAATATGATGCAGCTAAGTCAAAGTAATTAATATAATTTTATGTAATATAAATTTAGCTAAAATCACATGGCAGCCAAAAACATAACTGTTAGCCTTTCCTGCTCAGCCTCCAGATCACACTAGGTTGAGGTTTTGCATTGTTTCAGTAAAACATATGCTGGCATTTTTTATTTTATGTAATAGGAATACTAAATTTTGGCCCTGCACCCCTGTACCTAAATTCACTGCTTCAGACTTATTCACCCTCCTGAAGCTTGAGTTCTGAAGGTGAACAGCGCCTTGTGGTGCCATCCCAAAGAGGCACAAAATCACTTTCACTGACCTTTACCTGGACTGTTCCATGCTGGTGGAATAACTTGACTAACTCCAACCATTTTAAAGAGACTGCTAAAGATGCATCTTTTTTCTTCTTTTTTTTTTTGTGAACTCTTGACCCATTATTTCTGTTTAACTAAAAAACAAAACAAAAATACTTTTATGGTACTGTGCTAGACTAGCTGGAAATTGTCACTGCACTTATTGTTGCTTCCATTGTACTCCTAATTTGTAAGTCGCTTTGGATAAAATGTATCTGTATATGGATAAAATGACTATACTAAAATAATTGTCTTTTAATGTAGATATTTTTGCATGTTCTACAATGATATAGTAAGCTTGCATTTCCTATAATTCAAGTAACTTGAATGTACAATGATTAATAATGTAAAAGTGCATGTTCGTTCCTTTCATTAAATGTATTCTGTACTATATTTTGTTAATTTAGCAGAATTGGTTTTAAAGGTTGATATTTGTATGTATTTCCAAGTACTTAATTTAGAGATTGTTTGAAAGGTTCTGTAAAAATAAAGATTAATACTGTAAATATGCAAATATTTGTTTTTGAATTTATGTGCTAATTGCATTTTTATAAATAATTTTTCAGTTATTGTACATGAAAAATCTATATTTTAAAAGTGAATTACTGTAGATGGACAGAGCAGCTTGATAAAATAACTCCCAGAGATTAACCTGAAAGTTAGTTGTTTTCTATGTAATTTTACATAATTTATCAGTTTTTTCACAGTTTAATAAATGATTATCAACAGTAACATACTGTAATTTAATGAATTTTGACACTAAAGTCTATTCTGTATTTTTAGAGTTTTTGCACGTAAATTTGTGAAATGGTTTTTGCTGTAATTTAACGGAATCCGTCTGGAAACTCTGCTGCCAGACTTTTACCGTTTTTTTTTACAGGATTTTTAACAGTGTAGGTGAATATCTATGGTGCGAACAGCCAGATGAGGCACCAGTGACTACCCTGACACCGCTATTCACATGTTAACAATACATTTAGCAAGAATCAGTGTAAAGTAAATTTAAACAGCTGAATATTGTGAATGAAGTTGTAATTTAATAAAAATTATAATGATAAAATAATGGTAATTAAATGAATGACTGCAAAATAATTTTCTGGCTAACATGACCAAGGCTAAAAACGTTCAGTAATACCTAAATATGTCTCATGTGAATCTAATCAAATGCATCCATTTTGTTTTACATCCTGTTTAAATTTCATTTTCATGCTTAAACATGTATGGGAATATCATTACTTGTAGGGTGTAGTAAATGTAATGTTTGAAAACATTTTATTTGTGCAATTTCATTTAGTGCCACTGGAGTCACAGAAATGAATTTCTTCAAATTTTAGTAAATTAATCAGCATTTTATTAATGTCAGTGCATTGGCTTTTACGGTTCTTAAAGCATGTATAGCATAAGACCGAATCTAGTGATTCAGGTAGTCAGGAATAGTATTTTGGCCTTTAGTTAAATACAGTTATTTTTATTTCTTATGCACATGTTGTGATTATTTTATGATTATTTTAATTCCTTTTCTATGTAAAGCACTTTGAGTTACCATTGTGTATGAAATGTGCTATATAAATAAACTTGCCTTGCCTTGATTTAACTTTTTTTTCATTTCCTGGTTTGAAAGATACCGTTAAACATTAAATGGAATCTACAAGCATAAAAATTAAACTAAAATATAATAAAACATCAAGGAACTGTACATTGTTGCCTATAGTGGGATTTTACCAAGACAAATCAGGGAAGAAACAACAAATTAGCATTTTAAATCTTTTGAAAAATTCTTACCTGTACTGTCCGCCATTTCAAGTGTCTATTGAAGCACCTGCTACTGAAACACCTGGAACTTTGGACTTTGAAACACCTGGAGATAAACATTCACTTGTGGAAACAATGTATGAGGTCACATTTTTCTTTCATTTCATGTCTGTTTACCACAGACACTAATCATCAAAGACATATTTCTGGAATGCATTTCTCAATACAGTTATAATTGAATAAGTAAAAAATAATAATTACTGTAAAATCAATCAAATTTCAAAAAAACAAACATACGTTTTGAAAACAGAAAAAGAAGAGATGCCATCAGAGGCAGTCCAATCAAACATGTTTGATATTTACGATTTGGAATCAGGAGCAGTAAAATAATCATTACAACATGACACAATCAAGGCCACACCCCATCAACTACCAACCCTCAGATCAGGGCGATGCAAATCGGACCCAAAATCGGGCTTAAAATCATGTGTGGCCAGTCTTAAAGGGTTAGTTCACCCAAAAATGAAAATAATGTCATTTATTACTCACCCTCATGTCGTTCCAAACCCGTAAGACCTTCGTTCATCTTCAGAACACAAATTAAGATATTTTTGATGAAATCCGATGGCTCAATGAGGCCTCTATTGAGAGCAAAGCCATTGAAAATCTCAAGATCCATAAAGGTACTAAAAACATATTTTAATCCAGTTCATGTGATTACAGTGGTTTACAAGAATACTTTTTGTGCGCCAAAAAACCCCCAAAATAACGACTTTTCAACAATATCTATATGGGCCAATTTCAAAACACTGCTTCTTGAAGCTTCTGAGCTCTATGAATCTTTTGTTTCAATTAGTGATTCGGATCTCCTATCAAACAGCTAAACTGCTGAAATCACGTGACTTTGGCGCTCCGATTCACTGATTCAATTCGTAAAGCTCTGAAGCAGAGTTGGCCAAGGGAGAACTGAGGCCATACCAAAGACAAAAAGGGACTAAGTAGATCATAACCGTTTCATGGTGCTGACTTAGACACCTGTGACCATCTGTGGGTTTTGTTATTTTTATTTGTTTTATTTCTTTTTTCTTTGTGGGTAATTGTATTGAAGGTCTGCTGCATCCTTTTAATAGGTTAATGTTGTTTTCATAATTATTAATATTTTCTTTTGAATAAAATGTTTGTTTACTGAAGCTTCACTACACGCCTTCTCTGCCTGATTATTTTCCCATTTTGGGTCATAATGTTACAGGAGTTTTACATCATCAACCCAAACACATTTGGTGACAGTGAGCTGCATTACACATGGGACTGAAATGGTGGCTAACAAAGACATCTCTAGCGTTATTAGCATTTTGATCATGGCTTGTCGTGAAAAACGAAGACAATTTGACGTTTGTCGTAGGAGAAGTCACACTGCAGGACTGTGCGCCAAATCTTCTGACACTGACAGAATTTGATTGCAACAGTCATGTCGTTATTCGCTGTCTGTGAACATGTCAAACTAGAGATCGAAGATTTTCGCCTAGAATTTCAGAATCTTTTAGGATTCTCAAAATTTGTATCAGATGACCAAGTCGTGGCCAAAAATCTCACAGCGTGCACCCAGCTTACCTGCCGTTTCGCTGGTTTCAAAACTCACACCACGTTTGATATAACCTGCCATGGTGACATATCCTCGGATAAACTCCTAAGATCAGCTAATGCCAGGATAACATGTCAACTGAGAGTGCGAGCTTAAGGTGCATTTCCGCCGACTTACTGGAATAGAGTATGAAGCCTTGATAAACGAACAGAATAAATAAATGAAAAAATTAATCCTATCAAGACTGTATTTTTCAAACATTTTAAGAGGATGTAATACTCCCTTTATTTATTATAGAGACCACATATGATTGCCTTGCTAATGAGAGTTGGTGCTTTACCTTGACAGAGAAAGTTAAGACCTGCTTGCACTTTCATAATTCTAACCTGCTTACTGTACGTAGGCAACTATATCTGGTCAAAATATGAGAAAAACAGTATGTACACTATTTATGATTCTGAACAACAATCATTCATCTTTAAGTGTTAACAGGTGTCTGTGTTCTCGGGTGTGCAGAGCTGTCTAAACAGTGTGAAGTTATGTGTACATGATCCTTTGAGAATAATACAAGAATGAAATAGGAATTAGGAAGTGGATGTTTACTGACAGACACACAACAGGTAAAACCAGACACCTTTATACAATAACAGCGGTTTCCAGTAAGTCACGTTATCGGGTGAACTATACCGAAATCGAGTTAAATCAGGAAAACACAGATTCTCTGATTTACTCACATTATTTGTCTCTTCTTAACTTGATTTATTTTCTTTTAATGACTGTAAATATAAAATGTTCAGTATAGTAGTTTAAATTATATAGGGTGAATATGAACTAATCAAGTTCAACAGCACATGAATTTTTTTTTTTTTGCTGTTGTAGTTCCCATTGTGATTTGCATGGGATCGAATAGGGAGAGTATAAAATGTTGAAATGGAGTATTATTTTACATGTGTTTGGTTACAATAGGTTAGCACTGTGGGAAGAGTGGAGCTTTTATAGACTGAGGAAGGGTACATAGAAGGGACGTTTTTCTGCTTGACTCCAAGAGTTTTTAATTCTTATCATTAAGTATGCTAATACATTGCCATATAGGAGATAGGTAGCTAGCTGGTACAATATCAGTGATGTGACGTACATATATATGAAATTGAGTGGATTAAAATATAAAATCACACTGAGACTACTTAATTGAGTCATTCAAAACACTGAATTCAAAAACATTACAGAAACTCCTTTAAATGTAGAACATAACTGAACATTAAACACTAACATAAACTACCAACATCTTTCCCTTTCCTGAAAAAACATAAAATAACACTTAATCCCTAAATGTACTCTCCTAATGCAGTCCTGCAAAGCATGCTGGGAACTATAGAGCCACTGCCTAGTTATGTCAACATTAATTTGTGCGTTTCACTCAGCAATGTTAAGTTGTTGTCTACACTTATTAAGTAAAAAGCCGACAATATTCATTTTTATTATACTAAATGAGTATTGTCAGCTTTACTTAATAAGTGTTTGTTCAGTCAACTTAACATGAAAACTAACTGGGCAGTGAATCCATAGTTCCCAGCATGCTTTGCAAGGGACTGCATTAGGAGTCCCTTATGATAAGATAAGATGACGCCTTTGAATGTGGCACGCCGTCTGCCGCTCTGTATTTGGCTATTTATTTGGCTGTTGTCCTATATTTGGCTATTTGTATGTACTCTCTTGCCTTTTAACTACGTTGAGTATCTCGTCTATGATTGTCAGACACTTCTCGACATTCGTAGCTGTTACCATGATGTCTTTGAAGTGAAAATAGGAAATTTTGCTGACAACACACAAGGGAGTATCTTACGTGACATTCCAGATTTTCTTCGTCACCAGCTGTTGAATGTTATCCCAAGAAAGCATCGGAGAAGACGTGGGAAACGTGGCGGAGATTAAAGATCCACCTGTTAGCAGGCTTTCCACTCAGCTTTAGGTCTCAGCCACGGATTATGGATCTGAGTCGCTTTGCAGTTTGGCACTTCGCCGGTCATGTCATCTCGATGCTTTACATCTATTCGAGCCGACCATACTACAACTACTACAGGATTCTGATTCTTAGATTATTATTTGACCTTGCCCTGAGAGAGTAAACACTGCTAATCTTCTTTTCTGAGAAATGCCCGGCCTCACGCAGCACTCTAACTTCACGCTCCAAAAATGGCAATGATAAACACTCACTCTCTGGTTAACAAGACTTTTATTCTCAACAATTTTATATCCTCTCACAGCCTGGACTTCCTGTTTATTACGGAAACCTGGGTGAAGGTAGGCGATCTAAGCCCTTATTCAGAACTCGTTCCAACAGTTCCTATAAAGGTGGTGGATTAGCTATCATCACTAAGAAAAACTTTAGATTCCCATGTCGGCCGCCACCTTCCAACCACATTCATGAGCTTTGAAGCTCAGCTGCTATTACTTAACTGGTCTGAACCCATTGTTTTAGCTCTGATAAATCGGCCACCGCATTTAGTTAAAGGCTTTATAGCAGAATGTTCAGAGTTTGTAGAAGATCTCATCACTTATTATGATCGGATTCTTTTACTAGGTGATTTTAATGTCCATGTGTGTTGTCCATCGAAACAATTAACGCCAGAGTTTTTGAACATCATTGACTCTTTCAACTTGTGGCAATGGGTTACACATCCTACACATACCCAAGGACACACTCTGAACTTAATTCTGTCTCTTGGTCTGTCTATAACTGACAATGAAGTGATTGAATCTGTCATATCTGATCATTTTCCTATCATTTTTAAAATGTCTCTTCCTGCTATCTCAAATACAACAGCGTCTGACATAAGACAAACCATGCGTTTACTCGCCACTTTTCTGCTACTAAGCTCTATAATGAAGCCAGCCTTTCCCTATCAATTGAGTCTTCATTAGCTGAACTAGATGTTGAACAACATTATAAAGTTTTAAACACTGTATGGCTGGATATCTTAAATGTTACTGCTCATTTTACATTTTTTTAAGCCAAAACCTAAATCTGAGCCATGGGTTGATCAAAATATTCGTGACAATCGTGTAGGAAAGCGGAAAGAAAATGAAAAACTGCAAATATCCTTTGATATTTTTAAGAACTGTTTGTCTTTATACCAGAGAACTGTTAAGAGAGCCAAGTCTTTTTATTTCTCTAATTTGATTGACAAACACCACCACACTACCAAAGTTCTTTTCTCTGTCATAAATTCAGTGTTAAATCCTCCTGTAAATTCCTTTCAAAATCCTACCTCTGCACTCTGTAGAAGATTTCTTGAGATACTTTGGTGACAAAGTGATGAGTCTGAGGGCCCAGAAACAAGATTATGATACAGATTATGAAATGTTGACGTTTGTTAACCCATCTGCCTCTTGGATGACTTTTAACCCTGTCTCCTTACAATCAGAAAAGAAAGTAATTGCAAAACTTAAACCATGCTCATGTCTCTATGATTCAATACACCCTCACTATTTGAGGCAAATAATTGACATTGTGGGACCAGGAATTGTGTCACAGCTAAAGTGTTTGCAATCAGGGTCCATCAAGTTAAGGTTAATTTGGTTTAAATCTTTTAACAAATCAAAGTTTTTCTGTTAAAGTACAAGTTAGATTGCCTTTCTCCTTAGGTGTACCTCAGGGTTCTATTTTGGCACCCACCCTTTTCTCTCTATATCTATTTCCTCTGGGTTCCAATTTTAGGAAACATTTTCTTCCATTGTTATGCCAATGATATGCAAATCTACCTGACTGTAACTAGGAAAAAAGTGTGCTCTACATACCCTGTCAGCATGTCTAGTCGATGTTAAATCATGGCTTCCTAAAAATGTTATTTTCTTGAACACAGATAAAACGGAAGTTATTCGGAAGTCCTCAGCCCTTCTGACTCTAGAACATAAAATCAAATTGAACTTGAGTCATTAAATTCTTTTATCGCTCCCCACGTGTGGAATCTGTGTCTGGTAATTGACAGCTGCTTGAAATTTGACAAACAAATCAGCGTTGTTGTTGGTTCTAGTTCTTTCTATCTTCGTTCTCTTCTAAAATTAAATCTTTCCTTTCAGAGGGCTCTTTAGAGATTGCAATCCATGCCCTCATTAAGCCTCGGCTGGACTACTGCAACTCCCTCTATTATGGCATCTCAAAGACCCAAATTTCTTGACTACAAGTAGTCCAAAATGCTGCAGCTAGATTTCTGAAGGGTGATCATGTTACGCCCCTCCTGAGATCCCTACACTGGTTGCCTACCCATTACAGTATTGAGTATAAAATCTTACTACTTGTGTATAAATCTTTTAATAATCTAGCTCCTTCTTATCTGACTAACCTACACTCCTGTGAGAGGACTAAGATCGGATGGCAAATTCCACCTTAAGATCCCCAGAACCCACCTAAAGATAGGGTGTATTAGAGATTTTTAGGTGGCTGGCCCCACTCTTTGGAACAATCTTCCTAATTTTATTAGAATGGCTTCCACTTTATCTGAGTTCAAATCTTGCCTTAAAACTCATCTTTTCTCTTTGGCTTTTAGTATGTAATGTTTTTAAATGTGCTCTAGAAATAAACCAAACTTGAACTTGAGAGTACATTTAGGATTCATTTTATGTTTTTTTTTTTCTCCAGTAAAGGGAAAGATGTTGTTAGTTTATGTTAGTGTTTAATGTTCAGTTATATTGGACATTTAAAGGAGTTTCTGTAATGTTTTGAATGTTGTGGTTACCATTATGCAGAAGAGTGGCGCCTGTATTATAACATACTGTGAGCCTCATATACGCATATATATAGGATGGAATTCCTGCTCTCAGTTAAATTGAGTTTGTTCAATGAGCTATTTTTTTGAGTGAGTATCTTAATAATTTGATAAGGTAAATTAAGTCAATAAATGTGTTCACCTTACATATTTTTTTAATATAAATGTAGTTACATTATTAAGTAAACTGCACATATAAATATTACGTAACAGTGACAAATTCAAATGATTTGTATTTACACAAATAAATTTTGTCAGCTTTACTTGAAGTTATTTTGTTCATACAACTAAATTGTTATTTGTACAAATTACTCAGTATAGTTGTGTGGAACCCACTTGAGACTGCTTTTTTTTTGAGTGTAAAATGTGACTTACTGGAAACTGCTGCTTCTGTAGAAGGTCGTCTGGTTTTACCTGTCGTGTGACTGTGGAGAAACCAGCAATCATCCACTTCTTGTAAAAATTCCAGTTTCATACTTCAAATTGTTTTCAGAGGGTCATAATGTAGTCATTTTCAGTGTGACTTATGGCTCTGCATACCTCCAGGCCTGAAATCCTTAATGATGATTGATGGTTCTGCTTTTATAAGCATGAATAGTGTTGACAGTTCATATGTTTTTTTCTCATATTTTGGCCGTACAGCATATAGGTGCCTAGTAAGTATGTTATAAGTATGTTAGAATTATGAAAGTACATGCAGGCCTTTTCTCTGTTAAAGTAATCAAATATCTTCATAAACAGGGCAATACAGTGTCAGGGCAATAGCATCTGGTCTTGGGTCTTTAGAATAAATATTTTCTTTTTTAAAGTTCAGTAGTTTTGGAAATTTGCACATTTCAATAAACTATTGACTCAGTGCAGTACATGTTTATGTGCCCATCTGAATATACTGGATAAAAAGTTGGACTCATGACGGACGTTTAAAAATAGATATCATATTAGTCAGTGTTGGTTCATCACAATATCCCAATGAAGTGAACACAGATGAGTTTCACAACTTCAAGCATTTTACAGGTCTCAAGTTACACAGACAGACCCTACCTAATGTAACACTGACAGACATTTTGATATATTTAATCCACAATCCATCTCTGTAAACTCCCGCTATAATGTCTGTGAATGTATGATTTGGTAGGAGCTTCATCACTTCAATCAACCAGTAAAATAGTGTTTTTTATGTAAGAAGAGTGAAGAATTGGAAATGCTTTCTGCAAGCTATTTTTTTCAAAGGCCTTGAAAAAGTGGTGGGGACTAAATCATTTTAGCAAAAAGTGGTGGGGACATGTTCCACCCACATCCACAAAAGGCACCTATGAAAGGCTGAGAAGAAGCTTTTTTTTTCTGAAAAAATCTGAGACAGAGATGAACGTAGCGGTGGGGTGGAGCAGTGAACTCTTGATAAAAGCAGTGGTACTTGCGTTACATCTCATCAGAAACTTGACAGTCGAGGAAACAGCGGTCAGATCACAGACCAGAACAGAATTATGAAGTTTAACACTGCTTTAAGTGTTGCCGGTATCATCCTTTTCATAGCAGGTAAGATCTTACAAAACGTCTATAATATGACATAATTAGATGTAAATTTAGTAATGGTTGTTTCAGTTGTTTAATAACTGACAAGCATTTTAATTGCTCATGATTATAAAAACCTTTACCTCTGAAGACTTATGGATGAATGCTCAAAATTGGTTCTGTAGATAAGCACAAATTCTGCATTTGAATGAATGTCTTTACAAATGCAGAATTTCTGTATTTTAATGGATGATTTTAATTCATGTTAATTCCAGAATGCAGTTCAAGTTTGGATGAGTGAAAGTTCATAGTCTGAATGGATGGTGATTTTGAAGAAGCTAAAAGATAGTTTCAATTCGTTTAAGATTTTGGCCACTACAGAAATCCCACACCTATATTTCTCTTATTTATAGATTCGGTGACTTTATTAAAAAATGTGGAAAATAGTGATAATAATAATAAAGACTGAATAGTGTCCAAGCTTTTATGAAGCAATGTAAAATACTTGCGCAAACTACTCACACATTGTTTGAAATACAGATTATTTAAGTTGTTCAAATATAGCTACACTTTGGGGTTTGGGTCATCCATACATTCTATAAATTGCTTTTCTTAGGTTAGTTACTTAAATGATTTTATTGGCATATGAAATTAACAGGTATTTTGGCTAAAATCCATAAACACCATTATTCAGGAGAAAGATGTATGTTGTTTTCATGTCAACATGTGCCAGCGCTTGATGTAACAGGTGAACCAGTGAGCATGGTCTACACAAACCAGTTCATCAGCTCTCTTCTATTCTCTATCCTCTACTTATTTTGTCTTTGTCTAAACACACAGGTTCGCTCGGCCAGTTAGATGGTAAGTTGTCATATCTTGTTCCACACAGAATGTTTCTTCTATGTCTGTGAGGAATGTTAACAAGGAGATCTCATATCTTCTTTCTCTCATCATCAGTTTGTGGTCGAGCCCCCCTCAACAGCAGGATTGTTGGAGGAGAGGATGCGACAGCAGGGTCTTGGCCGTGGCAAGTCAGCATTCATGTCTACGGCACAAGCCATAACTGTGGCGGGACTCTGATCACCAAAGACTGGGTTTTATCTGCAGCTCACTGCTTCCAGAAGTATGAAGCAAAATAAAGCTCAAGATACATTTGTAGATTGATAATAGTGAGATTAAAGCAGACTTTCTCTATTTACAGCATTGATGTGTCTAAGGTTGTGATGTACTTCGGGCGTCTGAGACAATCCGGCTCAAACCCTAATGAGACATCCAGGACAGCGAGTCGAATTATCACCCATCCTAACTATAACAGTCTTCCTTTTGACAACGACATAGCACTGGTCCAGCTCTCCTCTTCTGTGAATTTCACTGATTACATTAAGCCGGTCTGTCTGGCGGCGGCTGGTAGTGTATTTGATGCAGGTACAGAGAGCTGGGCCACTGGATGGGGCAGGCTGCAATCTGGAGGTGAGTGAACATTCACTTGGCAATAAACTGAATACAAACAATACTAAAAAACCAGTTTACCTAGAAATTGCTTTTAAAGCCATAAAATGTGTACTCTGATCTGTTTCACAGGCCAGCTTCCTAATATACTGCAGCAGGTGATGATGCCCATTGTGAGCAACAGTGATTGTGATAAAGCTTATTTATTGATCAATGGCATCACAAGCAATATGATTTGTGCTGGATTTTTAAATCAGGAAGAGAAAAGTATATGTCCGGTAAGTTACCAGTCATTCATTTTGACCCTTTTTAATCCAAAGCAATTTACACAATACAACTCACTTGCAAACTTTACACTGCCAACCTACTGTAGTTGCTTAATTAAGCCCAGTTTTTACTCCAATGATCATAAACTTGTACACTATGAGTGGTTTTTACTTCAACTGATCTGCAGAGGAAAGCACAGAGTTGCAGAGCAGACTATAAAATAAATTAAAATAATTTAATAAGGTAAAAAGATGCCTACATTTCTATCCACTGTAGAAAACACTGTAGAGAAAATAAAACCAAAATGTCCCAGAAATGGTAAAAGCTATCATCTTGCGCTGATGACGTCACTTGGAGCCTGAGTCTGCGCAGTATTTGGGGTGGGGAAGTGTAATTTGACTTTTGGCTCACGTCCCATTCTTTTCCATGAAGAGGATGGTGACCTTCACTGCATCCAGCCACCAGGGGCAATCAAAACATGTGTGGCACACTTGGTTTTACCCAAAGTTAAACATTTGTCAACTCTTGGGGTGCTTTTCATTTCTAGTTTTGCATCCTCGTTTCCTTTCCTCGCTTCCTCTCCTCATGTCTCAGCTCCACCCCCTTAGGAAGCTTAGGGAAGGATACAAAGGAAAGAAAAACGGTTAGTGCTCCCACTGTAAACAATTGAAAAAGGTATGCTGGCCTCAGGAAAAAAACACTTTTGGTGGACACACAGCCGGCATACTTTTACCATTATGTCTGTAACAACTATTCACTCTATATTGTCAGAGATATAAATGCTGAATGTTTGTCAATACAGGGAGACTCTGGAGGTCCAGTGCTCAGTAGGAACGGTTCCCTGTGGATTCAGTCCGGCATTTCGAGTTTTACTTCACAAAAATGTGACGACCCCAAATATCCCAGTGTGTTCGCCAGAGTTTCTCAGTACCAGGACTGGATCAAGTCTTACATGGGAAACAACCCACCTGGATTTGTTGAATTCAATCCAACATCCAACTCCAACTTCGGAAGTGTGCCCAACCTCCTCTTATTTTCCCTTTCTCTCACTTTCTCTGTCTATCTTGCTTCCTAAAGATTGTTTGAACAGTAATTCTCTAGGCTCTTTTATAAAGAGGACAGTTGTGCTGTACATGCTGTCAGTTATATTGTTATTGTTGTTAATTATTCAGGGTCATTGGTTGTTAAATGTAATTATCTTTAATCAATTACCATGTTGTAGTCATACTGTGAAGTCAGAAATGGATTAAGTGTAATTTTAGTGAGTTTAAAAATGATTCAAAGAGACTGAAATAGGAAAAAAAATTCTGATCAGCAAATCTGTTACATAAGAGGAAACAGTTTACGGAAATTTATGAAGAGCATCAAACAGCCAAAGAAGCGATACAGAGTTGCTAAAAGTTGCAGAGTGACTTACATTGTTCACTGCACTTTTTAAGTTATTTGTTAGCAATTTAGATATCGGGTTATAAGCGTTATAGTGAATTGTAACATATGCACACTCCAAGATCAAATCTGTTCATATAGAGATTTTATAAATGAGGCCCACAAGCTTCGCAGCAGATTTCTACTGGACAGTCAAAGCAACATTATGTAATGAACGTGTGGACTCAGAGGAAGATCACAAGGGTTCCATTTGGGACAGGGCCAGTGGTGATGATCAAATGAAAAGCATCATGACGCAGCGCATGCACTGTGACATGAATAAATTATGCAGCTGAACTGTCTGACAATTTGCTTTTATTTTTGCTGTTTTGTTGTGTATTTAGGTCCTTGTTTTGTGATGTTCAGACTTTATCTGTAACGTTAATTGTCACCATTGTTGAGATTCACGTGATGATTCTTGATGTCTGTGTGTGTCTGAATAATTACACATCAATTGTAAGATCAAAGATTAAACTCTGAATGAGATAAGTGAATCAGACCACTAAATGATGATTGTCATCACCTGATCACATTTTCTCTTCATTTCTCTTGCCATAACAAATGTGTTTTATAAACACATAATTACAGCAGCCAGGAAAAAAAAACTAATGAATAAGAGTCAATGGTCAAGAGTCCAACTAAAGCAAACACTGATCATCGTAATGGTGATATAAAACTGTATTATTTTCAATAAAACATCAACATCTAAACCAGCATCTAATTCTCAATAAGAACTTTTGTCAGGTGTAGTTCTTGTGTTTCTGTTTGTCTCTATTTTTTCTGTTCTTGTTGTCTGTCCTTCCAGTGATTCTGCTTAAGTTGTTAACAGCAGGTGTTCATCAGTTTCTGGATTCACTCATTTGTTATCATTCACTCTTGAAAGTGGACTATATTAGTAAACTAATGTAACGAATAGTGAATGAGGGTATAGAGTGTGATTTGGGACTCAGCATCTTAGTGTTTTCTTTGAACTCTGTTAATACACAGTATATTCCTGTAGGCTACTTTCTCGAAGACAACAAATATTACCCAGAATACATTGTTCTCTATGGTATATTACTGGTGTAATGGAAAACCGTATGTTCCTGACCAAATTTGGACATTCTTTTTACAACAACTTTACTGATTTTTCCATTCCTTGCCATGGTCGCTTTTAGCTTGCTCAATGGGGGCATGTAAAAAATGCATTGTGGAATTACTATCAGTAAAGTTTCTGATTAAACTGCTCACTTAGCAAAGCAGCATGCACCTGACTTTGAAATATGATGCTATAATGCAGTTATAATAATGTTATGCGCTGCACTCATATTTATTCAAGGAAATCATAGCCTTTTGAAGTAGAATGTGCATTTCCTGAAGAAAATGTGAATGGCGCTTGCCATGCACAACTACACTGCTAGCATGTTTTTAGCAAGATGCTAACATGATTAGCATGTTGCTATCATGATGTTAACACAATTAGCATGTTACTAGCATGTTTTACCAAGATGCTAACATGATTAGCATGTTGTTGGCATGATACTAACATGATTAGCATGTTGTTGGCATGATACTAACATGATTAGCATGTTGTTACCATTATACTAACATGATTAGCATGTTGTTAGCATGTTGCTAACACATTCTGACTTGTTTTTATCATGTTTTAACCCTAAGTTAATTGCTGTTTGGATGTAACTATTCACTGATAGCATTTGTAGCATGTTGGAAGTCCAGTTTGCAAGCATGAGTCAAAAGAGCCAACCCCATCTCTATATGATGTTCTGATGCAGAGATATAGGTTTTGCTGAATGGTTGCTAGGGTACTCTGTTTGGTTGCTATGAGGTGGCTTGTCACCTGCCAATGATGTTACTCCAAAGGCTGCTTGCCAGCATGAATGATATAAACCAACTCCCATGCCTCTATGATATTCAGATTTGAAGATTTTCCTATTTGGATATGAGTTGCTAGGGTGTTAGACAGTGGTTGCTAGGGCGTGTAAATATTTATTATAAAGACCAGATATTATTGCCTTGCTAATGAGAGTTGGTGCTTTACCTTGACAGAGAAAAGATTTGCATGCACTTCCATAATTCTAACCTGCTTACTGTACGTAGGCACCTACTGTAAATATGGTCAAAATATGAGAAAAACAGTATGTACACTATTCATGCTTCTGAACAACAATCATTCATCTTTAAGTGTTAACAGGTTTCTGTGTTCACAGGTGTGCAGAGCCGTCTAAACAATGTGAAGTTATGTGTACATGATCCTTTGAGAATAATACAAGAATGAAATAGGAATTAGGAAGTGGATGTTTACTGACAGACACACAACAGGTAAAACCAGACACCTTTATACAATAACAGCGGTTTCCAGTAAGTCACGTTATCGGGGTGAACTATACCGAAATCGAGTTAAATCAGGAAAACACAGATTCTCTGATTTACTCACATTATTTGTCTCTTCTTAACTTGATTTATTTTCTTTTAATGACTGTAAATATAAAATGTGCAGTGTAGTAGTTATCTAGGGTGAATATGAACTAATCAGAAGTCTGTTCAAAGGCACTTGAATTTTTTTTTTTTTTGCTGTTGTAGTTCCCATTGTGCTTTGCATGGGACCGAATGGGGAGAGTAAAAATATTGAAATGGAGTATTATTTTACAGGTATGTGTTTGGTTACAATAGGTTAGCACTGTGGGAAGAGTGGAGCTTTTATAGACTGAGGGAAGGGTACATAGAAGGGACGTTTTTCTGCTTGACTCCAAGAGTTTTCATTTAGTATGCTAATACATTGCCATTTAGGCGATAGGTAGCTAGCTGGTGATGTGACATAAATATATGAAATTGAGTGGATTTAACCGGTCAGGGAACCATATAAAATCACAGTGAGACTACTTAGTTGAGTCACTTAATAGTAACTTCATTCCATGATGTTGAAGTTTGGTGAACAAACTGTGATTTTTGAACAAACTGTGTAATTGATTCAAAACATTGAATTCAAAAACATTACAGAAACTCCTTTAAATGTACAACATTAAACACTAACATAAACTAACAACATCTTTCCCTTTCCTGAAAAACACATAAAATAACCCTTAATCCCTAAATGTACTCTCCTAATGCAGTCCCTTGCAAAGCATGCTGGGAACTACAGATCTACTGCCCAGTTAGTTATGTCAACATTAATTTGTGCGTTTCAGTCAGCAATGTTAAGTTGTACACTTTTTAAGTAAAGCTGACAATACTTATTTTTATTATACTAAATGAGTATTGTCAGCTTTACTTAATAAGTGTTTGTTCAGTCAACTTAACATGAAAACTAACAGGGCAGTGGATCCGTAGTTCCCAGCATGCTTTGCAAGGGACTGCATTAGGAGTCCCTTATGATAAGATAAGATGACGCCTTTGAATGTGGCACGCCGTCTGCCGCTCTCTACCATGTCCTATATTTGGCTATTTGTATGTACTCTCTTGCCTTTTAACTACGTTGAGTCTCTCGTCTATGATCGTCAGACACTTCTCGACATTCGTAGCTGTTACCTTGATGTCTTTGAAGTGAAAATAGGAAAATTTGCTGACAACACACAAAGGAGTATTTTACGTGACATTCTGGATTTTCTTCGTCACCAGCTGTTGAATGTTATCCCAAGAAAGCATCGGAGAAGACGTGGGAAACGTGGCGGAGATTAAAGATCCACCTGTTAGCAGGCTTTCCACTCAGCTCTAGGTCTCAGCCACGGATTATGGATCTGAGCAGCTTTGCGGTTTGGCACTCGCCGGTCATGTCATCTCGATGCTTTACATCTATTCAAGCCGACCATCCTGCTCCTCCTGATTCCCCAGTTCAACTAATACTACAGGATTCTGATTCTCAGATTATTATTTGACCTTGCCCTGAGGGAGTAAACACTGCTAATCTTCTTTTTCTGAGAAATGCCCCGGCCTTTACGCAGCACTCTAACTTCACGCTCTCCAAAAATGGCGGTTGTCAGGCTGACTAACCTACTTCACCCCTACACTCCTGTGAGAGGACTAAGATCGGATGGCAAATTCCACCTTAAGATCCCCAGAACCCACCTAAAGATAGGGTGTATTAGAGATTTTGAGAACAATCTTTGGAACATCTTCCTAATTTTATTAGAATGGCTTCCACTTTATCTGAGTTCAAATCTTGCCTTAAAACTCATCTTTTCTCTTTGGCTTTTAGTATGTACATTTTTTTCTAAACTGATTTTTGCTTATTTTATATGTATTCTTTAATTTTGTACACTGCCCTCCAAAAGTCTGGAAACACCCTAGAAAAGTGGGGTTTTGGACAATATTGGCATGAATCCTTTTCAATTTGTGATAATTTTGCACTGATATGGGACAACACAAACTACGAAAACATATTTTATTACATAAACAGTTTATACTATCTGACCTAAACTGGGTTCTAATTGGTTCATTGTATTCTAAACTTAATTGGCAATCAATTGTTGAAGCTACGCAGCCACAATCCATCTCTGTATACTCCCGCTATAATGTCTGTGAATGTATGATTTGGTAGGAGCTTCATCACTTCAATCAACCAGTAAAAGAGTGTTTTTCATGTAAGAAGAATGATGGATTGGTGATGCTTTCTGCAAGCTATTTTTTCAAAGGCCTTGAAAAGTTGTGGGTATGAAATCATTTTTAGCAAAAAGTGGTGGGGACACGTTCACCCACATCCACAAAAGGCACCTATGAAAAGCTGAGAAGAAGCTTTTTTTCTGAAAACATCTGAGACAGAGATGAACGTAGCGGTGGGGTGAAGCAGGGCAGAAAACTCTTGAGAAAAAACTTGACAGTCGAGAAACAGCGGTCAGATCACAGACCAGAACAGAATTATGCAGTTTAACACTGCTTTAAGAGTTGCGGTATCATCCTTTTCATAGCAGGTAAGATCTTACAAAACATCTATAATATGACATAATTAGATGTAAATTTAGTAATGGTTGTTTCAGTTGTTTAATAACTGACAAGCATTTCAATTTCTCATGATTATAAAAACCTTTGGATCTGAAGACTTGAATGCTTAAAATTGGTTCTGTAGATAAGCACAAATTCTGCATTTGAATGAATGTCTTTACAAATGCAGAATTTCTGTATTTTAATGGATGATTTTAATTCATGTTAATTCCAGAATGCAGTTCAAGTTTGGTTGAGTGGAAGTTCATAGTCTGAATGAGTGGTGACTTTGAAGAAGCTAAAAGATAGTTTCAATTCGTTTAAGATTTTGGCCACCACAGAAATCCCACACTTATATTTCTCTTATTTATAGATTCGGTGACTTTATTAAAAAATGTGGAAAATAGTGATAATAATAATAAAGACTGAATAGTGTCCAAGCTTTTATGAAGCAATGTAAAATACTTGCGCAAACTACTCACACATTGTTTGAAATACAGATTATTTAAGTTGTTCAAATATAGCTACACTTTGGGGTTTGGGTCATCCATACATTCTATAAATTTCTTTTCTTAGGTTAGTTACTTAATTTCATATGACTATAAAATCATTTAACAGGTATTTGGCTAAAATCCATAAACACCATTATTCAAGAGAAAGATGTATGTTGTTTTCATGTCAACATGTGCCAGCGCTGATGTAACAGGTGAACCAGTGAGCATGGTCTACACAAACCAGTTCATCAGCTCTCTTCTATTCTCCATCCTCTACTTATTTTGTCTTTGTCTAAACACACAGGTTCGCTCGGCCAGTTAGATGGTAAGTTGTCATATCTTGTTTCACACAGAATGTTTCTTCTATGTCAGTGAGGTATTTTAACAAGGAAACCTCATATCTTCTTTCTCTCATCTTCAGTTTGTGGTCGAGCCCCTCTCAACAACAGGATTGTTGGAGGAGAGGATGCGACAGCAGGGTCTTGGCCGTGGGCAAGTCAGCATTCATGTCTACGGCACAAGCCATAACTGTGGCGGGACTCTGATCACCAAAGACTGGGTTTTATCTGCAGCTCACTGCTTCCAGAAGTATGAAGCAAAATAAAGCTCAAGATACATTTGTAGATTGATAATAGTGAGATTAAAGCAGACTTTCTCTATTTACAGCATTGATGTGTCTAAGGTTGTGATGTACTTCGGGCGTCTGAGACAATCCGGCTCAAACCCTAAAGAGACATCCAGGACAGCGAGTCGAATTATCAACCATCCCAACTATGACAGTTCTGCTCAACGACATAGCACTGGTCCAGCTCTCCTCTTCTGTGACCTTCTCTAAATACATTAAGCCGGTCTGTCTGGCGGCGGCTGGTAGTGTATTTGATGCAGGTACAGAGAGCTGGGTCACTGGATGGGGCAAGTTACAATCTGGAGGTGAGTGAACATTAACAATATAAACAATACTGAAAACCTCAACAGTTTACCTAGAAATGTTTGTTAAAGCCATAAAATGTGTCCTCTGATCTGTGTCACAGGCGGCTTCCTAATATACTGCAGCAGGTGATGATGCCCATTGTGAGCAACAGTGTCTGTTATAGGGTTCATTTCTGGATCAACAGAATCACAAGCAATATGATTTGTGCTGGATTTTTAAATCAGGAAGAGAAAAGTATCTGTTCGGTAAGATACCAGTCATTCATTTGAACCCTTTTTTAATCCAAAGAAATTTACACAATACTATTCACCTGCAAACTTTACACTGCTAACCTAATATTACTGTTAATACACAGTATATTATTGTAGGCTACTTTCTCGAAAACAACAAATATTACCCAGAATGCATTGTTCTCTATGGTATATTACTGGTTTAATGGAAAACAGTATGTTCCGGACCGAATTTGGACATTCTTTTACAACAACTTTACTGATTTTTCCATTCCTTGCCATGGTTGCTTTCGCTTGCTCCAATGTGGGCATGTAAAATGCATTGTGAAATGACTATCAGTAAAGTTTCTGATTAAACTGCTCACTTAGCAAAGCAGCATGCATCTGACTTTGAAACATGATGCTATAATGCAGTTATAATAATGTTATGCGCTGCACTCATATTTATTCTATGAAACCATAGCCTTTTGAAATAGAATGTGCATTTCCTGAAGAAAATGTGAGTGGTGCTTCTCTTGTGCACCTACACTGCCCCCTACACTACTAGCATGTTTTTTAGCAAGATGCTAACACGATTAGCATGTTGCTAGCATGTTTTTACCAAGGATGCTAACATGATTAGCATTTTGTTAACATGATACTAACATGATTAGCATGTTGTTGTCATGGTTTTAACAAGATTCTAACACATTTAACATTTTTTTAGTATGATGTAAACACATTTTGACTTTTTTTCATGTTTTAACCCTAAGCTAATTGCTGTAGAACAGGGCTCTTCATGTAGTTTCATTCGAGGGCCGGATTATCAAATCAAAAAGATGAAGTGGGTGAATAAATGAAAATATTCTCACAGTGAGACTTGGTAACCACAGGTAAAACCATACATGGCTACTCACTACCACTGTCGAATGATATTATATGTTATATAGGCATAAAAAAACGCCCAAACACAGGTACAAACTATACCTTAACAAAGACATGAATTATATATTATATAAAAATACACCGAAGTAAACTGAAGTACAGTAGTCAACATTTGAAGTTGATCAAGATCTTTCATCAAAGTTGTCCTAAAACCTTCTTCATTAAACAACATTTTATGATTAATTTGGTCAGTCTTTGTCTAGAAGCTGATAGCAAGAATGAGTAGATGTTCAAAACACATGAAACACAATGGTCCATCATTAATATTTTATTCAGCTTTTAAACCACAATCATTTCAGTGATGTTTCTTTTGTTAAATTTGAATCTGTCACTTTCATAGTGTGAGAACAGCTGGGAGTAAAAATTACGTGTTTTTTTCAGCCTTACTCAGTTTGACTGGTGTGAAACCACACTGACCTTCATAAGTGTTGCATTATGATGAGCTACACAGTTTTGTTAAGATCACACGTAAGCTGTTATATCTCAGAAAACACACACCCACACACACACACATATTGTTAGTGATATAAAAAGCAGCTTCAACCTCCTCATCTCTTAGTTTGAAGAGTTGTCGTCTGGCTGTGAGCGACTAAATTTTCTGGCCTTCTCTCATCGTTGCTCCTACAAAAAAAACAAAATTTGCTAACATTCCCAGGTAATATGAGCTGTAAAGTTATTGTGCACATCTATGCACATATTCTTGTAGAAGTGATATATTGTGTATTTGTATTTCAGCATCTGCGCTTCACTAGATCTGCTGGATCATCTGAGAGATTCGACTGAATCAAGATGCTGCTGATGATTGCAACTCTTCTTCTCATTTCAGCTGCTGTAGGACAGGTGAGCTTGTGTTCTGGTATGAATATTACAGACATGAAGACAGATGATTGATCATTATGATTCCTGTTAATGCAGGATCTCAGAGCGGCTGCTGCTGTTAAAGGACAGATATTTCCATTGGATATGGCAGTGAATTCTGTTGATGACGATTTTAAGGGCTGTAGAGAGAACATGGAAAACCTGGTGAAGACAGAATATCTACAGAAGGAACTCAATAACTCAGCTGAATTTAATGAGGCTTGGAAAAAGGTGTAGAATTTGGCCAGAAAGATTACAGTAAAGATAACTTGACAAGCAATCATTCAGTTGCCATTTATTTGTACACTGATAAGTTTTTTCGTGATTTCAATAATGACACTCGTTACGGTAAACAAAACTACACAAACAAGACATACAAATGGTATTCACTTCATTTTTGTTAGCAGATGCGATGCAGATTCTGAAGAAAACACAAAAGGATGCATGACAACTTATCGTCGTACAAATGTTAAATTTAATGAGAGCGTACTGAACACAACAGTTCGTTTTGGATCATTTGCATCTTCCTCTCTTCATAGTAACAAAACTATTTTTGGAAATGTGTCTTGTTTTAATATCAGTACTTGTTATGGTGCTGAGGTGAGAAAATATTCTAAGCATCCTCGTGAGAGAGAGTGGCTGATTCCTCCGTATGAGATGTTTAATGTCATTGATGTCAAGACAAGAAGAGATCAGAATGATCTCTGGTGTGACACTGTGTTCGTGTTGAATAGCACTGGAACACAAAGTGATCTGAACTGTGCTTTATTCAGGAGACCAAGTCCAAAAGAAGTATTATGTTTGGAATGGAACAAATGTTTTGAATGAACATTTCCACACAAATCAATATAAATGTATCTCTTTCCTCTCAGTGTACTGATTATTTGTCAGAGAATACAACTTCAACAGAATAAAGTTAATTTTGAAGTGACCCAATTCAGTGGCCATGTTTTCTTCATTTACATTATTTTAAAAGGGTTTGCTATTCAGCCATCATTAGGATTAGATTTGGCTATGAGATAAATGTTTTAAAAATAAAATTCTAAATATAGACCTTATGCAATTTTTTATAGAAAAATTAAATCTATATTACCAGTAAACATTACTGTGTTGATGCAGACGGTCTGTTTTGATTAGTAGTCTTGATTAGGATTATCTTTTTTGGCAAAATAAAGCAAAAATATTGACAATATTGTGTCACACAGACACACACACATATATATATATATACATATATATATATATATATATATATATATAAACAATGCATTTGCTAATCAGTCAGTACATGTAAACAGTTTACAAATCACATATATTGTTTGCACATTTTCTTGTGATTATTGACAGGTTGGCTCATGTTTCTTCTATCCAGATATGATCTATTAACAATGTAATGACAAGGCGTCAGACAATTTTGCTTGTTAAGATTAATGAAGGGCCATTGCCTAATTTAGGCCGGCTGTATTGAGGTGTGGTAATAGTGGTTTAATTTCACAATAGTGGAAAATAATGCCCAAGCTTAGGAAAACACAAACATGGCAATGAAGGCCGGTCAGGGAGACGTGGACACTGTTCTGTTTGCCTGATTCAGAGATTACTTTGATACCCAAGTTTTTGAGTTGGAAGGAACCACATTTTCCAAATGGCAGAGAAGAGAACAGTTTCCGTTCATTTTAAGTGCCGCCCACCCCCCGTGTGTGTGTGCGTGTGTGTGTGTGTGTGTGTGTGTGTGTGTGTATATATATATATATATATATATATGCACCATGAAGCCTTTACTAGGTCATTACTCAGTCACAAAATTTGTGCTTGTGAAACCGCTAAAACACAACATTGAGAAGTGTCGCATTAACAGATGAGCAGATGCATCAAGATCACACTTCATCTATATATAGCTAAAAGCCTCATAATGAGAAATACATCTGTGACAAGACACTATATATGTAACGAATCGGGACACGACGTGAGATCCATGTGCAAGCTTTTATTAAACAGTGTTCGTAGTCAGAACAATAGCAGACAGGTATGGCAGAGAGCAGGCAGAATCGTAGTCGGAGAACAGGCAATAGGTCAGGGCGGGCAGATAACAATCATAAGTCCAAGACAGAGCAGATAATCCAAAGGGCAGGCAGCAGAGAATCGTACACGGGAAACAGACAGGATCAGTAACAGGCAGACAAACACAATGACAAACGCTCAGAATTGCAACCAGAGTATACAAGACCTCGCAATGAGTGTGAGGATGTGAATGGCTTAAATAGTCCAGGTAATGTGCTGCAGCTGGGTGTGGGTGATTAGTGATTGGTGGAGTGAGTGTAGGTGATTGCCAGGGAGGATTCTGGGAAATGTAGTCCGGGAACGACTGGAACCGTGACATAATGTCCCCCTCCCGGAAGGCGCGTCCTCGCGCCGTGGATGGCACAACCGGGGAGGGGGGGTGGGTGCCCTGGAGACCTACTGGCAGGTGAGGGTGGATGTACAGACGAGTAAGGAGGTCTCCAGGGCAGGTCCAGGGACTCTAGACGCCATGGCGGGTCGGGAGCCTCGGGCAGCCACAGTGGGTCAAGTGCCTCAGGCAACCATGGCAGTTCGGGAACCTTGGGATGCCAAGGTGGGTGGGGAGCGTCGGGCCGCCATGGCGGTTCGGGAGCCTTGGGACACCAAGGCAGGTCAGGAGTGTCGGGCAGCCATGGCAGTTCGGGAGCCTTGGGACTCCAGGGCAGGTCCAGGGACTCTAGGCGCCATGGCGGGTCGGGAGCCTCGGGCAGCCACGGCGGGTCAGGTGCCTCGGGCAGCCATGGCGGGTCGGGAGCCTCGGGCAGCCACGGCGGGTCAGGTGCCTCGGGCAACCATGGCAGTTCGGGAACCTTGGGATGCCAAAGTGGGTGGGGAGCGTCCCGGGCAGCCATGGCAGTTCGGGAGCTTCGGGGCGCCAAGGCGGGTCAGGAGCGTCGGGCAGCCATGGTAGTTCGAGAGCCTCGAGCAGCCACGGCGGGTCAAAGGCCGTGGACGGCCATGGCAGTTCTGGAGACCCACCCACAAGTTCCCCACCCACAGGTATATGCCCCCAGGTACATTTCATTTGTTCAATGAATTTAATTGTTAGTTCAGCCAAAAATGTTAATTCTGTCATTTATCATTTACTCACCCTTGTGTTGTTTAAACCTGAATGACATTCTTTATTCTTCTACATTTACATTTAGTCATTTAGCAGACACTTTTTTCCCCAAAGCAACATACAAATGAAAACAACAGAAGCAATCAAATCAACATGAGTGCAACAGTATGCAAGTGCTGTGTTAATTTCCAGTTATTCCAGCGAAGTGCTTCTGAACATAAGTCTAGAACAACAAATTGCTGGTTTTGTTGAACAAGCTTTGTAATAGCCTACATTAATCATTGTGTTCTTGTGTAATCTGAATTAAGTAAAGCCTACTGAACTTCTTGAAGTAAATAAACCTGGATTAAACATAAAGAAATTAAGTTGAGGCAAAATAATCAAGAATCATGTTGCTCAAGTGAAGCCAGAAGAATCATATTTATGTGTTTCAGCCACATGAATGACAGAGTGAAGTCGTATTTACAAGTGGGAAACTGTGAATTCAGACGATACCAGTGTTGCAGAGTTTTGACATGGCAAACATGTCTGTTGTGAATGGAAATGAGTTTGTAAAGTTCTGCACTGTGTTAAAGTCATAATAAGGCAAAGGAGTTTATAGACAAGAAATATGATGTCTACAACTTCATGGCTGATAATAGATTATGGGAAGTGGTTTCACACCAGAGATCTTTCTGATCTGTTCTTAACATCAGTGACAATGACTTAAGTGTTTCATAGAGGAATCAGCAGCTCTTTCTTAAGAACTCAAAGTACGACTGACGTGGAGGAAAGGCATAGACGTATATTTGGACTTTTACGGCAGAAACTCAGAGTGTGAACCCACACACATAAAGCAGACATTCACAAGTGTTGAATTATTAGATAGGCCAACCGTTTTTAGATGAGAATCCTTACAAAAAATAAGTATACTTAAAGCTCATTTTATGAGCTATACTCAAGTTCAAGTATATTTTAAGTATACTTTATGTAGTAAGTATACTAATATCAATGTACTAGTAGTATACTTGTGAGTGTACTATTTCAATACAACTTTGGACTAAATTGGCCTACTTTTTAGTGTATAAAAGTATACTTAAGTATACTTTAAGTGTAACAGTAGTAAACTTTGAGTACATATCAAACGGCAACCTCCCGTAGTCTCTCTTGAAGCCAACATGGAAGTGACTTAAACTGCAATTCATCAACTGGCTGCTAGAGACAGGCTCTAAAAGGGAGTCAAATCTGTATCTCCCCCATGTTAAAATGCCAAGCTTTACAGCACTTACTTTACAGCTTTACTGGTTCAAATTGTTTTTTGTCTATACAGCTAATTTTTCCCTGTGAGAGGGGTGAATTTTTTTATACCTCATCCATTTAAATTATATTAAGCCTTAAAGTTCTGCATAATTAAGGGCGTGGCCACTTGAGTGACATTAACACTGCTGTCACTACTAGCCGTTTGTCTGAGCCGTCACATTACCTCAGCTAATTCCAGCCACTGAACTTGGCATCTCTGTCATGTTTGTGCTTTTTTCTGGATTATTTCATACAATTATCAAATAATATGGCTTGTTGAGCAGTTAATGGTGAAGACATATATACGTCTGTGTACATGTGCACACATGCGGAAGATAAACAGGACACGCTGTTGGATCATCCTGTCTTTGGCTAAAAGTTTTGTCTGTCAGATTTACTACAATGACAATGGCTGGATAATATGCCTCTCAAGACACTACAAAATCTGACAGCACTGCTACTTGACAGTAAACCTTTAGAACTTTCAAATTATATAACTTATCTTTATCGATATTTTAGATAGTATCTAAGATAGATAGATAGCTCCTTAGCCTGAGCTAACTTGGTCACATTGAGCTAGGCGGGCGTTTCAACCACGTCCCGCCTCTTTGCCCATTTTCAATTATGTGATGCATGGTGATATGCTCCCAAGATGGCGACGGACACTTTTGGGCTTCAAAAATGCTCTTCAGAAACCTATGTCCATATTTTTTTACAGTCTATGGGAAGAATGCTTGATTACAGTGCCGTTGTCTGTTTTAGAAGGCTATACTGCCATCTAGTGGTAGCAGTTTTTCTTAGACAGCTGTGTGTGGATTGTGCAAGGCTAAACCATCTCAAAATCCAAATGAATCAAATAGGATCGACTCAGAAACAAGTCAATGAATGCACACGTGTCCACAAATGCAGATCTTACTCATTACATGCACAAATTCTGACCTACATTAATACAAAATTGAAGTTTTGTATTCGCAACTACACTGTAAAAAAAATGAATCATCGATCTTGGAATTTTCATTTAAAAAAATTAAAGTGATAATTAAAAAAAGTATATATATTTTATTAATAAAATTGTGGTTCAGTGTAGTATAGAAAATATTGAGAACATTTCAAGGAAAGAAGGCTACCTATTTATGTTAAGAGAATTAGCTCAATTATGCGGTTTTATTTAGAGACACAATTGTTAGTTCCCAGCATGCTTTGCATATGGCTGGAAATGGAGAGTAAATATTGAAATTAAGTGTTATTTCATGTGTTTTTGAGTGAAGGGAAACATCTTTTAATGTTTAATGTTCAGTTATGTTTGACATTTAAAAGAGTTTCTGTTATGTTCAAGTTTTGATCGTTACCATTGTGCAGAAGAGTAGAGCTTATGGTTAGGTTGTGGATTACTGCATGCAGTAATACTTGAAAGCATATTGTTTTGTTCAATGAGCAATAACTTTATTATTGCATGTGCAGTAACAGGTTTGTTCTTACTTGTGTTGTGTAGCAGAATACAGTCTTATAATTGTACAACTTAACTTAAAATCAAATATAAACAGGTTATTTCTGTTCATTCTAAATCACATACTTTTGAGAGTCAACTTAAAATAAAAAAGGAGATTTCACTATAAATATTAGTCTATGACACAATCAATTTAAGAGATTTTACATGAGATAGATTCCATTAAAGAATCAAACCTTAAAAACTACTCAAAAATATTATGTGTAATATTGTTACCATATTTTTTTTTTAAGTAAATAGCTCATACCATTTTTTACAGTGTATGTCTCTATTTGTACAAAAGTCTTCACATTCATCTAGTTCTGGATTTTGTACACAGAAGTTGTAAAGTATTATTTTAAATGTAACAACGCACATTTGTGAATTTGTCAAAAAAGATGGGTAGTTAATAATTTGCTGTTTGTGTGTGGGATGTGAAATGCTTGAAGTCTCAAAATCCAAATGAATCAAATTGGATTGACTCAGAAAAGACGTCAATAAATGCATGCGTCACCTGATCCACAAATGCACATCTTCTTTGTTGCATGCGCATCTCAGGGGCGTAGCGCCGAATCTTGGGCCCTGTGCAAAGACAGTGTGTGGCCTTTGCCAGCATCCCATGATCCACGCAATTTATCCCTTTTTTAAAAATAAATAATAGTGTACAACTATACACAGACATCTGGAGTCTAGAAATGGGTTTAAAAAGCTGTTAAAATAAAGACTTTAGCAATATGTCTGCATTGTATTTTAGAGGCTAAAAGATTCTTCGAGTTTTTTCCGGTTGTGAGAGGGAAATATAGATGAAATATAGTTAAATATAAATTAAATATATATATGAAGTAATATAATAATAATAATAATAATAATTGAAATATACTTGAAATATTTGATTTAGCAGTGATATTGCTGTGAATTTCATGTTTTTCAATATTTGTTTTTGTAATGTTGCTGTTTTCTAAATTTACTTAATTTAAATTTAAAAATGTTTTAAAATCATAAGATATGATTTTGTTTTATTCAGTGTTACTATCAGCAAGCACTAACAGGTACATTAGTGTTAGTATTTTGAAGTTTTAACTGTCCATACATTGCAGTTTAAAAAGAATCTGTTGAGGCTCTTGTTGGTGAATAGAATATATTTTTTGGAATATATTTTTTCTGTCAAAATAGTACAAGATTATCCTACAATATATGACATCAAATAAGGGTTAGCACAAAAGTAATCTAAATGTAATCCAAAAGTAGTCAGATGACATTACCAAAATGTGTAATCTATTACTGATTAAAATTTTGTCATGTAACTGATCAACAATCTACCCAGCTCTGGACACGGTAGACGTAGGATCCACAGCGAGACCAATGAGTACTTGTGCACCACCAACCCCTCTACCAGATACCTTCAGACATAACCTGCGCTCTCTTTCTCCTGCTCATCTTTCCTCTGTCGTGTCATCCTCCCTTCCCTCACCCACACAATTCTTATCTCTGGATGTGAATACAGCTACAGACACTTTATGTTCTACTTCAACTTCTTCTCTAGACAAAGTTTGTCCTCTCTCATCCAGGCCAGCACATGCCACTCCCTCTAACCACTGGTTATCTGATGTTCTTCGTGAACACCGGACCAAACTCAGGGTGACAGAGAGAAAGTGGCGCAAATCCAAAGACCAATCTGACCTAGTTAAGTATCAGTCTCTGCTCTCATCCTTTACTACAGTGAGGTTCATGCCGCTAAATCTACATATTTCCAAAACAAGATCAACAGCACTTCAAACACATGTACATTTTTCAAAACATTCAACTCTCTCCTATGTTCCTCTCCACCACCACTCCACCACCTCTTTAACTGCTGATGATTTTGCCAATTTCTTCACTGACAAAACAACAAACATCAGCAGTTAGTTCTCAGTTCCACACACACAGGAACTCAGACCTTCCACATCCACAGCCACAAATCTTCTATTCCCTCACTGAGGCAGAAGTATCCAAACTTCTCCTCTCCAGTCATCCCACCACCTGCCCTCTAGATCCCATCCCCTCACACCTTCTACAAGCCATCTCTCCCACACTTCTACCAGCACTCACACATGATCAACATCTCTCCACACAGGCATTTTCCTTACCGCATTACCATGCAGGCTCAGGTAACCCCACTGCTGAAAAACCCACATTAAACACGTCACTTGTAGACAGTTACAGACCCCTCTCTCTCCTACCATTCATAGCAAAAACACTTGAACAGGTTGTGTTCAACCAGGTGTCATCTTTCCTTTCACAGAATAACCAACTGGACGCCAAACAATCAGGCTTCAAGAGCGGTCATTCAACTGAGACTGCATTACTATCGGTCACTGAATCCCTGCGGATTGTGAAGGCTGATTCCAAACATCAGTTCTCATTCTGTTAGATCTATCTGCTGCCTTTGACACTGTGAATCATCAGATCCTTCTGTCCACCCTCTCATCACTGGGCATCACAGGTACTCTTCACTGGTTTGAATCCTATCTCACAGGTAGGTCTTTCAGAGTTGCCTGGATAGGGGAGGTATCCAAAGTTCATCAACTGATCACAGGAGTTCCTCAGGGTTCAGTTCTTGGACCCCTCCTCTTCTCCATATACACTACATCACTGGGCCCCATCATACAGGTACATGGTTTCTCCTACCATTGCTATGCTGATGACACGCAGCTCTTCCTTTCATTTCATCCAGATGATCCCACAGTAGCTGCACAAATCTCAAACTGTCTGGCGGACATCTCGGCATGGATGAAGGAACATCACCTGCAGCTCAACCAGGCAAAGACTGAGCTTCTTGTCTTCCCTGCCAATCCAACTCTACAGCACGATTTTACCATCCAGCTAGGTACTTTATTGATTACCCCATCAAGGTCGGCCAGAAAACTCAGAGTAATCTTTGATGACCAACTAAACTTTAAAGAACACATTGCAAAGACAGCTCGGTCATGCAGATTTGTACTACACAACATTAGGAAAATCAGGCCTTTTCAAACACAACATGCAACACAACTTCTCATCCAGGCCCTGGTCATTTCTAGGCTTGATTACTGCAATGCTCTTCTGGCTGGACTTCCATCATGTGCAAACAAACCTCTACAAATGATTCAGAACGCTGCAGCATGTCTTGTCTTTAATGAGCCCAAAAGAGCCCATGTCACGCTTCTCTTCATCTCTCTGCACTGGCTACCACTTGCTGCTCGCATCAAGTTCAAAGCGTTGACGCTTGCTTACAGATCTACCACAGGCTCAGCACCCTCCGACTTCCACTCACTCTTACGAGTCTACATCCTTACCAGAAGCCTGCTATCGCTAATTGCGCGAAGGCTTGTGGTACCATCACAAAGAGGCACTAAATCGCTCTTCAGAACATTCTCGTTCTCTGTTCCTTGCTGGTGGAATGGTCTCCCCGCCTCCATCCAGAATGCAGAATCCCTGGCAATATTCAAAAGACATCTGAAAACTCATCTCTTTCGGGAGCAATTTTTTAAAGCAATCTTAAAAAAAAAAAACTTCCTTCAATCCCTCCATATTCTAGCATATACTACTCTAAGCAAGGTCTGAAACTTGTATTGTGGAGCACATTTTGCGTCTATTTGGCTCTCTGTGATGACTCACTATTGTACTTCTCACTTGTAAGTCGCTTTGGATAAAAGCGTATGCTAAATGAATAGATGTAAATTTAAATCAGTATAGAAGCCCTATTATTACAATCAATGACCATCATTTGAAGTGTCACAAAATTCTGAAATTTACAGAAGTAGGTATTAATAAGGTACAAAAGAGAAAAGATGCCAATATGTACTTTTAAATTAATAATATGTTCACATAAATTTGTCCAAAGATGCAGTCTGTTGATTTTCAACTTAAAAACTGTTCAATTCTTGTTGCAGTTGGTGAATTGTCTTGTCAGTCTCTCCTGGCTGGCTCGCCAAATTGTTAGATTACTCTATGTTAATTTAACATAGACATTTTGCTGTGTGCAATTACATAAATCTTATCGGTTTCATGTATGTATGACCGACAAACATGAATCACATTCAGTTTATTAATACAATTACATAAATCTGACCTGTTTCAATTATGTATGACTGACAAAAATATGAATCACATCCAGTTATTAATTTATGTTAAAACTATGAAAATGTATATATGGAAATCAAAATACATAAATATTAAATTAAGACAAATGGTTTTTTTTGAGCGTATTTATAATGCATTCTAAGACTATTCCACACCACCCTCACGCATTCTTTGCCGCTTTATACATGACATTAGAAAAAACAACTTACATGAATGTGCTTAACCAGACTGTAAAATAACACTTTTTGTTTTTGTGCACCTTAAATTGTATATAAATGTTTATATTGTATATTTAAATGTGTCTTTGCTTATCATTTTCAGGACAAGAACAAAAATAACCAATAAGCTGGACATAAATAAAAATAACAGCTGCACACACACTTGTGTTATAACGCTTCTAAATATCAATTGAAAAGGTTTGTTAAAATGGGATTGACCTTCTGATTTCTAGTTTCTTTTTGTATATTTAAATATTAAGCTACCTATTAAATCTACATGCTTTTTCAATATTACTACTACGTATGTATTACATACATATGTTTATCGAATAAAACAGAAAAAGACCACTTATAAATATTATGACCACATTATAAAGCTTTTAGATGTTTAAAAAAAGACATTTTGTATTTGTCACTTTTTTTAAGTAGTAATAGATGACACATAAGATGTAGTATGATACTGTGCAGATCTTAAGCATTATGCATGTATTATGAATTATAATACGCTTAGGGGCCGTTCACATATCCCGCCTTTTCCACGCGCAAGTCAGTTATTTCAAATGTAGCCGCGGCAGGTGCTTATAATGGAAGAGACGTAGTTGCGACGTGCATGTGGTGTTCAGAGAATGCAGCAAGCGCGCCGCAGGTCATGTGACAAGAACCAACCGATCAGCTTCGACCTTTCCGTAACAAAACATCGAAGCTCAGCCGAACAGCTGATCATAGCTGTACAGGGTGGTTTTTATATCTCATCTCCATAAATATATTTAGTAGTAAAGCTAATGCAAGGGATAGAAATCAATTAATCCTTTTGTGATACTTCTGTCATTGTGGAGAGCGCAGTTCATGGTTGCATAGCAACGACAGACACCACAGGAGCGCAAGCGCTTGTGGAAAAGAAGAAGAAGCGGAGCGGCCATGCTTTCCACGGTTTTTAGACATGATATGTGAACGGCCCCTTATGATGCATTATAAATAAAGGCTTAGAAAAGTTACCAAATTTACTTTTCTCTCCAGTGAAATAATAGCAGATCCAAATCAACATGATGTCCAAGTTTTGCTTCTGGCAGAAAAACAAGAAGAAGAAGAATAAGCAGAAAGAAAGTGATCTGGTTAAAAAGGAAGATAATGAAGAAACATTTAATAAGAAGCAAACTTCAGTTCCTGTCACATCACAAGTTCAAACCACTAAAGCCAAGGACAGCACAGACCCCAGTCCTAAAGCAAATACATCGGGAAGAGAAAATCAGGCAGATGATGAACACAAGGTAAATGGTACATATGTGTTGTCTTACAACATCACACTAAAAATAAATAAAATGTTCCATATACACTCAGTAGCCATTTCATTAGGTCACCTGTTCATTAATACAAGTATATCATCAGCTAATCTTGGCAGCAACTCAATGCATAAAAAGTTTACACATGCTCAAACAGTTATAGTCATAGCGCCACCAACTGGCAGCAGGAAAATACAAATGACTTTGAGGTAGTCCTCCAATAATTAAATGCATATTGCCCTCCGTGCTCTTGTTTTCCTAAAGCTACCAGGTGGCGGTGCCACCAGTGAGAGGGCCCTACCACAGTAAATTACCTGGTGTTAAAGTGTTAGTTCACCCAAAAATGAAAATTCTGTCATTAATTACTCACTCTCATGTCGTTCCACACCCGTAAGACCTTTGTTCATCTTCAGAACACAAATTAAGATATTTTTGTTGAAATCCGATGGCTCAGTGAGGCCTGCATTGAGAGCAAGATCATTAACACTTTCAGATGTCCAGAAAGCTACTAAAGACATTTGAAACAGTTCATGTGACTACAGTGGTTCAACCATAATGTTATGAAGTGACAAGAATACTTTTTGTGTGCCAAAAAACAAAATAATGACTTTTTTCAACAATATCTAGTGATGGCGATTTCAAAACACTGTTTCATGAAGCTTCAAAGCTTTACGAATCTTTTGTTTCAGTGGTTCGGAGTGCGTATCAATCTGCCAAACGTCATAAGCGTTTCGAAATTTCATTGGTTCACCGTTGGAGGGCGTGACTTTGGCAGTTTGATACGTGCTCCAAACCACTGATTCGAAACAAATTATTCGTAAAGCTTAATGAAGCAGTGTTTTGAAATCAACTATCATTAGATATTGTTGAATAAAATCGTTACTTTGTTTTTTGGCGCACAAAATATTCTCATCGCTTCATAACATTAAGGTTGAACTAACCCTTTAAATTAACACCGCTCTGTGTTCATATGGGAACTGACAGCAGGGTGAAAAAGGGATTAGTCCACTTTAAAATAAAATTTTCCTGATAATTTACTCACCCCCATGTCATCCAAGATGTCCATTTCCTTCTTTCTTCAGTCGAAAAGAAATGAAGGTTTTTTCTAAAAAAAATGCAACTGTATATGGTTTATAAACACAAAATGATCGCATTGCAAGTGGTTCCGCCATTCCGCCTTCCGTATTCTTCAAAAAGCTGACGCTCTATGTCCTACGCCTTCCCTATTCTACTTACGTAAGTTGAAGTTATGCAGTTGAACGATGTTTGATTACAAGTCCATTTAGAATTGTTTTTGGAACAATTCGATGTAGTTTATATATAAAACAGTTTCTGTGGGATTTTCAGTGGATTTCAACTCTGTGTCACTCAGAGGTCACTCAGTTCTCACACTGTTTTGAATCTCCATTTCGGGGATCAAACAACCAAACACCATTATCTTGGTGGGGCTCGGGCTCAAACCAATCCCTCTTTTACAAACTGCTTAAGGTTGACATCTCCTTCCTCAGCTAGGCTCAACTTTTACAAGCTTGCAAGGCCATAAAGTACTAAGCTGGGGGGTTTTGTAGACTGAATGGAGCCAAAAATGAAAGATCTTCTGAATTAGAGTCCTGAGTGTTGATTCAGAATACCATGGGATATTCTGTTTGAATGAATCATCTACAATATTCATTTGTGTCTGTTTCACCCTCAAATCCTACAAAGTCGTGGCCATGAGAAAAATATGTTGTTCCCTCAACATAGGATCTCAAGGCCATGACTTTACATCGCGTGGCCATGAAATAAGATTGTTGTTACCTCGAAAAAATTAAGTTAATATGATGTTCCCATAAATATTTATCTTGTGGCCACGACATATTATCACGTTATCACATGGTTTGGTTTTTGGGTAGTCATAAGTGAGTCTGATATGGCAGAATGGAAGCTACTTGGCTCCGTCTCACTGGGTCAAGCTCTTTCTCGTAGCAGGTTAAGTCAGCCTGTGTTTCATGTGTTTCGGTTGTAGAAATCTGTCAGACTGGACGGCGCGGGTCAGAGTGATGAGGCGAGGGTCCTGGTCATAAACACCGGTGGAACCATTGGAATGACGTATCATAATAACGGTAAACACTATCAGCAGCGCCACACACCTGCCTACATGAGGCACATATATACATATGATTTATGGGGGCAGTTTAAATAGTCAGTGTAAATATTTATGCATGGGTCTTTGGAAAGTAGTCTAATTATTATCTTTCGGACAAACCTAGAATCTATTAATGTGATAAATATCAAACCAAGTGGCATCTGTAAATTAATGATGCTCTATTCTAGATTTCACCTAATTCCAATTTTTTCTGAGCATGCATCCCATGATGTAACATGATATAACATTTAGGATGCTGATCTTGTTTTATGACTTAATTAGCAAATTATATGAACAGACAAATATTTGCCTTCTGTAAACAGTTGTTGGTGTTTTATGAGAATTCTGACACTGGACTTTAGTGTCATTTCCTGCACAATGCTACTTGAATTGACTTACAAAAACTAATCTTTATCTTTAAAAAGTATCTTCTCTAAAACAAACACTTATAAAAAAGAATTTGCATGGTCAAAACACAAAAACTTCCAGCTTTATTAAAAACGTAGTTTATCTGAGTTCAAGGACAGAGAGTGTACTCAGAAATACAGAAATACAACAAACACTGACTTTTTTTCCACCCCAAACCTGATTTTATCTTTCATTCTGCCACAAACACAGGGTCTGTGAAAATCAACCTTCATATGTGAACAGAGTAATGCATTGCAATGCAAAGTAATGCATTACAATATTGTGTTATTACTTAAAAAAGTAACTAATTGCATTACTTAGTTACTTTTAATTGAAAACTAATGCGTTACATTACTTTTTCTCACCTGGGCTGGGCTTGCTAACAAAAAAAAATTAACAATAACACTTTAGCAATAAAAAAACCCCACAAATGTGATGTTTAAAGTAATTTTTCCGTATTCGTATGGTAGAATTGGATCATCAAATGTCGCATTAAAAACACTGGCTGATAAAGTGAGATTAAATACACATATTTGTGTTATTAAACATTTAATCATTTCAGGTTTGCATTTCACTGTTTTTATTAATTTCTATGAAAACTGAATCTGTTTCGAGTAAATACATGCTCACATTTAGTCTGTAACTACAATAACATCATGTTTATATAGTGCACAACACCTCAACAAGAGAGCCGTCAGTCAATAAATGGAAAACAAAGTAACTTATTTGAAAAAGTAACTGAGATATTTTGTCGTAAATGTAAAAGTCATGTGTTACTTTACTAGATAGTTTAAAAGTAATCTGACGTAACTTGAGTTACTTGTAATGCGCCACCCCACAAAAAGGTTTAAATCCACAAACCTTCATTTTGTGTGAAGGAAGACCTTTGACTATCTTTGTACTTTGTGTATAGTTTTTTATAATCTTTTGCAAAATGTGATTGAAATTTAAACTGCACAATTATTGTGTTTATTAAATATTATTAGATCGATTAGATCGAATAACCACTATCATGCAATTAATCAATAATTGCGACAGGTCTACACATAGTTATTTCATATGTAAGCCATTTTTTTCCATTGAACTTCCAGCATACATAATATAAAATTAGTAACACTAGATACAATATTTTTTATTCTACCCTGTAAAAAAGGAATGTGGTTCAAAATATAAAAATGTGCAAAATGATACAATATTAGCATAGCATACGCAGTATCAAATATTCAAGATGGTCTTTTTGGCTTCATAGCTGATGCTGAATTCTGGTCAAAGAAACTTGAGGCAAGCAAACATGAAAATCCATATGATTGTATGGTGTGTGTATGAATTTGGTGCATTTGTTCATAACTTTTTACAGGCTTTTCTTCTATATTTGCAGTTCTGTATCCAGAACCTAATGCTTTTGTTGAAACTCTACGTAACATCTCTATTCTGCATGATGAGCAGTACGGTTTACCTCAGGAGAACACGCTGGTGCTGCCGTAAGTTCCCATGCAGATGCACACAAATATGGGATCAAGTTAGAAGTTTGGAGGTGCTGTCCTATTTATAGATCCAGACACTAGATGCATCCATCTCTTTGTACACAAAATACAGGTTTGAATTGTTGGTTTCTAATTTTATTACATTCTAATGGATACTGAATCTGTTCTGAGCAAGTGAAACAAGTAAATGCATGCTCACATTTAGTCTGTAACTACAATAACCATAATGTTTATATAGTTTATATACAATATATGTTTTAAATATAATATGTGTTATATGGACTATATGTCATGGTTGTGTGAAGCATGCTAGAGATGCACCAATGCAAAACTTTTAGCTTTGAAAAAATGTAACTAATAATTTAAAGAACACATTGCAAAGACAGCTCGGTCATGCAGATTTGTACTACACAACATTAGGAAAATCAGGCCTTTTCAAACACAACATGCAACACAACTTCTCATCCAGGCCCTGGTCATTTCTAGGCTTGATTACTGCAATGCTCTTCTGGCTGGACTTCCATCATGTGCAAACAAACCTCTACAAATGATTCAGAACGCTGCAGCATGTCTTGTCTTTAATGAGCCCAAAAGAGCCCATGTCACGCTTCTCTTCATCTCTCTGCCGCATGCACAAGATCTCTTCACAAAGAGTACATGAGCATTTAAAATTGAAAGCAGCCTTCTGTCAGTGAGTTTCATAACCCTCATAACCCTTCATAACCAGTGAGTTTTTCTAACCCTCTAGATTTATTGTTTTCCCAGTATTTCCCACAGGATTAAATGAGACTGTGGTGGGTGGACCTCTAGGGTTATTCGTGGGCATGACATTGACGTTAAATGGTGTCGCTGTCAGCCAGTTTACGTCACTCTTGAGTTCCTACTGCCGATGAAAATCAAAGTCCCTTTGATGCGAATCCAACCAGGATAATGTTCCTAGGAGAAATGTAGTTCTTAGGGGACCACCCTGATGGCTAATTCCTATAACTGCATTCCTATAACAAAGCCCTTCAGCTTTCAGTTTGTGTCATAGAGAACTTTTAACTCTCCACCCATCCATATGTGTAACAGCACAGATCTTCTGCAGTCAGACTCACTGTTTTGGACGATGTCCTGCATCTTCTTCCAAACTCTGAACGGCAGGTTGCCCAAGTAACGTGGCACATGAATCAAAGCTCCAGAAGCCATCTGTGGATCCGGCTGTGAGATCTGGACTCTGGAAGAACATTCAGGAGTCAGAACTGCAGTGGCTTTGGATCAGAACCAGAGAGACCAGAGACAGGAGCAGATCACTCACCTTTCCATCGAGACTGGAAACTCCTGCAGAACAAACACACCATTTATCATCAAGAACTCAATCAATGAACCAATGATCAACCAATGATCTGAAATCAGACCTTCAGAAAGCAGACGTCACTGACTTTCATCATCTCCTCCATGTCTTTGATTGTGTTTGAAAGAGCTGAGATGTGTCTGTTCATCTCCTCCAGCTTCTCCTTCATCATCTGCTTCTTCTGCTCCTCTTCCTCCCTCAGTGCAGTGATTGTAGCTTCTTCTTCATCTCTGAGAAACTGATGAAGCTTCTCAAACTGCTGTTTAATCTGACGCTCTGTGTGCTCAGCTTGAGACTGAAATCAGATCACATTCACTTCAATCATCTCAAAGACAACTGATTCTGGAGCAGCATGAAGAGTGAGTGGGGAAATGTGAGCTATTTAACTACAACTTTAACTTTCTGAAGTAGTACTGTAGCATTAGCAGTAGCTGCACGCACTATTGTGCTTTCATATTTGTTGCGTTTTCAGTTTGAATCAGGTCTGTGGCTGTATATTACAAACACAACATTTACTTATTTTAATTTCAGATCCAAAAGTTGTTACTGAACATGACTCGTCAGCACTGTGATTCTCTTTGTACATAGGCTACACTCTTTCATAGATGCCACGTTAAAACACACTACATTTAAACATTTTCTTCAATTCATTAAAACTTTAGATTCATATATTATGTTGCTCAAGGAAGTGGCAAAACATTTAAACATAGACTTAAAATCACAAACATCTTAAGCCCTTAAGTGTCACCGGCCCACCAGAAGGCCGCTACTATCAATACTATCTCTAGTCTGAGTCCTATACGCACCTATCTATTACCCACAGGTATAGAAAAAAAAAAAAGAAAATTTCTAAATTTTAATTTCATTTATTTCGAGGAGTAAACTATGGAATAATAAATTGACCTTATGTAATTATGTATTAGGAACTTATATAATTATATTAAATAAATACATGCATTCAGCATTTCTACCCAACAGTTTTCTGTGTGTGTATTATTCCAGCCAATAAAGGGACATGAAATTGTCAGACAAACCAATGCATCTGTTCTAATTTCGAATGTCAAAAAAAATTAAAAAAATCAATCCTCACCGTGATGTGTTGAACTGTTTTTTCAAACTGTCCTTTAATGTTTTCTTTGCGTTGAAGTTTCTCTTGAAAGGACTTCAGTGCTGTATTGAGCTCCTCCTAAAATTTAAATATATAAAATTCACTTGTATGGTGTTTGAACATAAATGTGTGTCCACAGTGTGTAACCAACAATGATAAAATGGTAAAAATCCACACACTCCTTAATAAATCAGAAACAGTTCTGGAAACAAGCTGGCCAGTTTTCTGGCTAATGTTTGGGTTGGGTATCGAAAACCAGTTCCAAAATTACAAGAACCGGGGATTTGATAAGACACATGCATTTCAATTCTGCTTAACGATTCCTGTGTTCGCATTTTAATGTGATTTTAAACCAGTGGTCTCAAACTCAGTTCCTGTAGGGCCACTGCCCTGCAGAGTTTAGCTCCAACCCTAATTGAACACACCTGATCCAGCTAATAAAGGTCTTCAGGGTTACTAGAAACTTCCAGGAGCTGAGTTTGAGACCACTTTTTTAAACCATTGAAGCGCAAGAAGATGAGAAAGAGAACTTGCACACTGTTTTGGGTGCCATGCGAACGACTTTGCAAATGAGCGTTAGTAAAAGACAGGATTTGCACAAAAGTTAATTCTCAAAGATGCAACAATACCAACTGTTAGTGATCCAACTTCAGATCCAGGACGCCTAATTATATTTTGTAAATGTTTGCAAATCGCCTTGATAAGTTGTCTGGCTAATCTTGAGTCTCTCCATCAGTGTTCGAACATAAGGCTGAACACCGTTACTGACTGTTTCAGACATGATGGGTGTGTTCGACCTGAAGCGGTGAAACACAGACCAATCAGTGTATGCAGGGCTGGAAATGGCTGAGATTCACTGGGGGGACTCTAGTTGTTGTTTTTTTTTTTTTTTTTTTTTTAAATATTATTATTATTTTTTTTTTTTCAAATGTATTTAAATATAAATTTTTCTAAACCTATAAAAACATTAAATATATTTCATGTTTCCTCCAAACAATTTTTTCTTAAATATCAAGGAAGCTCAATTTATGAATTTTGTGTTGCACAAACACATTAATTCAACAGAATCTCTGCTTGAAGATAACTACCAAGTTAATTGAGATAAAGAGATTTTTTTTTTTTTAATTTTGGCCAAATTAAAGATATGTTGTGTAAGAATCTGCATATGTGGTGCGTGATAATTTAACAGGTCACACAATACAAACATTTGTCTTCAGGTTAAAGAACTGTTGAATGGTTTGGATGGCGGCCTCTCAGTTTGGTGCTTTGAAAATCAACAATCATTTAAAGGCGAATCCAATTTTAAGGGAAAGAGAAGCTAATGTGCATTCTAAAAATCAGAATAACTTGGATAATAATGTATCTAGAATGTATTATAATAATATTGACTCATCCCTTTTTTTAAACAATTGTTAAAAGGGTTGAAATGTGATGTTTATCATTTTATACAACTTATTGCTTTAAGGATGAGAATATACTCATTTAATGAGTATATTCTCAGAAAAAAAAAATGGTACAAATGTTGTAACTGATTTAGGTACAACATATTGCTGTTATATACAATTATATTTCTGTCTATGAACAAGTCATACCTCTTGGATGTCATAAAAAAAAAAATCTTAATTTGTGTTCTGAAGATGAACGAAGGTCTTACAGGTGTAAAACGACATAAGGGTGAGTAATTAATGACATAATTTTTGGGTGAACTAACCCTTTATATGAACAGTGGTTTGTGAAAGTTGATACTTTAATAACAAATAATTTATCGTTTATGCTGAGATCTTTAAGTTGTGGCCAGGTGACACATAACTTTTTCATGGAAATTTCATGGATGTAGCCTACTAGTTCTCACCGACACGCTTGTTGTGTTTCCTAGAGTTTTGACGTGTTTTATAGACACTGTATTGTTTCTTATTGGTTTCTTAATTGCCCCCCACCCCCACAGCACCCCAACCTAAAACATCTTCCCGTGCCCCTGGTACAAAGCCTTAATTGTTTACGTAATGAATAATAATTTAGCAACCAAAATGTTACATGTAAATACAGAAACATATATGGATTCTTGCCAATTGCGAAAGGCTCAGGCCCATCATTTTCGCTTTAGCCTAAAAAAATAATTTTGGCTTGACTTATTCTGCCCAGCTATATCTACTTGGGAATATCTGAAGCATGAGCAGTAAAGGCTCCACCCTCTTCTGGAAAAGAGGGAGCAGCAGCTCATTTGCATTTAAAGATACATACACGGAAACTGCGTGTTTTGCTCCCACCCAAACAGGCATTTAGGACATGCTATAATAAATGATCTGTGATATGTGTATGTAATACATGGTATGAGCAAAATGGTGACATTTATTTATGACAAGTTTTAATCCTCAAATATAAATATGTCTTACCTTATATGATGAAGCCACTTCACTGATGGGTCTGAATTTATGATTGTCGTGTTGTTGTGAAGTAAAGCACACTAAACACGCATGGCTGTTTGTCCTCTAGACAGAAGAGTTTGAGTTTCTCACTGTGTGAACTGCAGATCTCCTCAGATGAATGTCTCTTATTTCTCTTCTTCAGGAACGACTCACACAAGTTTTTTAACGCAAGATTAATTGGAGGTTGATGTCGTGATGCTCTCCTGCAGACAGGACACTCCTGAGTTTTCTTGGTTCTCCAGAACTGTTGAAGACACTCTTTACAGAAACTGTGACTACATGATAAAATAACAGGAACATTGAAGATTTCATGACACACGGGACAAATATAATCATATTTAGCTGGTGAATCCATTTTCACTGTTTGAGCTCCAGCAATCTAAACTTTACTTTCACTTTCTGAATGATGGCTTCACACTAAATGAATAACAACAACAAGAATCACAAAGATCTACAGTCTGTTCAGAAACAAACGTGTCATAAATCCTTCTTGAAATTGTTTTTCTTCATTCTCCACTGATCGCGGATTTGTTATTGCTTTAGTAGAGACACAGGACTCAGTTTGACAGAAGGGAAAAATAATGAGACAGTCTCTTCCTAGTGAGTCATGTAAAAGGGCGGAGTTTCTGGTCACGTGGGTGTGTTAAAACAGTTCAGAATACAGGCCTTCTTCAGGTTATGTGAACAAAATGCGTTCAAAATTAACTTGAATCAAACTCTCGTTTAATGCTTGAAAACCTTGACTCAGACAAAACAGAAAAGTGACAGAACATAATGATAAAAAAGACAAGATATTTTAGCACTGAACACTAAAGTAGTTTGAATGCTATTAATGTGGATGTTTGCTTGTGATTCTCTGTCAAAAACGTGCATGTTCACTTTTACTGTGTGTGTGTGGTGTGTGTGTGCAATAGCAAGACATTTTCTTTCAAGATGCATATATGAAAATAATGACTATATAGTAGACTGGAGAATATTATATATTATCTAAGAGTAGACGCTTATGACTGCTAATAATAAAAATAATAATATAATAAACGGGTTGAAAAGAAAAACATCTTGCTGAGTGATGCTTAAATTTTCACAAATCACATTATTTACATTTCTGTGACTGACAGACACATTATTGCATAGATGAGATGTCAATATTATATATTTTTACGAGTAGAATAATTAATCCAAAAATAAACTGTCACCCTTCCCAAACCTGAATGACTGACTTCTTCTGTGAAAGAGTAGATGTTTTGCAGAATGCTGTTTTACGGAAAATGAAAACGTGAACAGGTGATGTAAAGATACAAAAATGACAATCCGCCATAAAGGCAAAGAAGAATTACAGACCAGGGCTACATTTGAAGAGTTCATTTACAAAAACAGATAACTCCGTTTTTATTAATTCTTTTATTCATTTTTATTTTTATTGTGCATTTATAATTGGTTTGCTTACCTTTATTTACATGTGATAAACGCTTAAAATACTACGCATGTTTCAAAGATCCAAAATAGAACGAGGCGTTGGTTACAGTAGAACATTTTGTCGTGTCGCGTCACTTCCCGTATGGACAGTCACAGCATCACTGAATATAAAGGGTTCTCTTGATGTGGTCTTATTATTAATCACACGTCTTAGGCTAAGTTATCAACTAGAAATATCCAGAATTAGATAAATCAAATTGGAGCTAGTGAAACACACACACCATGCATTAAACATACACAGATGCATCATGCTCTTTCAAACAGCACTTGTCGCGTGCCCTCATATTTTTGAGCTTTTTAATGTAACTTTTCTAAAAACAATACTGACAGCAACAGAAACAAACTTATTTTCTATTAAGCGGTGGTAGCCTTTAGCCTACCCCCATAAACTGATGTCCAGGGGCAACCTTATTAAATGTATGAATGCCACGTTAATTCTAATCGATAAATTCAGTTAGATGATAAAGCTGTAGGGCAGTTACCAGTAAAATCGGGCACACCACAAGGTGTCACTGTGGCCTCAACGCTTCGCTCTCGCCTACTCTGAGCTCGATTGCTGATGTCTGAGGTAAACCACGCCCTCCTCATTAAACTACGGACAAAGAAATGTAAAAATACATAAATGTGAAAATAAAGAAATGAAGAAATAAAGAAATGTAGAAATGAATAAATGTAGAAATGAACAAATATGGAAATAAATAAAAGTCGAAATGAATAAATAAATAGAAGATTAAAATAAATGTGTAAAAACACATAAATAAGAAAATATTTTTTTCTTTTTTTGATTTTCTTTGTATATTTATTTATATATTTACTTATTTATGTTTGATTTTTTTTACATCTTTGTATATTTATGTATTTATTTTTTTTTATTTTGGCAGGTTTGGCATTCCACAGACATCATGTTGTTGATAACAAAAGAAAGATATGTATTTTCTTTTTCTTTGTATTTTTATATCATCATCTATTTATCAAAACAAGTAGTTATTATTATTACTCTTTTTATTATTAATATATTTTTCACCAATCTGTTTAGGATTTGACCAAGACATTTGAAGATGATGAGTTCCCTTTCATGGGAACTACCGCTCTTGTCAGAACGCGGTGGGAACGCCTCTGTTAGTTGCGTGCGTGAAGCACATGTGTAAACTGTCCAATAACGTGACGGAACGTCATAGGCGGGTGACGTCACAGACCAGGAAACTATAAAGCATACCCAGAACAAAGAACGCTAGCTTCTGTGTCTTCAGCAAGCGCTCTGTGTATCTGTCTCACGTCTATTTATTGTTGTCTGTCCCTGCTATTTCTACAGTCACAAGCATATATATATATATATATTATGTAAGCGAGCAAACAATTCAAGCCGTGTGCCTCTCCCTGCCCTCGCTATATCACGAGTGGGGACACACACGAGCTTTGCGTTGTTTGTTTGGGAGTGGAGCATGCCCAGGCAGCCCTCGAGGGGGTTGCCTGTGAGCATTGCGATAAGTTCAACCTCCGAACTCTCCGCTCCGCGCCCAGTGCACTCTTGAGGAGCGCCTCGGCTCGCGTTCCTCATGGTTCGGGTCCCGCTGCTGCCGAGGCAGAGGCGGCTCAGATCATGGGGCTCGCCAAATGGATCTGGCAGAGGGGTTGAGACGGAGCGCCGCCCTTTCTCTGCCCTCACCTGCCAGGTCCAGTGCCTTTCCCAGGCGGAAGCACGCTCCGCGGTTTCTTCCCCGGGTTGAGGCACCGGTACTTCAGATGTCTAGCTCGAGGAGGTAGACATTCTGAGTATCGATCCTGAGGACTCGCCACCTCAGTCACCTGCTTATGAGGAGCTTATGGAGGTTGTTACTCGTGCTGTTTCCAAATTAAACATCTCCTGGCCAGCCGAGAAACAAGAGGAAAGATCTAAAAGCCTCTTAGATGAAAGATTTTTACCATCTAGATCTCAACCTCCACGTCGGGGTCTGCCATTTTTTCCCGACCTCCACACTGAGGTGTCGAGGTCGTGGAATAAGCCCGCTTCATATCGTGTTTTCAGTCCTGTAACATCTAATTATTCTAACATTTTGGGTCTGAAACAATATGGTTATGCGGCGATGCCCAAGGTTGAAGAGACGCTTGCGAGCTATCTCTCTCCTGAGGCTGCATCGTCGCTTAAGACCCCGACACTGCCCACCAAGCCATTAAAGACAACTTCAGCGCTGGTGGGCAAGGCGTACTCGGCTTCAGGTCAGGCCGCGGCATGCTTGCACACTATGGCCATCATGCAAGCTTACCAGGCTGATCTGTTAAAAGAGATTGATGAGGGGGGGGAGTTTTCTGCAGACGCACTTCGTGAACTGCGTCGTGCCACAGATTTGTCTCTCAGGGCCACCAAGGAGGCGGCCAAGTCAGTCGGCCGCTCTATGGCAGCCCTGGTGGCCACTGAGAGGCATTTATGGTTGAATCTGAGTGGTATTAAGGAGAAAGATAAGAGCTTCCTTTTGAATGCCCGCTTTCGCCTTCTGGCCTGTTTGGCCACGGCGCAGTCACCACTGTCGTCGACAGGTTTCAGGAGGCGAAGAAGCAAGCGGCGGCGTTCAGAAAATTCTCCCCGCCGCTCTCATGTCTCTGAGGCTGCTGGGCGGGGAGCAGCCTCAGCCAGTACCAGCTCCTCGCACAGAGCTCAACAAAAGATCAGCGTCGCCACTCGGGCTCCCCCTCAGAAGCAGGGTGGGTGGGGGTCTGGGTGGCGGTCGCAGCCGAAGGCTCCTGAGAAGAAGGCAGATCTGAGGACTGTCATCATCTCCAGGAAGTCTTCGGCGAAGAAGTCCTGACGCCAGTGGTGTCAGGCTTCTGAGGTGGTCCCCTCTGGGGAGAAGCGGAGTTCACCTCATCATACGGTGCCCGTTTCTCTTCAGCGCCCTCAGGAGGCCGTTCTGCCAACCCTGCCACCTCGTGTGTTTCAGGCGCAGGCGCCTCCAGCGACCCTCCGAGGAGGATCGTGGAGCGTTCAGTTCAGTTGCTTCCTGCCGGTTCGCCGTTTCAGGACACTGGGCTGTTCGTGCAGTCAACACCAGAGGCCAGTCTCGAGCGACTGGTTCCCTTAGTAGAATTTCTGGCAGAATGGAAACGTCTGCCCAATATTTCTCAATGGGTGCTGCGTATGATAGAAGTGGGTTACAGAATTCAGTTCGGGCTGAGGCCGCCCAGCTTCATCGGGGTGCTATCTACGGTAGTCAACCCAGAGCAGTCTCTGGTTATGGAACAAGAAGTTCTGACTCTCCTAAAAAAAGGGGCTATAGAGCAGGTGTCCCCGCCCGACAGGCAGTCAGGGTTTTACAGCCGCTACTTCATTGTTCCAAAGAAGGATGGAGGGCTGCGTCCCATCTTGGACCTCGTGTACTGAATCACACTGTGCAAAAGTTAAAGTTCAAGATGCTCACACTCAAACAGATTGTTTGCAAATCCAGTCCGAGGATTGGTTTGTGACAATCGATCTGAAGGACGCTTACTTCCATGTGTCTATCCATCCTCAACACAGGAAGTTCCTGAGGTTACGCTTTCAGGGGCGAAGCTTACCAATATCGGGTTCTTCCGTTTGGCCTAGGTTTATCTCCCGCACCTTCACAAAGTGTGTGGATGCTGCACTGGCTCCCCTGAGACTCCAGGGTGTTCGCATACTAAATTACATCGACGATTGGTTGATTTTAGCTCGTTCTCAGAGCATGGCGGTTCAACATCGAGATGTTGTTCTCGCTCACATGAGAAGGTTGGGGTTCAGGCTCAGCGTCAAGAAGAGTGTGCTCGCTCCAGCTCAGACGACCACTTTTCTAGGCGTAATTTGGGACTCGAGGCTCATGCGGGCTCAGCTTTCTCCTGCTCGTATTGCCTCAGTTCTCTCAGCTGTGAATGCGGTAAAACTAGGCCAGTCACTCACTGTGAAACAGTTTCAGAGACTGTTAGGTCTTATGGCAGCAGCGTCCAACGTGATTCCTTTGGCCTATTGTACATGAGACCTTTACAGTGGTGGCTCAGGACCAAGGGGTTCTCCCGAGGGGAAACCCTCTTCGCATGATCAAGGTCACGCGGCGATGCGCTTCGTGCCTTGGTCATGTGGAAAGCCTTGGTTCCTGTCCCTAGGGCCCGTGTTGGGAGTTCCTTGTCGCCGCGCGTAATGCTAACGGCGGATGCTTCTCTCACGGGCTGGGAGCGATCATGAGTGGTCGCTCGGCTCGAGGTCTCTGGGAGGACCATCTTCTTTCCTGGCACATAAATCGGCTGGAAATGATGGCGGTGTTTCGAGCTCTCAAGCACTTCCTCCCAGACCTGAGGGCCATCACGTGTTGGTCCGTGCACGGACAACACGTCGGTGGTCTCTTATATCAACCATCAGGGGTCTGAGGTCACGTTCTTTATGCAAGCTGGCCCATCGGATCCTCCTGTGGGCCCAGGGAAGCTGCTCTCTCTCAGGGCAGCTTACATTCCTGGGTCCCCAGAATCAGGAGCAGACATCCTGTCGAGACAGGGGCCGAGGCCCGGGAGTGGAGACTTCACCCGAGGTGGTGGAGCTCCTGTGGCAAAACTTTGGTCGTGCAGAAGTAGATCTGTTTGCATCTCAGGAGACAACTCACTGTCAACTATGGTTTCTCCTCACTCATCCAGCTCCCCTGGGGCTGGATGCCATGGTACAGATGTGGCCGAGGCGGCGTCTGTCACGCTTTTCCCCGGTTGCTCTGCTCCCAGGAGTTCTGGAGAGGGTTCGCCGGGATGGGGTTCGGCTTCTACTAGTAGCCCCATTCTGGCCAACCAGAATTTGGTTCTCGGACCTTGTGTCCCTTCTAGACGGTCCCCTATGGAGATTCCAGTCAGGCAAGACCTTCTACTGTCTCAGGCAGGCGCAATTCTTCACCCTCACCCGGAGTTGTGGAAGCTGTGGGCGTGGCCCCTGAGGGGCTCACCTCATAGATTCAGGTCTCTCCACCGAGGTGGTTGAGACCATTCTCCAGTCCAGAGCTCCTTCTACCCGGAGACTGTATGCTATTAAGTGGAGATTGTTTTCTTCTTGGTGTGAAGAAAGGAGTTTTGACCCTACTCTTTGCTCTGTGGGTCCTATTCTTGAGTTTTTACAAGATCGCTTCTCCGCTGGTTTATCCCCTCGACTTTGAAAGTCTACGTTGCGGCTATTTCTGCCTATCATTTTACCCATTGAGGGTACTTCTGTGAGGAGAAACCCGCTTGTTACACGTTTTCTCCAGCGGTACTCTGAGGCTTAGGCCTGCTCAGCGTATTAGGGCGCCGGCTTGGGATTTGGCCATTGTGTTAGAGGGTCTGACCCTGGCTCCCTTCGAACCTCTGGAACAGGTTCATGAGAAGTTTCTCACTCTGAAGACTATTTTTCTGCTAGCCATCTCGTCTCTTAAGAGAATTGGAGACTTACAGGCTCTCTCAGTCGCTCCATCATGCCTGGAGTTTGCTCGGGCATGGTCAAAGCTTTTCTCCATCCCAAACCTGGTTATGTTCCCAAGGTCCCCACTAATGTTGCAGGGCCTATTATGCTGCAGGCCTTTTGTCCTCCTCCCTTCTCTAACCCAGATCAGGAAAAACTTAATCTGCTCTGCCCTGTTCGGGCTTTAGACGCTTATGTCCACAGAGCTGCCCTGTGGCGTAAGTCTGACCAACTGTTTGTTTGCTATGGGTCACCCTAGTAGAGGGTGCCCGCCTCTAAGCAAAGAATGAGCAAGTGGGTGGTTGAGGCCATTTCACTTGCTTATAAGTCCTCCCGGACAGCCCTCTCCTTTGGCTGTTAGGGCTCATTCTACCAGGAGTATGGCCGCTTCTAAAGCTTTGGTTGCTGGAGTCTCCCTGCAGGATATTTGTAATGCAGCAGGGTGGTCTTCTCCTCACACCTTTGTTAGGTTTTATAACCTAGATCTCGGCTCCACTCCGGGGTCTTCGGTTCTCTTGCCTTGATACATTCAGGCATTTTTCGTATGGCGTAGTGGGTATTATGCGTTCCCACCGCGTTCGACGCAGCGGTAGTTCCCATGAAAGGGAACGTTCTCGGTTACGTCTGTAACCCTGGTTCCCTGAATAGGAACTAACGCTGCGTCGCCCTGCCATACTCCTAGCATGCCTGAGAGCGCTTACTTCATCCAATCGAAGCTAGCGTTCTTTGTTCTGGGTATGCTTTATAGTTTCCTGGTCTGTGACGTCACCCGCCTATGGCGTTCCGTCGCGTTATTGGACAGTTTACACATGTGCTTCACGCACGCAACTAACAGAGGCGTTCCCACCGCGTTTCGACGCAGCGTTAGTTCCTATTCAGGGAACCAGGGTTACAGGCGTAACCGAGAACGTTTCCATGACAGTTTCATACTGAAAATGTTATATTTTGCCATTTTGTTGTAACCATCTAAACCAGCTGAGAAACAAAAATTTACTAATAAATCTATCTTTGAAAGTCAGGCAGTCAATGAACAAATTTCTATAATTTTTCTATAACTTTTTTTTAAAGTAAATATTTATTATAAAGACCAGATATTATTGCCTTGCTAATGAGAGTCGGTGCTTTACCTTGACAGAGAAAAGACCTGCATGCACTTTCATAATTCTAACCTGCTTACTGTACGTAGGCACCTACTGTAAATATGGTCAAAATATGAGAAAAACAGTATGTACACTATTCATGCTTCTGAACAACAATCATTCATCTTTAAGTGTTAACAGGTTTCTAGTAGAAGTTATGTGTACATGTGTAGATATGATCCTTTGAGAATAATACAAGAATGAAATAGGAATATGGAAGTGGATGTTTACAGACACACAACAGGTAAAACCAGACACCTTTATACAATAACAGCGGTTTCCAGTAAGTCACATTATATCTGGGTGAACTATAGGGAAACCGAATCCCATTGTGATTTGCATGGGACCTAATGGGGAGAGTATAAAAAATTCAAATGGAGTATTATTTTACAGGTATGTGTTTGGTTACAATGGGTTAGCACTGTGGGAAGAGTGGAGCTTTTAGAGACTGAGGGAAGGGTAAAGGGTAAAATTAATTCTTAGCATTTAATAGGTTAATATATGTTATTGTTATATAGCTGGTACAATATCAGTGATGTGACATTAATAAATATATAAAATGAGTGAATTAAACCTGTCAGGTTTAATTCCATATAAGATCACAGTAAAACTGCATAATTGCAAATCATTCTGTGATGTTGAAGTTTGGTGAACAAATTGTGATTAATTGATTCATGTGAACTGGTTTAAATCATGAAAGTTCAGCACACTTTTTTGTGCACTTCAATAAATAAATAAATAGCAATGGATAAATGTTGTAAAATCTGTTGATCCTCCCTTTCCTTTAAATGTGCATTCTTAATATCTGGAGTGAACACAATGCCGCTGTAAGTGGATCATGGTAACAAAAAGTTCTCTGTGTCTGTAAGAATTATTTGTTTATTCTGCAAATACAAATTGTGTTTCTTGATGTTACAAGAAGGATATAATTTCCCCCGATATAATGCGACTTAATGGAAACTGCTGCTTCTGTAGAAGCTTGTATGGTTTTACCTGTCGTGTGACTGTCACAAAGGGTCATAATGTAGTCATTTTCACTTATGGCTCTACATAACTCCAGGTCTAAAATCCTGATAACAAGAATCTTTAAAGAGGATTGATGGTTCTGCTATTATAAGCATGAATAGTGTTGACTGTACATACTGGTTTTCCTCATATTTTGCCCATAAAACATATAGGTGCCTACATAAGTAGAATTATGAAAGTACATGCAGGCCTTTTCCCTGTCAAAGTCATCAAATATCTTCATAAACAGGGCAATACAGTGTCAGGGCAATAGAGTGTTCAGTGGTTATGGAAATTTGCTCATTTGAATAAACTATTGGCTCATCTGAATCTACTGGATAAAATGTTGAACTCATGATGTTTAAAGATAGATATCATATTAATCAGTGTTGTTTCATCACAATATCCCAACTAAGTGAACACAGGTGAATTTTAAACAGTTTTACTACTTCAAGCATTTTACAGGTCTCAAGTTACACAGACAGACCCTACCAAATGTAACATTGACAGACATTTTGATATATTTAATCCACAATCCATCTCTGTATACTGGCACTATATTGTGGTTTAAATGTGTATGTCTGTGAATGTATGATTTGGTAGGAACTTCATCACTTTGATCACACCAGTAAGAGTGTTCATGTATAAAGAATAATGGATTGGAGATGCTATTTTTTTCAAAGGCTTTGAAAAAGTGGTGGGGATGAAATCATTTTTAGCAAAAAGTGGTGGGGACACGTTCCACCCACATCCACAAAAGGCACCCATGAAAAGCTGAGAAGAAGCTTTTTTTCTGAAAAAATCTGAGACAGAGATGAACGTAGCGGTGGGGTGGAGCAGTGAACTCTTGATAAAAGCAGTGGTACTTGCGTTACATCTCATCAGAAACTTGACAGTCGAGGAAACAGCGGTCAGATCACAGACCAGAACAGAATTATGAAGTTTAACACTGCTTTAAGTGTTGCCGGTATCATCCTTTTCATAGCAGGTAAGATCTTACAAAACATCTATAATATGACATAATTAGATATACATTTAGTAATGGTTGTTTCAGTTGTTTAATAACTGACAAGCATTTTAATTTCTCATGATTATAAAAACCTTTGGATCTGAAGACTTATGGATGACTGCTTAAAATTGGTTCTGTAGATAAGCACAAATTCTGCATTTGAATGAATTTCTTTACAAATGCAGAATTTCTGTATTTTAATGGATGATTTTAAATCATGTTTATTCAGGGATGCAGTTCAAGTTTGGTTGAGTGAAAGTTCAGAGTCTGAATGAGTGGTGACTTTGAAGAAGCTAAAAGATAGTTTAGATTCTGGTCACCACAGAAATCCCATACGTATATTTCTGTTATTTATACAGTGTGTGCAGAATTATTAGGTACGTTGACTTTCTGATCATTTTTTTTTTTCAATTCCAAACCACATTAATCTTAATTACTACTATTAATTTTGTATTTAATCGGTTATAAGTGATATATAATTGTTCATGAAGGCTGGAAATGAAAAGCGTTGTATATTCAGTGTATATACATGTGCAGAATTATTAGGCAGGTTTTCTTTTACAGATAAAACGAGCCAAAAAAAGAGATTTAACTCAGACTGAAAAGTCAAATATTATTAAATGCCCATGAGAAGGATGCAATACTAATGCAATACTAGAAATTGCAGTTAAGGCATGACCATTGGACAGTGAAATACTCATTGGGTCAGCAGGGTCAGACAAAAACAGGTGGAGAAAAAAAGACACTGCAATAGAATTAAGTGTGAAACCATCAGGAACCCTTTAATCTCCAGCACTACCATTTTTCAGAACTGCAACCTCCCTGGAGTCTCCAGAAGTGCAAAGTGTCAGGATCTCAGAGACTTAGGTTAGGTAAAGAATCCTAAAAAAAAAGATCCCCACTTAATAAGAATCACAAGCTGAAGTGTTGTGAGATAAAGAAGACTGTTTTTTTATAGGCTTTATAGACAGACAGATTGAGAGTGACTCTTGAAGGACCAGCACCACATCCTCTTGTACCACTGTTTGAAGAATTCATCTTCCAGAATCTGGCAGTAAGTAATAATTCTGCACACATGAATATTTGGTCTTGGCGGAATAGATTTGCTACGCTGGTGCTGCTGCAGAGCAAGTACAGAGACTTGCTACTGCCAATACATTCACAGACATTGATGTGAGCATGTAAGACATGCTGCTGCTGCTGCACATGTAACATACATGAATCAACCCCCCAACAAAGCAGGACACAGAGAAAAGGGCAGAGCCTTCAACAACATCTAACAGATCATTACAGGTGTAAGCAAAGCCAATAACGCTGTGGTGAAACAGCTGAAAAAGACTATTGCTGTACATTGTAAAGCACTTTTCACCCTACACATTTATGGGAGATTTAGACAATACGGCAATACTGCAATTTTTTATTTATTTTTTTAATTTAATGGGACTGCATGTTTTACTCTCTACGTGTGATGTTTTACTCTCTTTCCGACCGCCTTAGCATTAGAAATGCATGCTGTGTGTTCTCATGAGCAATAAATAACATTGCAAGCTGATAAAGATGGGAACCCAGCACCACCTGAGCAAATATCATCATTTAGTCATTTAATAATGATAACATAACACTTACGCTTTTATTTGATAAACCATTAGGAGAATCATTCCATGAATCCGGTACAATTTAAGTCCCTCAGACCTTTTTAAGTGTATTTTATCTGTTGGGTCACCAATATCAATTTTTAAAAGTTTTTTGTATCAATTGAAATGTATCCTTTAATAAAGTTTAAAAAACATGACATACATTTTATCTTGTTTTTTTCAGTTGACACCACCTATTTTGTCATGTCCCTTATGGCCTTCTATGAAAGTGTACATGGGATATGAATAATAAATTTAGAAAAAGTCCATACATTTTGCCAATCCCATTAATATCTATCCATGCTTTTTAGCTGGTAATGTTTTTTTACTAAGTATATTCATGATTATTCATTAAAATCACATCATTTAGTTCCGTACCTCAGTAACCCCTCAACCCCATTACACAAATCATCCTCCCCCCATAAAAATAATGAACTGATACTTATGTGATATCAATAACAGGAAGTGACATCATAGAAGTCTTCAGAACAACACTGTGTGCAGACACAGGCAAGTTACCACCTTCTTTTATGAATATAACTTATTTATATTGTGATATTGTGGTTGTCAAGCTCAACGACTCATTACATCAAATAAAGATAGAAAACTATTACTTGTGAAAATTATATTTGTTATTTCAACAATATACTTGATTTCTTATTATCATGCATGCCATGTGCTCTCCTGTTATTCACTACATGTAGAGCATTTGCCATTTTGAGCAAAATATCACAACCTCATCACACTCAACCCTGTTACTTCTTTGATCATAATGGAGTTGTGAGTTTGTGATGGGGTTGTGTTTTTAACACTTTGGTTCTGAAGTTGTCCAGTAATTAAATGAATTATTATATTTGATCAACTATGTATTTATTAAGATTAATGTGGTTTGGAATTGGTAAGATGTACCTGGAAAAAAAATATGATCAGAAAATCAACGTGCATAATAATTCTGCATGCACTGTAGAATCTGTGGCTTTATTCTAAAATGTGGAAAATTGTGATGATAATAATAAAGACTAAGAAGTGTCCAAGCTTTTATGAAGCAATGTAAAATACTTAAGCAACTACTTGCATGTTGTTTGAAAACACACACACTCACTAAATACAGATTATTTAAGTTGTTCAAATATAGCTACACTTTGGGGTTTGGGTCATCCATACATTCTTCAAATTTCTTTTCTTAGGTTAGTTACTTAATTTCATATGCCAATAAAATCATTTAACAGGTATTTTGGCTAAAATCCATAAACACCATTATTCAAGAGAAAGGTGTATGCTGTTTTCATGTCAACATGTGCCAGCGCTGATGTAACAGGCGAACCAGTAACTATGTGGTCTACACAAACCAACTCTCTTCTATATCCTCTACTTACTTTGTCTAAACACAGGTTCCCTCTGCCAGTTAGATGGTAAGTAGCCATAATGACCATAAAACTCTTGTTCCACACAGAATGTTTCTTCTATGTCTGTGAGGAATGTTAACAAGGAGATCTCATACCTTCCTTTCTCTCATCAGTTTGTGGTCGAGCCCCCCTCAACAGCAGGATTGTTGGAGGAGAGGATGCGACGGCAGGGTCTTGGCCGTGGCAAGTCAGCATTTATGTCTTCGGCTCAAGCCATAACTGTGGCGGGACTCTGATCACCAAAGACTGGGTTTTATCTGCAGCTCACTGCTTCCAGAAGTACGAAGCAAAATAAAGATCAAGGTACATTTGTAGATTGATAATAGTGAGATTAAAGCAGACTTTCTCTATTTACAGCATTGATGTGTCTAAGGTTGTGATGTACTTTGGGCGTCTGAGACAATCCGGCTCAAACCCTAATGAGACATCCAGGACAGCGAGTCGAATTATCAACCATCCCAACTATGACAGCAAGACTATTGACAACGACATAGCACTGGTCCAGCTCAACTCTTCTGTGAATTTCACTGATTACATTAAGCCGGTCTGTCTGGCGGCGGCTGGTAGTGTATTTGATGCAGGTACAGAGAGCTGGGCCACTGGATGGGGCAAGTTACAATCTGGAGGTGAGTGAACATTAACCAACCAAATACAAGCAATACTGAAAACATCAACAGTTTACCTAGAAATGTTTTTTAAAGCCATAAAATATGTCCTCTGATCTGTGTCACAGGCCAGCTTCCTGATATACTGCAGCAGGTGATGATGCCCATTGTGAGCAACAGGAACTGCTATAAAGCTTATTTCTGGATCAATAGAATCACAAGCAATATGATTTGTGCTGGATTTTTAAATCAGGGAGGGAAAAGTATATGTCCGGTAAGTCATTCATTTGAACCCTTTTTAATCCAAAGAAATTTACACAATATACTCACCTGCAAACTTTACACTGCCAACCTAGTTGCTTAATTAAGCCCAGTTTTTACTCCACTGATCATGAAGTTGTACACTATGACTGGTTTTTACTTCACCTGATATGCAGAGGAAAGAATGGAGTTGCAAAGCAGATTATAAAATAAATTCAAATAAGACACTGAGGCAGGAAAAAAGTTATTGAAAGGCTAGTTCACCCAAAATGAAAATTTGCTGTTAATTTACTCTTCTGAAAATGCCCAGCTGGATGCGCTGGAGGCACAATCACTATAAGTAATATGTTACTAGTATCTAATTACACAAATAGTTTGTTTTTATCAACAATTACTGACCTTAGGCAAGGAAAGTTTATCTACATAGTGTTACATGTTTGGACTCTCTGTTTGTTCACATGTTCTCCTTTGTTCTCAGTTTCCCACCATTTGTTTCTATCCTTGGTTACAGATTAATTAGTGTCTTCAGTTCAGGTGTGTTTGTTTAATTAACCTTGTTAGCTCCCCTGTTTTCTTTGTATTTAAGCCTTTAGTTTCAGTCTTTGTTTAGCTTTGTTTATGTTACACTGTGTTTGTAGTTACTTTCCTAGTGATTTTCCCTGTTTCTTGTTCAGATTACTCCATTAAATGCTCTTGAAGATATCTCCTTCATCGTGCTTTTGAATACTGCAACCCATCGTGGCACATAGCACATTTCATACACAATGGTAATTCAAAGTGCTTTGCATGAAAATGAAACAAATACAGGTGCTGGTCATATAATTAGAATATCATCAAAAAGTTGATTTATTTCACTAATACCATTCAAAAAGTGAAACTTGTATATTATATTCATTCATTACACACAGACGGATATATTTCAAATGTTTATTTCTTTTAATTTTGATGATTATAACTGACAACTAAGGAAAATCCCAAATTCAGTATCTCAGAAAATTAGAATATTACTTAAGACCAATACAAAGAAAGGATTTTTAGAAGTCTTGGCCAACAGAAAAGTATGAACATGAAAAGTATGAGCATGTACGGCACTCAATACTTAGTTGGGGCTCCTTTTGCCTGAATTACTGCAGCAATGCGGCGTGGCATGGAGTCGATCAGTCTGTGGCACTGCTCAGGTGTTATAAGAGCCCAGGTTGCTCTGATAGTGGCCTTCAGCTCTTCTGCGTTGTTTGGTCTGGCATATCGCATCTTCCTCTTCACAATACCCCATAGATTTTCTATGGGGTTAAAGTCAGGCGAGTTTGCTGGCCAATTAAGAACAGGGACACCATGGTCCTTAAACCAGGTACTGGTAGCTTTGGCACTGTGTGCAGGTGCGAAGTCCTGTTGGAAAATGAAATCTGCATCTCCATAAAGTTGGTCAGCAGCAGGAAGCATGAAGTGTCTAAAACTTCCTGGTATACAGCTGCGTTGACCTTGGACCTCAGAAAACACAGTGGACCAACACCAGCAGATGACATGGCACCCCAAACCATCACTGACTGTGGAAACTTTACACTGGACCTCAAGCAACGTGGATTGTGTGCCTCTCCTCTCTTCCTCCAGACTCTGGGACCCTGATTTCCAAAGGAAATGCAAAATTTACTTTCATCAGAGAACATAACTTTGGACCACTCAGCAGCAGTCCAGTCCTTTTTGTCTTTAGCCCAGGCGAGACGCTTCTGACGCTGTCTGTTGTTCAAGAGTGGCTTGACACAAGGAATGTGACAGCTGAAACCCATGTCTTGCATACGTCTTTGCGTAGTGGTTCTTGAAGCACTGACTCCAGCTGCAGTCCACTCTTTGTGAATCTCCCCCACATTTTTGAATGGGTTTTGTTTCACAGTCCTCTCCAGGGTGCGGTTATCCCTATTGCTTGTACACTTTTTTCTACCACATCTTTTCCTTCCCTTCGCCTCTCTATTAATGTGCTTGGACACAGAGCTCTGTGAACAGCCAGCCTCTTTTGCAATGACCTTTTGTGTCTTGCCCTCCTTGTGCAAGGTGTCAATGGTCGTCTTTTGGACAACTGTCAAGTCAGCAGTCTTCCCCATGATTGTGTAGCCTACAGAACTAGACTGAGAGACCATTTAAAGGCCTTTGCAGGTGTTTTGAGTTAATTAGCTGATTACAGTGTGGCACCAGGTGTCTTCAATATTGAACCTTTTCACAATATTCTAATTTTCTGAGATACTGAATTTGGGATTTTCCTTAGTTGTCAGTTATAATCATCAAAATTAAAAGAAATAAACATTTGAAATATATCAGTCTGTGTGTAATGAATGAATATAATATACAAGTTTCACTTTTTGAATAGAATTAGTGAAATAAATCAACTTTTTGATGATATTCTAAATATATGACCAGCGCCTGTACATAAGAATGAAAATGGATTGGATAAGAAATAAAAATAACAATAAAAGAAGAAAATACCTCTATCTGGATGGAAGCGTTTCAGTCAGAATATTTGCTCCAAATCTTTGATATCATATTCTCATTTGACAAAAAAAACGTCAAGCTTGCTCTGGGACTTTCCCATATTGGTTGTTTTTCTCTGTGGATTTTTTCCAGTGCCTAAATCTGTTGGACGTCTCCAACAGATTAAATTTTTCACCTAAAATCGGCCAGAGGTGCATTTCCCATACAACGACATAACTCACTGCTCACTACCATACTACGATGCTTTGTTGAAGAAATCCCGAAAACGTGTTGTCGCAAACCTGTTGTTCAGCCACGTTGGTGAATGATGTCACATAGGTTGTGGAGTAATAACTTCTTTAAATTAATCTGTTTGAGAATGAATTATTGCTAGATTTTTTGCTATAAATTACGGACATGGCATCTGAGGACTAATTCTCGTTTTTCTCAGTTATTTTGCTTTATTTCCAGATCGTTCTTTTGTACCAGAGCATGTACGCACATGAGCACTCTTTAAAAAAACGCTGCTTAAAATCTCTTGACAAATTAAATTATGTAAATGAAATTTGTATATATTCAAAATGAAAGATATACATTGTACCTGTTTGCTTATTTCTTGAGAGCTGTCGTTCCAACCACACAAGTTTGTGAATGTTCTTTTGAACTATGGTTTTGGGAAACACCAAATCATCGAACTATGTTAGTAATGATGAAACTTGAAATGATAGTTGGCTAACGATGCTTTTGGGAAACGCACCCCTAGGAGAGCTCTAGGACTGACCCTCCAGTCCGCACTCAGTTAATGTTGGTTCTTGACCTCGGGTCCACTAGAACCATTCACCAACGTGGTTTCAGTTTCTCTTTCAGATATATCTTAACCACTCTGCATTACACAGATCTGTCCAAACCACCATGGCTTATCCCTGTTTATCATATTTGTCGAGTTTGCTCTGGGACTTCCCCATATTGGTTGTTTTCTCTGTGGATTTTTTCTGGCGCCTAAATAATCTGTATTAATCTGTCCATTGATATTTATAGTTAACAAGTGTGATGCTTGGCTGGTGTGGTATTTGTCTCATCCATCCTCCACTGTAATTGGAGAGCTGGGTAAAAAGTGACAGTGATGAGTGCTGTATTTTAGACTGTAAAAAAAAGATGCCTCCACTTTCTTCCACTGTAGAAAACACTGTAGAGAAAATAAAACCAAAATGTCCCAGAAATGGCCGCTATCATCTTGTGCTGATGACGTCATTTGGAGCCTGAGTCTGCGCAGTAGTGATCGTGAGGTGGAGCTGCGGTATCAAGGCCCCACCCAAACTCCTTCTGACCCAATCGAAAGCACACAATCGTGACGCCACAGCCTGTCATTACAGCATCAAATAACTAAATAAACCCAAAGTTATTAGAAAAACTAACATTAGAACATATGTTAGCATGATAAGAACTACCTAAAATGACCGAAACAATCTTTGGGGAGAAAAAAAGTAATTTGAGTTTTGGCTCATGTCCCATTTTTTCCATGGAGAGGACGGGGACCTTTACTGCATCCAGCCACCAGGGGGCAATCAAAACATCTTAGATTCATTTTCCAGGACGTGTGTCTCACACTTGGTTTTACCCATAGTTAAACATTCTTGTGGTGCTTTTAATTTCTAGTTTTTGCATCCTTGTTTCTTTTCCTCGCTTCCTCTCCTCACGTCTCAGCTCCACCCCGCTAAGGAAGCGAGGGAAGGATACAAAAGAAAGAAAAACGGTTAGTGCTCCCACTGTAAACAATTGAAAAAGGTATGCTGGCCTCAGTATAAAAATGCTGTGGTGGACACACAGCCGGCATACTTTTACCATTATGTCTGTAACAACTGTTCACTGTATATTGTCAGAGATCTAAATGCTGAATGTTTGTCAATACAGGGAGACTCTGGAGGTCCAGTGCTCAGTAGGAACGGTTCCCTGTGGATTCAGTCCGGCATTTCGAGTTTTACTTCACAAAAATGTGACGACCCCAAATATCCCAGTGTGTTCGCCAGAGTTTCTCGGTACCAGGACTGGATCAAGTCTTACATGGGAAACAACACACCTGGATTTGTTGAATTCAATCCAGCATCCAACTTCAACTTTGGAAATGCACCCAACCCACTCTTATTTTCCCTTTCTCTCACGTTCTCCATCATTCCTTTCACCTTCTCCCTCTATCTTGCTTCCTAAAGATTGACTGAACAGTAATTCTCAGGATTCTTTGATAAAGAGGACAGTTGTGTTGTACATGCTGTCAGTTATATTGTTATTGTTGTTAATTATTTTTAATCTTTTTAAAAGTGTACTATTCTTCAAAAGCTCTCTAATGAAGTTCAGCATTCTTCTGCTATTGGAGATTCAGGATGTTTGCATAAATGGTAGAGATGGACCGATATAAACATAATAATCTGTATCATTTTTTTATATATATATATATATATATATAATAACCAGTATGCATAAACAATAAAGGATCTGGAGCTCTGCAATGTGATCAGGGTCATTGGTTGTTAAATGTAATTATCTTCAATCAATTACCATGTTGTAGTCATACTGTCAGAAATGGATTAAGTGTAATTTTAGTGAATTTATTAAAATTATTCAAAGAGACTGAAATAGGAAAAACAATTCTGATCAGCAAATCTGTTACATCAGAGGAAACAGTTTACAGGAATTTATGAAGAGCATCAAACAGTCGAAGAAGGGCAGAAGAGAAGAAAGCTTGTGGCGAGTACATTCTAAAAGCTGTAGAGTAAGTTACATTGTTCACTGCACTTTTTCCAAGTCATTTGTTTAATGCTCTGTAATCAATGCAGGGCCGCAAGCCTCCGTCCTTCTTAGCCACGAAGAAGAAGCTGGAAGCAGCAGGGGAAGTAGACGGGCGGATGTATCCCTGTGACAGAGCCTCTTGTATGTATTCCTCCATGGCCTTCTCCTCCAGGATGGATAGGGAGTAGATTTTCCCTTTGGGCACTGGCGCACCCGGAAGCAGATCAATTGCGCAGTCCCATGGCTGGTGTGGAGGCTTTCTTGGGGCAGAAGACGTCGCTGAAGTGGGCGTAACACTTGGGGATGTCTACTGAACGGTTCTCAAGGGGACTTTCTATGGACGTGGCACAGACTGGTAATTCTTTAGAACAAGGAGAGGCAGGAACGGGAAGTTCAGGGAAACAGTCAAGGAAACCGTCAAGGAAACCGTTGTCGCCCCACTTCAGGATTTCTCCAGTCTTCCATGAAATGACTGGATTATGCTGCTCCAACCACGGGCGCCCTAAAAATCACTTCAGCAGTGGATTCCTCCAGAACCAGCAGATGGAGTTGCTCCACATGGAGGACGCCGACTTGGATCTGGATCGGGCCGGTGCTGAAGTGCACTGTTTTTCGGCTGAGGGGCCTTCCAGTTACTGAATGGGTCTGGTAAGTTGACGGCGTGGTTGTCTTGAGCTTGAGCTGGCGGCAGAGGGCGCCGGAGATGAAGTTGCCGGCTGACCCAGAATCAAGGAGGGCACTGACTGGAAGAGACAAACCAGCAGCAGTAAGGTTTACAACAGTGGTGAGTGGTTTCATTTTATTAATAGAGGGAATTATCACACTCACCATGGGATGAGCTGGGCATGTGGGGCATTCAGAGATGTAATGCCCAGGTAATCCACAATATAAGCATAAGTTCTGGGTCAGCCGGCTCTGCCGCTCAGTCATAGACAGACGTGTATTTTCCACTTGCATGGGCTCGTTGGCTGGTTCTGGGGAGCTGACGGATTCTGGTCAGCGGAGTGGAGATGGAAATAATGGCTGGCCCTTGTGCTCTTCGAGACAAAACTGCATACAAGTGGCGAAGCGAATGGAGAGTTGAATAAAGCGTTCTAGCCCGATGGAATCCTCGTATGCAGCGAGATGCAACCGCATGCGTGGATCCAGTCCTTGTCGATATGTGGTGATGAGGGACTGTTTGTTCCATCCGCTAGAGGCAGCGAGGGTTCTAAATTGGAGAGAATATTCGTTAATAGTCATTGATCCTTGTTTTAACTGGTATAATTGCTCACCGATTGAAGAATCCCAAGCGGGTCTCCCAAAGACTTCTTTGAAGTGTGCGATGAAACTGGAGAGACACTGAGTTATGGGTTTTTTCTGGGACCAGAGCGGTTCAGCCCAGCAAAGCGCCTTGCCATCTAGCTGTGAGATGAAAGCTACCTTAGCGCGGTCATTGGGGTACAGGTGCGGTTGCATCTCCAGGACCAGCAAACATTGCAGGAGGAATCTGTTGCAATCCTCCGCCGAACCAGAGAAGGGCGCCGGTTTGGCCATGGGACTGGCGACAGCAGGTGGTGAGGAAGAAGTGGCGGTGGATGCGGAAGTGCTCGCTGGTGAAGATGCGGGTGGAGTGGCGTTGAGTGCTCGGCGTAGAATGGCTACGAGCTCTTCAAACGGATCCGGGGTGCTCATGCTGGTGTTCATGCGGTGTTGGTCCGGTCTTCTGTTACAATACAGAAGGGGACTGAGACACAGGAATGCAGGTAAATGAGTTTATTGAACAACCAGAGAGCAATGGCAGAGTGTAGGTGAGTAATGGCAGGTTAGAGCAATGGCAGATATGGATACTGGACTGATACTTGTCTTTATCTTGCAGGAATCATGGACGGGTGACAGACTGGAGCTTGAAGCAGACACAGAGGAACACACATGAGAGGAGGAAACACCGAGGAGACTGGGAACACACTGGAGACAGGTAAGTATTCTTCTGGGGAGTCCTTGAGGTAAGCATACAGGTAAGACCTTGTGCAAACGAGACCAGACAGTGACTGTGTGAGTGCGTGTGCCTTTTGTGCTGCTGCTGATGAGGGTGTTGATGGGCTGCAGGTGTGAGTGATTAAAACTCTGGTGATGACGTGCGCTTTGTCTGTGTGACGGTGGAGCCTGGCGTGTCTGTGACAACCTGTTTCTAATGCAGCCAGTGTTGTCGTCATTTCCTTCTACCCTTGTTGCTGACACAGTCTCTTGAGCGAGTCTGATCTTCTGGTCGCTGGTTCAAATTTAGAAACGGTGTATTCCTTTTCCGCTCATTTCCGTTATTCACTGTTTGAGAGGGCAGGTCGCACTTGCGCTGCGACGCACGTTACACATATGTAGACTAAATAAACACATGCAATAATTTCAGCTTTCTCTTATGTAGTGGAGCATCAGAACGTTATTAACAAAATTTGTGATAAATGCTTACAAATGATAGTCCTCTGGTATATAATGTTATTTTGTACTTTTTGTACAAAATAACATTATATGTACTTTTTAAAATAATAATAAAAAAATATATATATTACATTGAATTATGTTGGCCAGCGGCAGGTGCTGCCGAATAAAGTCCCTGGCTGCTCTAGATGCCGATGCCGCGGCTGTTGGAGATGCTGCTGTAGGGAGAGATGCCGAAGAAGTCCCTGACCGCTGGAGATGCCGCGGCCACTGGAGATGCCGATGCCGCATTTGCACTTCTGACCTTTTTGGATTCTTCATATTTTAATGCCATTTACGTTATTCGTCACAGTAATACACAGAGAAACATTAACGTAGCCTATAGTTTTCAAGATGTCAGATAAGAGTGAATGTTTGTGTATCCGTTGTCACGATTAGTAATTTCACAATCATTTGAAAATTATTCATAAAACTCGAAATATCATTGTCAAACTTACACTAAACATGGCAAAACCGGCATATTCCAGTAGCCTATGTCCCGTGTTAGGAAAGTGTCTAAAATATATAATTTTCTTAGTTCACATCTGTTATTTTACAGACTGGCAATCAATAATTTGAAATAAGACTTCTTTAATGTTTTTGAAAGAGGAAGGCGGAATTTATTTTATCTAAAATACAGTCAAATAGCTGTTTTCCATTTGGATTTATTGTAAAATGTAATTTATTCCTTTGATTTCTGAATTTCAAGCATCCTATTCCTTAATTTTCAGCATCACTACTCCAGTCCTTAGTCATGTGATCCTTCAAAAATCATTCTAGTATGCTGTATTTTTCATACAAATTATTTTTACACTGTTTTCCACAATTGGACCACTAGTCCATAAAAAGCTCCTGAAAGGACAAATACTATAACCACTAGAAAGGCACCATAAAACAGTCCACATTCTGCACTACATTCTAAGTCTTAGACCAGAGCATTGTTATATATGGACTGATTTAATGGTATGTATTGAATTTTAGTGATATTAAACTTCCCTGTATGGAAAAGAGATTTGAAATTTTTCAAAATTATTTGCCATGTGCATCAGGAAAGACAAATAATACCATAAAGAAGTATGCCAGTCATTCATTAAAGTTAATGATAAGCATTTCAATAATAATAACTGAAAAAAAAAAAAAAAAAAAAACATTTATATTTCTGTATAAATAGCATGTAGAATTTTGTGTTATAAAAAGTGGTGTAAAAAATTGCTCTGTGCATAATGAGCTGGTGGGTTTTATGGTGAGGTGCAGATCGGGTGTGATGGGCCGCTTTGTGCCAGAAAGTCCAGGGCCACTTTTTTGCCCCAGTCCCATTTTGCTGTATAAGTAGGCAGGTGGTCAAGTGCCAAGACCGCAAGTGTAGGTATCTGGACAAGGCAAAGGTGTGGGATGTGAGCGTGTGAACTGGTTGAAATGCACGTCTCACACAGTGACTTAAGAGCCCTGTTTACTTAGAATTTTTTTTCTACCAATTTCACAACATTTGGATGTTTTAACTTCCTTTATGGTATACTTCTACTAGTGTTGTAATCAAGACCACTTAAACTGAGACCGAGACCAGTGTGTCGAGACCAAGACAAGACCAAGACTTTTGGGGGTTGAGACCAAGACAAGACCAAGACCAGGACCAGAATAGCACTCCTCAAATTCATCTGAAAGATTCACATTTACTGCCTGAGAAATGTCTTATTTTTAATAAATAATCACAATTAGAATAAATATCAAGACACTATATAGAGCTGTTACCAATCAATTGAAATCACTAACAACAAAATTCATCTTTACACTTGTTTTGGAAATTTTAAAATTGATGGTAATTATCCTTATATGCTGATGATTACTGTCTTCTCTTACAAGTGTGTGTGTGTGTACAGCTTTTCAGTCACGTAGAACAGCTACTTTTGGGGGCTTATTTTTGGCTCGTGGCCAAGCCTGAACAAAAGACCATGTTTGTATGAAACAAATGTATAAGTTTTGCAGTGTAAGAGGGTTATGATTGTCACGTGACAGGTGGCAGAGGTTTTTCCTCGTTATGTGCCTAATATGGGAAGAGAATAGAGTTTCATCCTTGGAGATTAGAGAGTATAAGAAGGACTGAAAAACTGTAATCTTTGTCTTACACTCTGCAGCTACTTGTGTCTTTGTATGACTGTTTGACCTTTCTTGCAAGAAATAAAACTGAAAGACAATTGAATGAGTTTGTCTCTGTCTCTGTCTCAAGAACTGGAATCAGTAAAAGAACCCAGGTAGCATCACGACTCTCTGGTAAGAGATAAATTTCTATGGGGAATTGAAGTTTTGAAATTTTGTGATTAAGAGTAAAATTTGTTAAAATGTGGAAGATTAGGAAACGGGAGAAAAATTGAAAATTTGTGATTTGGTGAATTGGGTAAAAAGAATTAGGAAATGGGACAAACCATATTGGTGGCTCTGGCTGGCTCTGTGGTCGTGGTCAAGGGGTTTCTAAGGGGAATTGAGGTCGCAAATGCAGAAGCAGGGGAAATTTGGGTTGCGTCATACAAGCTGAAGCAAATTTTGGGATTGAGTCCAGCTGCAGTGAGGGTACTGCAGTGAACAAATTTGTGAAAGGGTGACACAGTTTAAACGTCTTAAGCTGGAGCATTAAGGCTCAGCCCGTCTGGTTTTGGGTTAAAAAGATCGGGAGCATTGAGTCTCAACCTGTCCGGCTTTGGGTTAAAGGTCGGATCTGTAGGAGACATCCAACAGATTATTAGGTGCGCATCGAAAAGTAAATCCACGAAAGTCGGGAGAACCAATATGGGGAAATCCCAGAGCAAGCTTGCAGAATACAATGCACCCGTGTTTTGTCAAATGAGAAAATTGTATGGCCAAAGATGCATGCTAGATGTAGATAAGTTAGTCAAAAAATATGATTTTCCGAGAGAAGGAACATTGAGTGTCATAAGACTTAAGGTCGTAAGGGAATGAGAAGAAGAGAACTGCGATGTGGGGATGTTGTGTGAAAGCGGTGTGTGTGTGAAATGTAAGCAGACAATAGATTGTAGGCTGGAGGAAGCAGACAGAAGGGAAAGAAGGTCAATGCAGAAAGAATTGGCATGTAGGAAAAGAGGACTGAATGTAACTTACTAAAAGTTCTGTTTTTCCTCCATTAAATGGATGCATGACATTAGATGTCTAGAGAACTACAATTTATATAATAATGGTTGAAGGAGAAAGCAGCTATAAGGCTGTCGTTGCAACCTAGTAGTTGAGATATGGGTAAAATAACATTGTGGTTCTGCAAAACAGTAAAAACCATATTGATAATATGTTATACATCTGCAGACTAACTATTAGTCAATTATTAGCAAAAATTAATGTTGTGAAAATGAAAATTCTGAAAGAATGTTTCACTTTATGGAAAACTATTTGAACAGTCTCAAGTATGTTTTTTATGTGATGAGCGCATCGCTATCATAGTGTAAAATTACTAAAATGATTTAGGACCTTAAATTTCTAAATGTTTGGTTTTTGATGGTCAAAATGAAGGGAGTTTAAATAGCAAAAATGAGACTGCCAGTTGTAACAGAGACTCAACCTGACTGGAAATGTATAATTTCTAAATTCTCTGATGTGTTAGTAAAAGACAAATATAAACACAGTTGTTTATTTGAAATCGTATGTCATTTCTGGCAAAGTCTTAAGCTGGGCCAGAGTTAAAAGATAAAGTTTGATGTTAAAAGTTATAAAAAGGCAGTGTACTAGTTCTGAATTCCTCAGAGTCTCTCTCATTCAAAGTCAGCTAAAAGCTGCTATCTGAGCCTGTGTCATAAGTGATAACAAGCTATTTATAGTGAAGCACAGTGTCTCAGTTGAAAATCATAGACACAGAGATGTTAAAAGAAATGATTGCCATGAAGAGGGCAATTAGTGGTTAAATTTGTCAAAGGAAAACTCAATGAGTATAAAGAGGTCTTTAAAATAGTAATAAAGACCTTGATTGATAGAAGTGACTATTTTGAAGAATTTCTTCTATGACCAGTAACTTTTAGTCTGATCTTTGTCACCACCATGTGCAGGGCTGATGGCTCCAGTTACAGATGTAGCAGAACACTACTCTGAATGGACAGTTGTGAGAATTAAATTCACTGAGTATAATCTCAGCATGGATATGGTGCTGCTGAGAGGATGTCTAATGATTTTAGTGATTAAATACTGTTGTCATTAACTTGTCTCCATGTTTTAACACTATTAGGCAGTCCAGTGGCTCTGGTGGCTCTTGAATGCACCTTCCCTAAGCTCCAGAAAAACACCTGATTCTGTTGAAGAAAACTGTCAGAGATTTCATGATGGGAAAGAGCGGTTACCAGTGTGCACGAGGTGATTTCTCAATGATGGGTAAGATCCTCTTTGGCCAGACAGAGGACAACCTAAGTCAGGGGGATACCGCTGCCACTGGGCATCTACCCTGAAGGGAGGTGTTTTTATGTGAGATGGGTATGAGAGTGGAGCAGATGTCTGTGAGGCCAGCAGCATCATTAAGGGGAGATGACCTGTGAGAAGTACAGCAGTCTGACCCAAAAATGTTCCTCTATACCACTCACCAGAAAACCGCATTCATTGGATGGCTTGTTTTTCATTGTGACAAGTCCACAACTTGATGCAACTATGCCAGGGGACAAGACCCTGAGGAAAAGAAGATTATTGATAAAGAGCTGATGGGAATGAGCTTTCAAGAGCCGACTGAGACCATGAGGTGATTGTCCGTAATTTCTGGGGAGACCATAGTAAAATTTAGTAACATGATGTTGGTTGCCCTATTGGCAAGAACTGTATAGAAATTTAGGATTCAGCATTACGATAAGTCCCTGAATCCGTGAGGCTGTGTTGATTTTGAACTAATATGTCTCTATTATAGTTTCACTCCTGCAGGTCATTAGACATGACAGAGGATAATTCCAAGGCATGGTGGTGGCTAAAGATGAAGACCGATTTTGCAGATTGAAGAGAAAGTTAAGTGAATTTAGCATGTAAACTAAAGACAACTTTAAAAATGCTCCTAGTCTAAGTTACAGTCTTGTGAGGCTGTTGAAAATACTATTTGTGCAGAGAGAGAGAGAGAGACTGGTGGGGTAGAGGCAAGGATACTCTGTCTGTCTGTTATCAGCCTGCTAAAGTTTAAACTAAACAAAGCAATGAGATTAGAACCAAAACAACCCAGCTGACTTTTATAAAAATAATTATAATGAACAAATATGTTTTGAGACTGGATAAGAGATCAGTAAAAACTAAGTAAAGAACTACAGGAAAAAGAATGTGAAGTTTAAATATGTTTTTTAGATTTAACACCAAAAGCAAACTTTGAAAATGAGCAGTTCATAGTCATGTATGCCTAGCGTGAGTGAGTGTGAGAGTGACTGAACTATGTTTTGTATGTGGTAGTTTAGGGAAATATTCTGTCCTCAGAGTGTGTGTATGTGTCATTAACCTCTGGAATGAGTGTTTTATCATTACAGATGGGTTAAGTGAAACGACACATTTTGACAAGCTGATAATTCTGATTGAATCTGATGAAAAGACGATAGAGAACATGGGATGAGCTTAAAGTGGATTGGTTATCCAGCTCTGTCTACTAGTGGTAATTATGACTACTTTTGTCATTTATGATGTTGATTTGAATACTCTCTGGATTAGTATGTTTAAGTATTTATGGAAAATTGGAATTGTGAAATTGAAGATTGCCGTCCATGGGTTAAAACCCCTTTTCTAAATTCAACTGGGGGTCTGAATTTAAACACTGTCAGCTATGTGTGGTCACAATGCTAAATGTAAAATGTAGACTTGACAGCAGAGAAAGTGACACACTGGCAATCAAAATTATCCAGAGAGCCCAGTAAGATTCACAGTAAGAAGGACTGGTGGGAGAACAAAGGAGGATGGGAAGGAACATCATTGTTGTTTGACTATCCTTGATCAGGTCTGTACACCATGACCTGACCTGCTAGACAAACCGCTTGATAACCGTGAGAACGTGTTGTTTGTAGATGGCTCTGCCTTCAGAGACAAAACAACAGGTCTGAATTGCGAAGGATAAGTTGTGACCCTGGAATGTGAAGTGTTAGTTTCAGGGCCACTGACCTTTAATTATTTGGTATAAGCAGATGAGCTTGTGACCCTCACTAGAGCGGGTAAACTGATGACTGAAAAATTGTGACTATCTACACAGATGCCCGTTATTGGTTCGGGGTGGTAGGCGATTTTTGGGGTGTGGTTGAATTTCTATTTGTGCTGACAAAACTAATGAAAAAAGTCTCTGTTTCTGTAGGAAGTGCCGGAGCAGACACGGGAGATTGTGTGTAATCTGTTATCGGAAAATAACCATGATTCTTCTCTTTACAGAGCATGTTCAGAGGCAGAGAAAGCTAGAGGAAAATCTGGTTGCAGAATTAAAGATGGGGTTTAGTTTAGTGTTGATGGTAAATGTTGTTTAGAGAAACATTTCTCCAACCACTATGATAAATTGATGGGCAATGCATCAAAAAGGGGGATGTTAACTCAATTAATGTATGGCTGAAAATATGCCTGAAATGTTTTAATTAGGTTGGAAGATCCCATTTTTGGGACTGGAAGGGGCTAAACAACAAGTGGCATCAACCAAATTGTGTGAACATGACATGTTGAAATGTGTAAAGAAATGTTTTCTATCCTGTCTAAGGTTTGTGTACAGGTGAAATCAGCTCAAGGAATTCCAAATCACCACTGAGGTTGGACAATGACACATCGTGGGCTACAAAATAGATCTGTTGTGAAAAGATGTTATACAACTAAGATGGTACATGCTATATGTCTGTAAAATGAAGGACGAGATCTTTAGTTTTATGATGGGGCGATGTATCTCAATTAGTTGTTTGTATGAAGATCAGAGATGAAGAGTATAAATGTGATGTAGTAACGTAAATTTGCTTGTTTTCATATTTTTTGAGAAGATATGCTTTTTTACCTTAGTGAAGCATTGTAATAGATGTAGTGATTAGTTATCAGTAAATGATAAAGAGGAGGAATTGTTGTGGAAATTTTAAAATTTACGGTAATTATCCTTATATGCTGATGATTACTGTCTTCTCTTACAAGTGTGTGTGTGTACAGCTTTTCAGTCACGTAGAACAGCTACTTTTGGGGGCTTATTTTTGGCTCGTGGCCAAGCCTGAGCAAACGACCATGTTTGTATGAAACAAATGTATAACTTTTGCAGTGTAAGAGGGTTATGATTGTCACTTGACAGGTGGCAGAGGTTTTTCCTGGTTATGCGCCTAATATGGGAAGAGAATAGAGTTTCAACCTTGGAGATTAGAGGGTATAAAGAGGGACTGAAAAACTGTAATCTTTGTCTTACACTCTGCAGCTACTTGTGTCTCTGTATGACTGTTTGACCTTTCTTGCAAGAAATAAAACTTTGAAAGACAATTGGAATTGTTTATCTCTTATGCAGGAGAGTCAGTTGATTTTTTGCCACAACACACTGCAGAGTTGGAACAGAAGTTGCATCTGAATTGGTACAGTGCATAAATAATGTTGAGATTAATGTTTTTTTTTTTTTTTTTTTAGAAATTTGTTAATTGAACATTTGTAAAAAATCAATAACGTTTGCAATTGTGCTCATATTTGTGAAAACGGCCCTCTGTCTTGTGATATTGCTTAATTGTATCGTATGCTATAACATAAATATCAAGATCAAGTACTTTTTTGAAATCGTATCTTGAATTTTGTGGGCATTTGTATTAATTTTAGTGACATTTTTGACACAATCCCTTGTTTAATTCTGACCCGGGACAACAGTAAAAAAATTAATGAAATTAGAAATGATTGCATTTGAAGCAGGGAGTTTTACATCCAATCAAATTAATGATGTTAACAAAGAAATCAGACAATGCAACGGCAATTTAGCGATATCCCCACAGTTGTGGTCTTGACCGGTCTTGAAATAAAATCCAGAGTAACTTTTTTTCTTTCTTTTTTTTATCTATAGCAATTATGAAAAATAGCAGCCTACACATAGAAACCTTAGCAACAACATGCCACAGCTGTAATATAAATCTATAAATATAAATAGTGCAAAATCTATTCCCTAAACATAATCAATTATAAATTCTACAACGCGTTAGTCAACATTTACCTAAATAAATACAATAGAACGTGATAAATTCTAGTAAAGGTGGTCATGAGTAGTTTAAAATGCTTTCTAATTTATGTTGGTGCAGGATGATGTTTTCTCGTCCATTAATTATCTATTGCGGGACAAGTTATCCCTTACTTCTCAGCATGAAAAATACAAGTGCCCACATAGCAACTACCAACGTGACTACTAAACAGACATTTAGAAGTTTATTTTATAATGCAAAGTATTGGAATTCAAAATAAAGCTCTGTAAACACTTGCATTTTTGCAACACCATAAGGGTGTCCCATTGGGTAATCAGAATTTCTACACACACTTGCGGTCTTCACGCCCACTTGAACATTTCATCATGTAAGTAGGCAGGTGGTCAAGTGCCAAGACCGCAAGTGTAGGTATCTGGACAGGGCAAAAGTGTGGGATGTGAGCGTGTGAACTGGTTGAAATGCACGTCTCACACAGTGACTTGAGAGCCCTGTTTACTTAGAATTTTTTTTCTACCAATTTCACAACATTTAGATGTTTTAACTTCCTTTATGGTATACTTCTACTAGTGTTGTAATCAAGACCACTTAAACTGAGACCGAGACCAGTGTGTCGAGACCAAGACAAGACCAAGACTTTTGGGGGTTGAGACCAAGACAAGACTAAGACCAGAATAGCACTCCTCAAATTCATCTGAAAGATTCACATTTCCTGCCTGAGAAATGTCTTATTTTTAATAAATAATCACAATTAGAATAAATATCAAGACACTATATAGAGCTGTTACCATTCAATTGAAATCAATTGAAATCAACAACAAAATTCATCTTTACACTACAGAGATGGAACAGAAGTTGCATCTGAACTGGTACAATGCATAAATAATGTTGAGATTAATGTTTTAAATTTTTTTTTTTAGAAATTTGTTAATTGAACATTTGTAAAAAATCAATAACGTTTGCAATTGTGCTCATATTTGTGAAAACGGCCCTCTGTCTTGTGATATTGCTTAATTGTATCGTATGCTATAACATAAATATCAAGATCAAGTACTTTTTTGAAATCGTATCTTGAATTTTGTGGGCATTTGTATTAATTTTAGTGACATTTTTGACACAATCCCTTGTTGATTTCCGACCCGGCACAACAGTAACAAAATAAATGAAATTAGAAATAATTGCATTTGAAGCAGGGAGTTTTACATCCAATCAAATTAATGATGTTAACAAAGAAATCAGACAATGCAACAGCAAGTTAGCGATATCCCCACAATTGTGGTCTTGACCGGTCTTGAAATAAAATCCAGAGTCCTTTTAGTCTGAGATTAAGACAAGACCAAGACCAAATGCGGCCGAGACAAGACAGGACCAAGACCTTCAAAAAATGGTCTTAAGACTGGTCTTGAGTACTACAACACTAACCTCTACTATTTTATTTTACTCAGTTTGTTTTCTTCCTTCCTAAAATCAGGATGACAGTGCTTCATTTAGATATGAACATTCAAAACAAACAAACCTTAAACTGTTTCAGAAGTCTGCTTCACTGAATTGATCACTTCAGACTGTGGATGAGGTGACTATACCAGTATAATAACGGATAAAATATTGATGTTTTAATGCATGTCAGTAACTTTCATGGGCTGTTTTCCTCTTGTCAGGCCATGATGTCCGGGAGCTTGCTGTTTGCCGTGTGTTGTAGCTCAGCACTGGCCCTTTTCAACTCAAATCTAGAACAGCACTGGGAGCTGTGGAAGAAGGTGCATGACAAGTTTTACTCCACTGAGGTGAGAATGTGTATTTCACAAGCATCTGTCAGACGATCCCAAAGCTGATCTATCATCTACCTGCAGAATAATTTTCATGATGGTTATTTGGGGTGTTCTTGTTTGACTGTAATATTCTCAACATTAGCTTGAAATGATGTTGATGGTATCCATACATTGATGGAATTGTATTGAAATATTTATTCCTTTTGTAAGACTTGATTTTCCTGCTAAGACAAAAGCTGAGATCAAGCACCCTGCAATAAAGCAATAAAACTCATCTGGAGAGAAGATCTACACCACCTTGCCCAAACTCTCCTCACTCATCTATGCATCTTATGTAGTAAATATTTACAATCCTTTTGTTCTGGCCTGGGTATTTAAGGGAAAGTGCAAAGCAGCCAGGTGGGATCTTCTGTAGACAGAAACCCCCATGCAGAGATGGGTGAGTGTCTGAAGACACTCACACACCACTGTGTGTATATGCATTTCGAGTGGGGGTTCAATCTTCAACTGGCTGGCAGGAGCAGTCACTGACAGGTCACATGACCTGGTGGCAGCTGCCAGTCTGATACTGGCAGGTCACGTGACCTGCCAGTGGCGCTGTTGGCAGCTGCCAGTTTTGATTCTGGCAGGTCTGTCAGCGGTGGGCTGGTGGCTGGCAGAGTGTAACGTGTTCCCCATCTCTATCGCTGCATGGAAATACACAATTGTATTATTATGAATATAATATTATGACTCTATTCTTTTGTTTGATTCACGTTTTAAATGTGTTTATCTCAATTAAAGCAGTCAAATGACCATGATCTCAACTGGTTGAAAATGACACTCAGCCCAGCCAGCCACTGCTAAGATACGAGTATAACGCGTTCTCTATCACTCTCGCTGCATGGAAATACATAATTTTATTATTATTAATATAATATTATGACTCTATTCTTTTGTATGGTTGACGTTTTAGATGGGTTTATTTCAATTAAAGCAGTCAAATTACCGTGATCTCAACTGGTTGAAAATGACGCTCAGCCCAGCCAGCCACTGCTGAGATGCGAGTATAACGCATGTGTGGCGGGGGTTCAAGGGCAATAAGGACTTTTACTTTAAATACAATGGAAAACTAATAAGATATCAATCTCACTCCGACTACACCACTTTGGGAGTTTCACCCAAAGAATTAGAATAGACCACCTATAGTGGCATGCATGTCACAGACACGCCAGGTTCCAACATCACCCAATCACAGCGCACCTCATCCCCTGAGTATTAATCATCTGCACCTGCACTCCATCAACTCACTCATCACCACCAGCAAAAAACACACTCACACACATTCAGTCACTGTCCGGTCTCGTACGCATCAAGATCCCTTAATGCTTACCTCAAGGACTCCATTGGAACTACTTACCTGTCTCCTTCGTCTCCAAGTCTCCTCGTGTCGATCCAGTTTGTGTGTGAGTGTCTCCAGTCTTCCTCGTCTGCAATCTCTTCACGTCTCCACGGATCATCACCCCTGCAATCACCAAAAGGACAGTATCACCACTGTATCATCAAACTTCATTCATCATCACTTACCTGCACTGCAATATACTCAGCTGTGTGTGAAATAAAGTCTTGTTATCTGTTACCTCTGCCTCTGCCCCGTCTGTACTGTAACAATGCACAGGTTCGTGTCACTAATTAGAGTCAGAGACATAGGTAACAGTACAAAATTTCTCTTTATTGACATCTTCATTAAAAACAATATTAAATAAATAATTAAACATTTGTCCCAGCCAAACGGGCCACTTAAGGTTTTTAGAACAAGTTGAGCTTACCAGTAAAAAAAGAAGCGGATAATCAGACCACACCACTGGTAGGTGAATCACTGCACTTCACTGTGTACACACGCACGCACACACACACACACACGGTGAGGTGGTCACTGCACACTCGTGAGGAATATACCGCCACCTAAAAACCAGTCCTCTGCCCCTGGTGCTCAGGCCCTGCTGAGACAAAAATGATATACATCAAGTACAGTCACTTTGGAAACTGGGTCGTTCAGCTCAACCAGTCAAAGAACAAAAAATAAATTGAATTTGTACAACCAATAAATCAACTAATAAATAGTTGCTTGAAACAAATCACAATTTCAACAAAATACGTATAAGTATAAAAAAAAGGAAGAAGAAAACAAAATAGACTTTATAAACAAATAAATCACAAAAACAAAATCTAATGCAACTGGAGAGAAAGCAAATCAAATAATAAGCAAAATCACAAAAATATAATCAAAATTGGAAACAAAGACAATTCAACCTCCAGAAACAATATGGAAATCTAATGCAACCAAAGAAAGAAACAGAAACAAACTAAAGAAAAATCACAAAGATATAATTAGAATTGAAAACAATAATTCAAACTTCAGAAACAAAAATAATATTGGTACAACTGAAAAGAGCAGACAAAATGATATAAAGCAGCCAAAAAAAAGAAAAATTTACAAAAAAAATGAAATTGGAAACAGGACAGTACTGCAGCCATAAACAAACGCGGAGCACCCCGACTGGAATGCAGTTACGGGCCGTCACAACACCTATAAACAAAGCGAGACTGTTACTCTGTTAGATATGCTCTCCCATCCTAATGTATGTGTGCATAAATGCCCACCGATTGAAGGGATTAACGTCCTGTCACAATCTACCCCTCCATTTTGCATTGGCGCCCCGACGATGGACTAGAGATAAATTGCAACAAAACTCCAGTTCATTAACTCCAAGGCCTAAACAAAGCTGAAATGGTATTGGACACAATTTCGGAATTACCGGTAGCTCTATTCCTTACTTCTCCTACAGCTCAGGGAAGATGGTGTACATTGGAATGCTGACCTGCCCCAGCTCGGCCTGACCGCCGAGGGGCAACCACCCCCTCATGATGGGAACTGGGAGGTACTTCGCTTTCCCTCACTGTAAGTTCTACACCTTGTTCTTCTGGTTCCACCAAAACCGCACCCACAGGAGGGAGGCCCGCTGGCAAGAATTCTTGAACCTCAGGCTGTACTAAGCACCCAACCTCCCGAGATACCATTCCTTGAATAGTCCGAGGAGTCTCTGGCACCAATACCACCAAATCGACATTTGCCTCTTCATACTCCTGAGGGTCCTTCTGATTTTCCGCACCACCAGCAGACTGATCAACAGGCAAAACCTCCTTCTAAACACAAGCCTTTAGCAGAGAACGATGCACTCTCCGTACCTTACCCAGATCTGTAACCAGCGCAATGGCATACACCACACCTCCCTCTTCGGGAGAACAGACCACCTGATATATTACTGAACTCCACAAGTCCTGGATCTTGTGGCGGCCCCGCACTACATGATCTCTTAAGTAGACTAACTGACCTTCGGACAAGGGTAGATCTCTAACATACCGGTCATGATGCGTCTTTTGACGGTCTGCTGCAGCCTTCAGCCGTTCACGTGCCCCCTCAAAGGCAACCTGCAATCGCCTACGATGTTCCACAACCCAACTGTGTATGCCTCCTGCGGCTGGTTCGGGCACCCTACCAAGCAGAAAGTCTATTGGCAACTAGGGTTCTTGACCAAACGTTAGGTAATATGGGGACTCTCCAGTCACTTGATGAGGAGTGGTGTTATAACAAAATACCACCTGTGACAAACAGGATGCCCAGTCCCTCTTCCTAGAGCTCGGCAATGTTCGCAACAAGTTATGCAAAGTGTGATTAAATCGCTCACATTGACCATTACCGGCCGGATGGTATGGGGTAGTACGAGATTTCCTTACCTGATAAAGCTCACAAAGCTGGCGAATAAGAGCAGATTCAAAGTTACAGCCCTGGTCTGAATGAATCCGGCCCGGGACCCCAAAATTATAAAACCACTCCTCAACCAAAACTTGCGCCACAGTCTTGGCTCTTTGATCATGTGTGGGCACTGCCATAGAAAATTTACTAAACACATCAGTCATCACTAATACGTTTTCCTGCCCAGAATATGAAGGTTCAAGTACCATGAAGTCAATGGCAAGGACTTCATTAGGCCTCGAAGCTAGTAGATGGCCCATAAAAGCACGTGCTACTGGCCGATTATCTTTAGCAAGCTGGCAGCGTTCACATTCCTGACACCAACGGGTAATGTCGGCCAGCATATTTGGCCAATAGCACCGCTGCCGAATCAACTCGCTGGTGCGCTCTACCCCTTGATGCCCATGTTGTTGGTGTAGCTGCATCAAAACCTCTTCCCTCAAAACATCAGGCAACACTAATTGATAACACTCTTCACCTCCGTTAGGACGAAATATCTTCCGATGCAACACTCTTTCCCTTGCCTCTAATCTGTTCTATTGCTGGAGAAGAGTCAAAACTGGTTTATTCAGCTGCTGTCGCTCCTCTGACCCTGGACGCTGACCCCGTTCCCAGAACTTTATTACCTGTCCGACAACAGGATCAGCCTCCTGCATAGAACGCAGATCGGAGGAATAATAACCCGGCAACACACTCACCGCCCTCACATCTGCCTGAGCTGCACATCCTGTGCCAATGGCCTGCTGCAACGACTCAGGGACTGTGACACCAGCAGCTAACTCCTTAACTTCGCACTGGAAAACTGGGTTCTGGCAGGAGAGAGAGCATCTGCATTACCATTACTCCTTTCTGACGCAAATGCAGCCAAATTCTGCGGCCCAACGTTGTTCTGTGGCTCCAAGCTTTGCCGTGGCTAGATGGCTCAGGGGATTATTATCAGTGAATACAATACACTTATGCCCCAGAAGATACTCCCTGAATTTCTCAACCATGGCCCAGTCATATTACGCTCAGTGGGCCTTAGGCTATGACTGGCATACACTATAGGTCGAACCTTCCCTTCAAATTCTTGGGAGAGGACTGCCCCCAGACCCCCATGGCTAGCGTCTACTTCTAGAACGAAGGTTTTGGAAAAATCTGCATAAGCCAGTACTGGGGCAGATGTCAACTTCCCTTTTAGGGTCTAAAATGCTGTCTGACACTGCTCAGTCCACGCATGGGTCAAACTCTGCCATCTTCGTTTACCTGACTTACCTCCCATCACTTCAGCAACCAGCCTATGCAGAGGTGCTGCCAATTTGGCAAACTCCTCCACAAAGCGCCTATAATAACTTGCAAAACCAAGGAATGTTCGTAACTCAGACACAGTCTCGGGGCAACGCCATTGTGCAACCGCCTCGATTTTACCTGGATCAGTTGCTACCCCTTGCGCAGATATAACGTGTCCCAGGTACTTCACTTCGGGCCTGAAGAAAGCACATTTCTCCAGCTTTGCCTTGAATCCTTCCTTCTCCAGACAACCCAAGACCATCTCCAATCTCTCCAAATGCTGAGCTACAGAAGAGGAGAACACCACAACATCGTCAAGATATAGAAGCAGGGACTGACACCGCTGATCACCAAATAGCCGCTCCATTAGCCTCTGGAATGTGCTTGGAACGTTACAAAGGCCAAAAGGCATACAGTTCCATTCAAATAATCCAAACGGTGTACAGAACGCAGTCTTTGACTTATCACTATCAGTGATGCATAAGGGCTGCAACTCTCACGAACAATTCCAGCCTCCAACAACTGATTGATATGAGTTTTTACCACCTCATATTCAGAAGGAGGAATCCGTCAATATAATTGATGCACCGGAACATTATCCAATAGAGGTATATCATGGGAAATGAGGCGAGTGCAACCTAGATCGCTCTCGTGAACCGAAAACACTGCCTGATATTTCTGCAGCAGAGCTCTAACCTGACTCTGCTCTGAACAAGGGAATCAAGGGATTCAATCTATTGGGACAAGGAAGAACCCCCCACCACACTATGGGACTGGACTGTGGCAACTACTGGCTTTTCTTCACTGACTCCGGCCGGCAAACTGACTATATAGACCTCCCTCAAATTACCCACCACCGTTGTAGGGCGAAGCATTACCTCCGCTGTGCCAACATTCACTACAGGCACATAAACTGTCCCTCGAATTACCCTCACCAAAGCAGGTGATGCTAGAAGCCCAGCTGGGAGGCCTGACTCAGGGGGCTCGAACAAAACAGTACTGCCAAAATACGTTTACGTGCGTGAGTTTACTGCAAACCCGGGGCTAGTAGTGGCATTGGGTCCCCTACGGTGGCCGAGAGAGCTCAGCGCACTGTAAATGATGAAAACACCAGCAAATAAAGAAAACATCTTCATCAGTTTGACAACCCATGCGCTGCAAAAGTTCACAACACATGCAAATAGAGAAACACGCTGCAAAAGTCCACAACACATGCAAATAGACAAACGCGCTGCAAAAGTCCACAACACATGCAAATAGACAAATGCGCTGCAAAAGTCCACAACACGTGCAAATAGACAAATGCGCTGCAAAAGTCCAAAACACATGCAAATAGACAAATGCGCTGCAAAAGTCCAAAACACATACAAATAGACAAACGCGCTGCAAAAGTCCACAACACATGCAAATAGACAAACACGCTGCAAAAGTCCAAAACACGTGCAAATAGACAAATGCGCTGCAAAAGTCCACAACACATGCAAATAGACAAACGCGCTGCAAAAGTCCAAAACACATGCAAATAGACAAATGCGCTGCAAAAGTCCACAACACGTGCAAATAGACAAACGCGCTGCAAATAGCACATACCAGGACCGGCGATCTCAAGCTCCTTCTGTGCTGATCTGAATGATGATGATGATGATTAGGCTACTTTTAGAATTAAATTAATAATTTAATTTGCCCGCAATAATTTATAGCACATCACGCATAACTGATGCGCTGTAATAAGATTAGCTAACTCCTCATTTAAAAAAAAAAAAAACAACTTGTAACACCTACATCTCTTCTAATTTTTTTCAATACATATATGGGCCACAAGAGAAATATTAAGAAATAAATTAAGGTTAAATAGTGTTATCAGAACATGTTGAAGTAGAGCTCTCATCGCTGAGTTTTAGTTTCACTTTCTGCAGTGAATAATTGACTGGGATTTGAGACATAAAATCAAGTAAATAATTAAAAAATATATTATTTATTATTAATAATTTAATAATATTTTTAATGCAAAATAATGCCCCTCAAATCATTTGTCCTGGCGCCGGGACTGGCACAGACCACAACGAAAATGTATAAGGGAACACAGTGACATACCTGTCTGGGACCGCTGGCTGGGATTGTTCAATGTTTACTCTTCAGTGGTGTGCACCTGAAAGGTGAGTTTTTTTGTTTATCTTAACATTCTGATCGTATGTGCATTATGAGCAGGCTTATTTGCAGCGCGTTTGTCTGTTTGCATGTGTTGTGGACTTTTGCAGTGCGTTTGTCTGTTTGCATGTGTTGTGGACTTTTGCAGCACGCTTGTCTATTTGCATGTGTTGTGGACTTTTGCAGCGCGTTTGTCTGTTTGCTTGTGTTGTGGACTTTTGCAGCGCGTTTGTCTATTTGCATGTGTTGTGGACTTTTGCAGCACGCTTGTCTATTTGCATGTGTTGTGGACTTTTGCAGCACGTTTGTCTATTTGCATGTGTTGTGGACTTTTGCAGCACATGTGTTGTCAAACTGATGAAGATGTTTTCTTTATTTGTTAGTGTTTTTTCTATTTGCATGTGTTTTCTTCATTTCTTCATTTGCAGCGCGTTGAGCTCTCTCGGCCACCGTAGGGGTCCCTGATGAATGAATAATTGAAAGTACGGGATACCCAGAATAATCAAATATCTAAATTAATACATGACCAATGATTAATTCCTTAATTAGAAACACGATCTAAGAGTAATAATCATTTGAAATTGGAGTCAGATTAAACGAGCAGTTAAAGTAAAATTGAAACTACATTCTAAAAATTGAGTTAACTTCATAGGGGTGCTGAAAAGACATACACACGTTAAACCTTCGCCCCGGCCGTCAGATTTCATTCATTGTGTGCAACTTACCATTAGCATGTCTCATTAAAGTCACCATGAAATCAAAATGAACATTAGTTTTACTGTAAAATATATGTTTTAAATATGTTTTGATTTGACTTGTTGATGCTGATACTGAGTTCACCAGTAGATGGGGTTATTTCACCCACATTTGCGTATGGTTTTCTGGGGAGACAGTGAATTCTGCTAGCCTATATGGTGATCCAATAATTTATTCATTTTAATTACATTATTTTTTGCTCACGTAACAGGGCAAAGCTAAGCAAGAATTAAGATTGTACCATATGGGAGACTGTGAGTCTCAAACGTTGCAATTAAAGGAGTGACTATTAATGATAGAAGATGGAATAATTACTTTATCAGGAAGTTACTAACAGAATACAGCCCAATATCTTCTAAAACTGGCATTTAAATGTGTGCATTGACTGGAAATATGGCTGCTGCCTAAAAAATATTGCATAACAAATAAGGTGAGAGAAGTACATTTTAAAATACTCCATCTGGTGTACCCTGTTAAAACTCTTTTTCTCAGGTTTCATACTGATGTAGATGTTATATATGATTTCTGTGGGACTGAGAAAGAAAATGTTGTCCACTTATTTTTTAACTGCATTTATAGCAAAATGTTTTGGATAGATTTGGAATGTTTCCTTTGTAAATGCTTAGGCATGAAAGTTTACTTTTCTGATTTTTTTTTTATTATTATTATTTTTATTTTAATAGACAAGGATTACCACCAAATGTGGCCTTTATAATCTTTGTTTGATTATGGGGAAATGCCATTTACATTATATTGATTGTTATATTGAGTTACTTGGGTTGAAAAACAGTAAAGCAAAATGCACTAGGTCTCTTTGTGAAGCTTTTATGTTATTTATATGATGATCTCATAGCTGTTCTTTTTTATCATTATTTTATTTTATTTTTATTTTTTACTTGTATTATTATTTATATTATACTGTATATTTTCTATTTCTTTGTTGTAGTCTATATTTGTTCAGTAGTTATTATATTAAAAAAAGAGCAAAAAAAAAAAAAAAAACTGTACCATATGACAATAGGCAGAGATTAGCACGTGATGGAATACAATAAAAGCAAAGAAACTAGGAACTCTCATTCATTATCGCTTCCTCTACAGACGAAACGAATTGCAGCTAAACGAGAGTGCACAGGTGAGACAAGACACATTTTGATTCATTTCTTGTTCACTTTCATGAACACAGGTGCTGAGGGGGAGCTGGGCAATTACTTGTAAATATGCGCAAAAACGTTTTATTTTTTATATGAATAATAAAATAAATATGAGGAAAACTCACCCATTCGATTTTTAACATTTTATTACATTATTATTTGACTCAGCACAATTTATTTATTTATTTTTTATTATTATTTTATGAAATTAAACAAGCACATACACTACCAGTCAAAAGTTTGGACACGGTAAGATTTTTAATGTTTTTAAAAGAAGTTTCGTCTGCTCACCAAGGCTGCATTTATTTAATTAAAAATACAGTAAAAACAGTAATATTGTGAAATATTATTACAATTTAAAATAACTGTTTTCTGTTTGAATATATTTTATAAAGTAATTTATTCCTGTGATCAAAGCTGAATTTTCAGCATCATTACTCCAGTCTTCAGTGTCACATGATCCTTCAGAAATCATTCTAATATGCTGATTTGCTGCTCAAGAAACATTTATTGTGTACAATTGTACAAAATATTTGTGTACAATATTTTTTTTTTTAGGATTCTTTGATGAATAGAAAGTTCAAAAGAAAAGCATTTATTTGAAATATAATCTTTTGTAACATTATAAATGTCTTTACTGTCACTTTTGATCGATTTAATGCATCCTTGCTGAATAAAAGTATTAATTTCTTTTCAAAAAAAAACAAAAAATAAAAATTCTTACTGACCCCAAACTTTTGAACGGTAGTGTATAATGTTACAAAAGCTTTGTATTTCAGATAAATGCTGTTCTTTTGAACTTTCTATTCATCAAAGAATCCTGAAAAAAAAAAAAGTACACAACTGTTTTCAACATTGATAATAATCATAAATATTTCTTGAGCAGCAAATTATCATATTAGAATGATTTCTGAAGGATCATGTGACACTGAAGACTGGAGTAATGATGCAGAAAATTCAGCTTTGATCACAGGAATAAATTACTTTATAAAATATATTCAAACAGAAAACAGTTATTTTAAATTGTAATAATATTTCACAATATTACTGTTTTTACTGTATTTTTAATTAAATAAATGCAGCCTTGGTGAGCAGACGAAACTTCTTTTAAAAACATTAAAAATTTTACCGTGTCCAAACTTTTGACTGGTAGTGTAGATCAGTCAGTTCCCAAAGATTTTTTTTTAATAGGCAGACGTTCACTGAACAAGCATTTCGGAATTTCAGTCAATGGCAATATGACAACAAAAGGCTATTTTACTTGCTATTAAAAGTCTCAAACCAGCCTTCGGTCTCTGTGGATGATGGCCAAATGTGCCATGCTGCTGTTTCAGAAACAAAAAGACAATCTATATAAGCACAGACTTTATTAAATAGGTTACACAAAAAGATAGGCTATTGAAAAATGTCTATACACACTCTTTCAGCCTATAGGGTGAAGTCATGCTTATCTGTACATAGTATGGTTTATTAATAAGGTGTGTACAGAATTTGATCTTTTATTTCCACTGTCTTAGTTTGTACATTAAGCCACAATATCGGTTTTCATTATAAGGCGCCGTTATGGAGGAAAATGCTTAACGTGTAATTGAACGCGTTGCGTTCATATGCGCTCATCTGCTTATCTGCACATAGTATGGTTTATTAGTAAGGTGTGTAGAGAATTTGATCTTTTAATACCACTGTTAATCCATTAAGCCACGTTAAGCTTTCTGACTAAGGCCCCGTCCACATGGAGACGCGTTTTTGTGAATACGCATAAATTTTGTATCGGATAGGAGTTTCGTCCACACGGATCTGGCGTTTTCGGAAGGTGAAACCGCTATTTTTTTGAAACTGGGTCCCAGAGTGGATAAATCTGAAAACACCGTCTTTGCGTTTTCGTTTGGACAGCCTATCCGTATATTTTGTGAAATGATGATGTCATCACCCCACGTGTCGACCCTAGTCAGACGCCGCTAACAGCACAAAACTGCAACAACAACAACAATAGCAGACTCTAGATGCTTGTGTTCGTGCTGCAGAAGCTACTGAGCCAAAATAAAGCGTTATTTCTAAGCTTTACTATAGTTTGTATACAACGCGCAAGGTTTATGCACATGCTCCAAGTCTCATTTGCTGTTTTAAGTGTATCTCTGTGGCAGAATTACAGCGCCACATACTGGTCTGGCATGTAAACTACATCGTTTTGAGTCATTTCAGTGGTTTTGTGTGGACGCAGATATTTCTTGAGACGAGGAAAAAAAAAGATCGGATAGGGTAAGCTCCGGCTTCGTGTGGACGTAGCCTAAGTGATCCAACTCATGTCCTCTATTATGCAATGAACATGACACTGTTCGAATGCGTGTTTATTCTAGACATTTTATTATTGACTTTTTTGTCGAAATGTAATGAGTTTTTCTTGAAACATACTTTATTCTCAAAATTTAATGAGTTTATTCTCAACATTTTATTTCAGCTTTTTTTTTCTCGAAATTTTATGAGTTTTTCTCGAAACATAACGACTTTATTCTTAAAATTTAATGAGACTTTATTTAATTCTAGCAACTTTATGTGTGAGGAGGACAAGGATTATACACCCAATTTAACCATAATGTTAATTTAGGCACCAGGCTCCAAATGAATAACAGAGGTGTGATATTTAATCTCAAAAACAATGATTCAGGCAGGTCACGCTATAACCGTTTGCTCACAAGAATTATAAAGATGTTCCCAAATGGCAACAGATTTACACATGGTTATTTACTATACAATCCATGGATAGCGCAAGTAAAATGGAAACAGAGATATCTGAGTGGTAATCTGAGTGACTTTTTTTTTTTTTCGTGGTAAGGATGACCTTTGCATGGAATTGCCCACCTGCTCTTTCTCCTCGTGTATGCAGGACCGTCATCATCTTCCTCAGCTCTTTGTTTGCAGATCAGAGTGTTGCTCGTCAAAGTTTAGTGCAGCGTAAACAATTGAGATCCACATACATATCAATTCTGAGTTCAATTATCCATTCATCCAGTCAATGGAAAGAGAACGTGTTGCAGAAAGATTCAAATAGGCGGGGCCAAAGCCAAACAAAAAGAGAAATCCCCAGCATTCATTACACTACATTATGTAACCATCTGTGAGTGAACATAAGCCGAGTCATTGCCAGAAGTGGCCCAGATCTCTACAGCCAAAGTTGGGCCAGTTACTGTGAACAGGAATCAGCCCAGTGTAGGTAACTGAGGTTCCTCATGGTCACTCTGTGTCACTCATCTTTTTTTCTTAACTCAGTTTCCAACAAACAATAGTTTACATTGTTTATATGTTTTAATACTCGTAAAGTATGAAAATTGAAACATTTGAAGTTCTGGGTGCAGCTTTGTTGCAATTACGTTCGCTTTCTTTTTGATGTTAATGAAACTTTTAAAATGAAAACTTTTTAACGCTATTTTTGAATATAATAAGACGGTAAATTTCTTCTTTTTCATTTCAGATTTCACCACTCAATCCTTACTTCTCTAAACTGGTCTAAATAGGTTGCAGTGTGGGCGTTTTTGCATTTGGTTTACAGTTAACACGCACGTACTTTGCACAAGCATGTTATAGCATATAGTGGGTTTACACCTCTGACTGTGTCTGTTTTTCAGGGCATCATGTATACATTTGGTGGAATTCCTCTTATTGTGGTGGTGTGGTGTGGACTAGCTCACACTCTGGACAATCTCTCACTGGATGAAGCATGGGAGAGCTGGAAAATCACCCATAGGAGGGAATACAATGGCCTGGTGAGTGGCATCCTATGTAAAGACTGAAATAATAAAATTTTCTTTCCTCATGATGCTCAAAGAGTTAATGAATTAGGTTAATAAGCTAGTTTGTATTATTATTGTTATTATTATTATTTTATGTCTACGTTGATTGGAATGTAGTGGCTAAGTCCCTTTATGGAGCTGTTTTAATGCACTGCAGCTATTATTTCATTCAGTATCACTTTGTTTGTGTCAAGTATTTACATGTGTGTTTCATGGTGGACAGGATGAAGAGTCTATTCGACGGGCGATTTGGGAGAAGAACATGCTGTTTATTGAGGCCCATAACAAAGAGTATGAACTGGGGATTCATACCTATAATCTGGGCATGAACCATTTTGGAGATATGGTAAGTACCTTAATATTTCACTGCTGCTAACTGCTCAACTCATTGTTTTACAAACATTTGCCAGTTGTATAAGAGGAAAAACAGCTATATATGTGAAACTGCCTAGTTTAAGATGCCACAATTAGCCTATTATTTTGCTGTTTTGTTACTTGCTAAACCTGTTTGCAGATAAGTAATCATGTGACAACAGAAATGTTCCATCAACAAAATATGTATTATAAAGGCCTGTTTCCTGACACTAGATTCTAACAACTGTTAACATTTTTTGAAGGTTGATCAGAAATTTGATGCAAGATCTTTTTTGTCCAATTCTTATCTTTCTGCAGACACTAGAAGAAGTGGCAGAGCAAATGATGGCACTCCAAATGCCCATGTACCGGGACCCAACAAACACATACATGCCTGGTGACACAGTGGAGAAGTTGCCCAAATCAATTGACTACCGTGAACTGGGATACGTCACTTCTGTCAAGAACCAAGTAAGGAAATTACAAAATATTCCTGTAAAATTTCCTCATTCTGTGAAAATCTCACATGATTAACCTTATCACCATGCTCACCTTAACTTCTGGCTGTAACAAATGTGCTTTCATACAAATTTCCACAGAATGAGGGTTATCATACTACCATTGGCTTCATATGTTTAGATTTCAAGCCATCTACAGTTATCACTGTACTTGATCTCCATCTAGTGGATAAAAAGATGAAGCTTTTCTTTTTAAATCAGTATAGAAGAGTTTAGGCTGCTCCTCAGTGAGTGCTGTTTTTCTCTTGCTCCCCTCAGGGTTCGTGCCGCTCATGCTGGGCCTTTAGCTCTGTTGGGGCCTTGGAAGGTCAGCTGATGAAGACCAAAGGTCAACTGGTGGATCTCAGTCCTCAGAACCTGGTGGACTGTGTGACTGGAAATAGCGGCTGCAGTGGAGGATTCCTGACAGTTGCCTTCAAATATGTTGCAGACAACCAAGGCATTGATTCAGAGAAGGGCTACCCCTATGTTGGAAGGGTATGTAAAGTCACCATGAAATCAAAATTGACAATTCCTATTTTTTATGGTATATTTCAGTAATTATAATCATTTATCCATGTTACAACCACGCCTTCCCTACCCGCCTCACTCCTAGCACTCCCTGTCCGTTTTATTGTTTGCTTAGTGTTGTGTAATATCTCTGTTTTGGTGATTAAACCCATTTTATGTTGAAGTCCGTGTCTGTGCTCTCTCCTCTACTAACAACCGTAACAATCCGTGCACATCATTTTATTTATTTTTTTTAAATTCATGTGCTTTCGTAATTTTTAATCAAAATAACTTCCCCTCCCTCCTGCAATGACATCTCTTTTCTGATGTTAAAACACTCTTAAGTGTTTTCTTATGGATGTATGAAGCACTGATCACACAGATGTTTTTACTGCGTGAACTGTTCACATACTTTTAAACCAAGCAGCTTTCTGCTGGTCAGCACAGCAAATTCACAAAACCAACTTGAACATGAGTGAAATCTGCATGGGGAACTTTTCCCCCTCATGCGAAACTCCCGATCATGCGGATTCCTATTTTAATGACTGGATTTTACACGGAAAACCCATTTCCCATTTACACGAGCAACAGTAAATGGGACCGTATCTTTATGCTAACTGACTTAGAAGGCAAAACATTTTTTGTGTTACTAAACAAATTTTAAAAAAATTTTTAAATGATTGAAGTTATTTGGAATAAGGTCACAGCCAACCAATGATTAAAGGGTTAGTTCGCCCAAAAATGAAAATTCTGTCATTAATTACTCACCCTCATGCCGTTCCACACTCGTAAGAACACACTCGTTCATCTTCGGAACACAAATTAAGATATTTTTGATGAAATCTGAGAGGTATGTGACTCGTCCATAGACAGCAATTTAACCACCACATTCAAGGTCCAGAAAGGTACTAAAGACATGATTAAAAAATAGTCCATGTGACTCTAGTGGTTCAACCTTCATTTTATGAAGCAACAAGAATACTTTTTGTGCGCAAAAACAAAACAAAAATAACGACTTTATTCAACAATATCTTCTCTTCTGTGTCATTCTCCTACACTGTTTATGTTCAGCGCTTCCAGGTTCTACGTCAGAACGCCGGCTCAGTATTGGCCGACGCTGTTCATGTGAGCAGCACGATGCAAGCATACGATGCAAGCATACGATGCTGGCGCAGGAGCCGGCCAATAATGAGTCGGCGTTCTGACGTAGACCCTGGAAGTGCTGAACGTAAACAGCGTAGGAGAATGATCATTTTTGGGTGAACTAACCCTTTTAACTGTTGACAGTCATTATTTTTCATCTCACTACTGCCCCCTGCAGAATCAACGGTGTGCCTACAACAGTTTAGCGAGAGCGGCCAGTTGTAAAGGGTATAAAGAGATTCCTCAGGGTAATGAGAAGGCTCTGACTGATGCCGTTGCAAACGTGGGACCTGTGTCAGTGATTATAGATGCCAGCCTGCCCACCTTCCAGTTCTACAAAAGCGGTACTTAACATCTCTTCTACATCTATATTGTCTGTTTTGTGTTGTTTTTCTGAAATCTTTATAATAAAGATCACTAATAAGACTAAAAGCTTGACCTGTACTATGTCCAAAACCCATTTCTAGGTGTGTACTATGATCCCAACTGCAAAACGAATCATTTCAGCCATGCAGTGCTAGCTGTTGGTTACGGAGAAATACCGAAAGGCAAAAAGTACTGGATTGTGAAAAACAGGTGAGATTCTTCAAGAGAGCAGCATTGTTTAAAATAATAAATGAATAATTTAATTAAAATTATTCCATTTAAAATAAAGTAAATATGTAATTATTTTATATAAAATAAGGAAGTTTTACGTTTTTTTGTTTGTTTGTTTGTTTTTAAAGAATAAATAAATAAATAAATAAATGTGCATTTAGTAGTGTCTTCTCCTAATCCACCTGTTTTTTATTTCTGCTTCTGAAGTTGGGGTGAAAACTGGGGAGAGAAGGGGTATGTCCTGATGGCTCGTGACCATAACAATGCATGTGGCATTGCCAGCCTGGCCAGTTTCCCAGTCATGTGAGAGCTGGAAGCAGAGAGCTCACAAGAGACCAAACTTGTCTGTTGTTGACCAATAACAAAAGGGACCCATTATCACTTGTTTTTATCATTGTTTTATCATTATCATTGTGCTCCATCATGTAATAATGATCGGGGAAACACTCTCTAAAAGAGGCAATTCATTTTAAACCACAAGGTTGAGTGTATTTTTCTCGTGTCTTAGATGTCTTGTTTTTAATCCTGTCAACTCATGCAGTCGAAACTGTTTTGTGAAATATTTGAAATTCAGAAGGGAATTTTTCCTGCACCCTAGTGGTTATGTGACTTTTAAACATTTGGCCAATGGTAAGAAATGTCATTTTAAGCAAAACTTGTTAATCTAGATTCTAAAACCTAAATCTAATTGCTGATACATTCTCAAAGCTAGATAGGTGATTATGTGATGTGTTTGCATGCTCAAATGATGATGGTGTTTAACCACATGATTTCCTCTGGCTGTCTTCCTGTTTCCTGTGTACTTTCATATATCATATAATAAAGTATAATTATGGCTTTAGGTCTCAACTACAACGTTGTTATCAAGTGTTCTATATTTTTGTCTGAAACAAAACTATGCATCAAGTGAAGTCACTCGAACATTATCTTCTTCCGGTGTTTATTACAAATTACGCTAGATGGCGACACACGCACGCACACACACACACACACACACACACATTAATTATAATTTATGTGATGCACGTGATGGAACAAAAAGCAAAGTGCCCAGTTGCATAAAGCACCTTAAGTTCCCTTTCGAAAGGGAACTCAACTCTGCGTTTGAAATGCTATGGAGAACGGCATCACGTGAAGCGGTATCTGAAACAATTTATCGAATCATACCAATCCTATTGGCCGGCGACATCCTATGACGTCATTAAAGACACGACCCGGAAGTATAAAAGGAGCACCTAGAGAAGCAGTCGGTATCTCATCGTCCTCAGGGACTGTTCTGTCTGTTTGCGATTACTTCGAATCTGTTAAGAAATATTTACTATGTCTGACAAACATTTCAGAAAGTGTGCGGATCCCTGTCCTAGGTTTTTGACACCCGGTGACACACACAATCTGTGCATTTTCTGTCTGGGAGAAGAGCACGCACGGACAGTGCTTGAGGGCGCTGTCTGTGTGAATTGTGAGCGTTTAAACATGAAAACGCTTCGCTCTCGTCTGGCCCTCTTCTCGAGGGGAGAGGAGCCGGCATCTGCGCCTGGTGGTTCTGGCCCCGCTCGTGCTGAGGCAGAGCAGCGGCTGAAATCATGGGGTTCACAGATGGAGCTGGCGGAGGAGTTTGAGAGAGGTGTGAATCTTTCTGAACCCTCTGTAGCTGACGAGGGTCAGCTATTGGATGATGACGATGTCTTGTCTTTGACATCGTCAGATCCAGCAGCAAGTGCTCTTCTGGCTGCAAGCCCACGAGAGCAGGAGATGGCTTTTGAAGAGGAAGCAGGTGAGCCTGTTGAAACTTCAAAACAGGCCCGGCACTACGGAGGGGCAAAGGGGGGCATGGCCCCCAGAAATAATTTGTGCCCCCCCCCAGTTCTCTTAAACGTACGTGAATTATTTAAACCGTTAATAGATAATTAATTGGGGGAGCATTGCACCGCCTGTGCACAGCTAATCATAAGGTGTGTGTTCGACTTTGTCAGTTTCTGACTTAAGCAGTGTGTGCCATCAAAGTACCGCGGGAGCGATTCACGAACAGTCGTCGTAGTTTCTTCAGGGCTGCACGAGTTCTGAAGGCAACAGCTAATCCGTGCGTTTCATGTTCATTCACATCCTGCTCACAAAATCGTGCTTTTACTAAAAACTCTATTCATTTAACATTAATGCTAGGCCTATTCCATATTGTCATAGGCCTATTTATCAAAATAAAACTGATAAATGAAAGTGGAGACAATACCTCAAAAGAGGCACACTTTTCCAACATTTATTATTCTTAAAAGTGATATAAATCAGGCTATGTTTGCAACAATAGCTGTGGGTTTATTGGCCTCGATGAGTCTGAGACTCCTGGCCTGAGATTGTGTCCCAGACAGAATTAAATCATTTGTGAATATTTGTAAATATTCGTGGCTTAAACAGCTGGAAAATTGACTGTAATGTAGTTCTGTGGATGTTTTGCCAGGCAGGGTTATTATCGTTAACTAACAAAAACTAAAACTATTAAAACATTTATGCTAATCGAAATAAACCTGAAATATAAGAAAAAGTATTAGTTGAAAAACGTAAACTAAACAAAAATTAGAAATGTCACAGAAATGTTTTTCTGTGAACGGAGAAAAAAACAGGGTAAAATTATATAAAAGGAATAAATAGCTATAAATGTCTATACCCGAAATTTATTTCACTTAAATAATTAACATATTAACAAAATGAAAGGGAAAAAATGCGACAAGTAATAGACGGCTATATCTAGCCTATATGCTGAGTTCGGTTCAGTTTTGAGAAGCAAGTTCACGGAGAGGAAACAGGCGGCAGAAAATTATTTTTGTTTTCTTTAGTACAAGCAATGTTTTGTTTTTATTGTGAGTGTACAAAAATAATAGACCTGTTTAACCCTTCACAGATTCGAATGATGTTCGAATGTGACCATAAATGTCTGAGTATTTTAAGTTGTTTCCGCTTTTATGAGAAAATTCAAGTGATCGCGCCAGTGCCTCACGCGCACACACAACATAACAGTTTAATAGTTTAATAGTGTCAATAGTAACTTGACATCGCAGCCTGTTTATTGTCAAAATAACATACAGTTAACCAAATATATAAAAAGTTACACTGCTCATTTTAAGTAGTCTCTGTGTACAATCAAAGTGTTTAAATAATAAATACAGTTTAGCATCCAAATACATGGTGAATATGAAAGCAGAATGCGTATCAATAGTAGCCTATGTAATCTCATAGAATATATACGCCAAAATGAGTTTTAGCGTGCATATGATACGCACTTTATGGCGTTTATATAACACGCTTTCGGTAGTCTTGGGTAGGATTAGTGGTGTGGGGTTCGTGCGTATAATACGCCATAAAGTGCGTATCATATGCACGCCAAAACTCATTTTGGCGTATACATTCCACAAGATTACACACTCGTATTACTGATACGCATTTTCGTGTGATTAGAGAGGTAGGTTATAACGCCGGGTTGTTTCAGTTTAGCTTTGAATTCATTCGTTTTGGCTTAACGTTTATATATTATATTTTTCATAACCCCAGTTATGTCATCCTGGCGACGGGCCTGCTTCTAAACCTCCCTGCCCTGCGTATGCGGAGCTGCTGGAAGTTATGGAACGCGCTTCTGGCCGGTTGCAGCTGCCATGGGAGCGCGTTTTTTCTTCTTACCTTTACGGCACTACTGTCCTCCGCTGCAACAGCCGAATTTAAACCCTTTGAGTTCGGTTAATTTTAGGCATTTAGCGGCGGACTTAAAAGCCCTTGCTTTCTCGAACCTTTTCTGCGCCGCCTTTCCTTTTTTCTAACTTTTACTGACAATTTGCTTGTGTTGCTCTCTCTCTCTCTGATGATGTGCTTGATTTTGACTGAGTTTGATTGACAGGCGATCTAACCAATCATAACGCCGTATCCACATTTATGTCCGACATAGCAGTTAGATTAACTTGTAATACTAGACAGATGATAAACCAAGGTAAATGCATTTTGACCGGTGTCAGCGGAGACTATGAGACGCATGAATGATAAAGTTAGCCCCGCAGCGTGAGGTTCTAAGCTGAGTAGCAGATGTATGTATGGGTCGCCTGGAGGCCCACAAAAGTTCCGTTCTCCTCGCAGAACACGTTTGATAAATTCGGCATATTGGTACAAACTCTAATTATAACCTATAAACACACTAGAGAAACAAACTAATACCAATACTAATAACAAAACTTGAATCGGAAAGTTTGTTTATTATATGTAAATATATAGCATAATTTGTAGTAATAATTATTTATAAGTAGATGCTTAGAGATTCACAGTTTAACCTTTAGGTGCATTGTTTTTAAATTATACATAGCAAACAGCAAATCTGGCAAAACATGCACCACAGAAATGCACCAAAGAAGCTCCCTTAGGGTAACGTTACAGCAACTTTTTTAATCAGCAGGGACAGGATGAATACTGTTTTGGCTTAAAGTGGCACATTTATATAGGCCTAACATCATTGTTAATAATGTGAGTTGTCCTTGATTGATAGATAAATAAATAAATAGTTTATATTTGATTTTTTATTATACATACTGTCACGAACTGCACAGGGACACAAAGGCTGAGGATCTAAGTGCAGGATTTATTAAGATAATCGTAGTCGTACAGGCAAGGATCAAACACCAGCAATAACAATGTCCAAGGCAGAGATGAATCGTAAACGGGGATAGGCAGTGGGTCAGGGCAGGCAGCAGACAAGGCAGAGTAATCCAGTAAACAGGCAAAGAATCAACAGGGCAGGCAGCAAACAAACACGATGATGATGATGATGATGACGATGATGATGATGACGATGATGATGATGACGATGATGATGATGACGATGATGATGATGATGATGATGAGCAATCCAAGGTAATACACGAAAATACAGGAAACAGGAAAACACACTCAGAATCGCAATTGTAACACTAGACAAAACTTCACAGGGAATGAGTGAAACAGAGGGACTACTTATACACAGGCACAAACAAGCTTAACAAGATAACGAGTTAACAAGGGAGCATGGTCCAATGAGTGTCCATGGTAACAAACAAAGGGAGCAGAAGGGGAACATGAGGGGCACAAACAGAGGAGATACAGGGAACACAGACAACGATCATGACACATACACTGCCGGTTAAAAGTTTGGAATCTGTAAGATTTTTAATCTTTTTAAAAGAAGTTTTATCTGCTCAAGGCTGCATTTATTTAATTAAAAATACAGTAAAAACAGTAATATTGTGAAATATTATTACAATTTAAAACTAAATAAAAAGGTTTGTAGACAAACTTTAAGTTGGCTCGAAAAAGCCTAGCCAGAAAGTTTGAAACAGTTTTAAAAGCCTTTCAGTTTGAAGCTTTTCAGTTTGAAATAGTTTAAGTTTTAGTTTAGTAGTTTTGATAGATAGATAGATAAGAAATAGATTTAGTAGATTTAGATTTAGAAATAATATTTTGAATGGTTGCTAGGGTGTTGCTAAGCGGTTGCTAAGGTACTCGGCATGGTTGCTAGGGTAATCTGAGCGGTTGCTATGTGGTTGCTATTGTGAGCAGTAAGGTTGATCTATTGTAATTTCTTTTATTTTCTACTCTCAAATTCCACTGTTCTTTTGTTTCATTTAATTATTTGGTTTTATTTTTATTTTTTTGTTGTTGTTTTTTCTGAAGAACAAGAGTGAAAAGGGTATTTCAAAGTGTCATTTGGAAGAATTGTATTCATAGTCAAATTCAAAGTTATTCTCTATATTAAATGAGCCAATTAGAAACAAATTGAATAAATAGGTGAAAAGAAATTCTATACCCATATTAGCGGAGTAAGAGTCAGTTAACTTTATTAGGTTGAATCTAAATAGGTCAAAAAGAGATAGACAAACAATTAATAAAAAGTACTAAAACTAAATAGAAAATTTAAATATATAAGGGTTATAAGCAGAATACATTTATTTATTTATTTATTTATTTATTTTTACATTTATTTTATTCTCCATTACCCCTTTTTGGTCACTATTTCCCTTTTCTTTTTATTTGTTTGTTTTGATGATGTATTGAAACTTTGACTTATTCTTATTTTATTTTTTTCCCCTTTTATTATTGCATTATTAACATTCTCTTTAATACATCTTACCTGTTTCTAATGCAGCCAGTGTTGTCGTCATTTCCTTCTACCCTTGTTGCTGACACAGTCTCTTGAGCGAGTCTGATCTTCTGGTCCCTGGTCCAAATTTAGAAACGGTGTATTCCTTTTCCGCTCATTTCCGTTATTCACTGTTTGAGAGGGCAGGTCGCACTTGCGCTGCGACGCACGTTACACATGTGATATACTATTTTCGTCGGCACTGAAAAACACAACTGATATTGACACATATGTAGCCTAAATAAACACATGCAACAATTTCAGCTTTCTCTTATGTAGTGGAGCATCAGAACGTTATTAACAAAATTTGTGATAAATGCTTACAAATGATAGTCCTCTGGTATATAATGTTATTTTGATGAAATGTACTTTTTAAAATAATAATAAAAACATATATATATATATTACATCGAATTATGTTGGCCAGCGGCAGGTGCTGCCGAATAAAGTCCCTGGCTGCTCTAGATGCCGATGCCGCGGCTGTTGGAGATGCTGCTGTAGGGAGAGCTGCCGAAGAAGTCCCTGACCGCTGGAGATGCCGATGCCGCATTTGCACTTCTGACCTTTTTGGATTTTTCATATTTTAATGCCATTTACGTTATTCGTCACCGTAATACACAAAGAAACATTAACGTAGCCTATAGTTTTCAGCATGTCAGATAAGAGTGAATGTTTGTGTATCTGTTGTCAGGATTAGCTACTTCAGTAATTTCACAATCATTTGATACTCAAAATATCATCGTCAAACTTACACTAAACATGGCAAAACCGGCATATTCAAATAGCCTATGTCCCGTGTTAGGAAAGTGTTTACTTAGAATTTTTTTTCTACCAATTTCACAACATTTGGATGTTTTAACTTCCTTTATGGTATACTTCTACTAGTGTTGTAATCAAGACCACTTAAACTGAGACCGAGACCAGTGTGTCGAGACCAAGACAAGACCAAGACTTTTGGGGGTTGAGACCAAGACAAGACCAAGACCAGGACCAGAATAGCACTCCTCAAATTCATCTGAAAGATTCACATTTCCTGCCTGAGAAATGTCTTATTTTTAATAAATAATCACAATTAGAATAAATATCAAGACACTATATAGAGCTGTTACCAATCAATTGAAATCACTAACAACAAAATTCATCTTTACACTGCAGAGATGTAACAGAAGTTGCATCTGAATTGGTACAGTGCATAAATAATGTTGAGATTAATGTTTTAAAAATTTTTTTTAGAAATTTGTTAATTGAACATTTATAAAAAAATCAATAATCAATATCAGTATCGTTTGCAATTGTGCTCATATTTGTGAAAACGGCCCTCTGTCTTGTGATATTGCTTAATTGTATCGTATGCTATAACATAAATATCAAGATCAAGTACTTTTTTGCAATCATATCTTGAATTTTGTGGGCATTTGTATTAATTTTAGTGACATTTTTGACATAATCCCTTGTTTAATTCTGACCCGGGACAACAGTAAAAAAATAAATGAAATTAGAAATAATTGCATTTGAAGTGTGATAGAGAACGCGTTATACTCGTATCTCAGCAGTGGCTGGCTGGGCTGAGCGTCATTTTCAACCCGTTGAGATCACGGTCATTTGACTGCTTTAATTGAAATAAACCCATCTAAAACGTCAACCATACAAAAGAATAGAGTCATAATATATTCATAATAATACAATTGTGTATTTCGAAACTATACTGCAATCAAATTAAATCAGGAAAACACAGATTCTCTGATTTACTCACATTATTTGTCTCTTCTTAACTTGATTTATTTTCTTTTAATGACTGTAAATATAAAATGTTCAGTATAGTAGTTTAAATTATATAGGGTGAATATGAACTAATCAAGTTCAACAGCACTTGAAAATGTTTTTTTTTTTGTTTGTTTGTTTTTTTTTTTTTTTTTTTTTTGCTGTTGTAGTTCCCATTGTGCTTTGCATGGGACCGAATAGGGAGAGTATAAAATGTTGAAATGGAGTATTATTTTACAGGTATGTTTTTGGTTACAATGGGTTAGCACTGTGGGAAGAGTGGAGCTTTTATAGACTGAGGAAGGATACATAATGTAGAAGTGTAACAGGGTTAAAAATGTTACTGTAAAATGTTATGACTTTCACCAAAATTACTGTGTTTTTGTTCATTTATTAATTGTTTGGAGATCCCTTGTGGCGACATTAAGTAATTAGTGGGTCATTTGTCTTACTTGTGAAACCACGGCCCCACCCCCAGCAGAGAAGTTTATCCATGCTGAGAGGTGGTAGGTAAAATGTGCTCAGATGAAATGAGATTTCTTTGCAGCTTGTTAATTTCACAATAATATTAAGATTGAAGTTCAGTGATATTGTGAAACAAGATGTTAAGTGACTGTGATTATATTTGATGAACTTTGTAGAGTTTAGATGCAATTTGCTCGCCATGTGCGTTGCATGGCTGACACCATCTTTTTGAATCAAACGCAAGTGAATCTTTCATTTCTTTTGCTCTTTTAGATGCATATGAGTGTAAATGCCCACTGTCGCCAAAGGATATATGTTTCTCCTTGTTGTGTTACAGGTATGTTTATTTGTTTGAATCTTGACTGTTAAAACTGTTCTACTGAGACAGATGCGCGCTGCGTCGCATCCAGTTGTTTGTTTAAAGCAACAGCAGAGAAGTTTATCGATGCTGAGAGGTGATGCATATGAGTGTAAATGCCCACTGTCGCCAAAGGATATATGTTTCTCCTTGTTGTGTTACAGTAAACAACGCATGAAACGCAGTTCTCTGTGTCCGCCTGTGACTTATGTGCTGTCGGATGAGAAGCGTTACAGAAGGGACGTTTTTCTGCTTGACTCCAAGAGTTTTTAATTCTTATCATTAAGTACGCTAATACATTGCCATATAGGAGATAGGTAGCTAGCTGGTACAATATCAGTGATGTGACTTACATATATATGAAATTGAGTGGATTAAAATATAAAATCACACTGAGACTACTTAATTGAGTCATTCAAAACACTGAATTCAAAAACATTACAGAAACTCCTTTAAATGTAGAACATAACTGAACATTAAACACTAACATAATCTAACAACATCTTTCCCTTTCCTGAAAAAACATAAAATAACACTTAATCCCTAAATGTACTCTCCTAATGCAGTCCCCTGCAAAGCATGCTGGGAACTACAGATCCACTGCCTAGTTATGTCAACATTAATTTGTGCGTTTCAGTCAGCAATGTTAAGTTGTTGTCTACACTTATTAAGTAAAGCCGACAATATTCATTTTTATTATACTAAATGAGTATTGTCAGCTTTACTTAATAAGTGTTTGTTCAGTCAACTTAACATGAAAACTAACTGGGCAGTGAATCCATAGTTCCCAGCATGCTTTGCAAGGGACTGCATTAGGAGTCCCTTATGATAAGATAAGATGACGCCTGTGAATGTGGCACGCCGTCTGCCGCTCTGTATTTGGCTATTTATTTGGCTGTTGTCCTATATTTGGCTATTTGTATGTACTCTCTTGCCTTTTAACTACGTTGAGTCTCTCGCCTATGATCGTCAGACACTTCTCGACATTCGTAGCTGTTACCTTGATGTCTTTGAAGCGAAAATAGGAAATTTTGCTGACAACACACAAGGGAGTATCTTACGTGACATTCCAGATTTTTGTTGGCACCACCTGTTGGATGTTATCCCAAGAAAGCATCGGAGAAGACGTGGGAAACGTGGCGGAGATTAAAGATCCACCTGTGAGCTGGCTTTCCACTCAACTCTAGGTCTCAGCCACGGATTATGGATCTGAGCAGCTTTGCAGTTTGGCACTCGCCGGTCATGTCATCTCGATGCTTTACATCTATTCGAGCCGACCATACTGCTCCTCCCAATTCCCCAGTTCAACTACTACAGGATTCTGATTCTCGGATTATTATTTGACCTTGCCCTGAGGGAGTAAACACTGCTAATCTTCTTTTTCTGAGAAATGCCCTGGCCTCACGCAGCACTCTAACTTCACGCTCTCCAAAAATGGCAATGATAAACACTCACTCTCTGGTTAACAAGACTTTTATTCTCAACAATTTTATCTCCTCTCACAGCCTGGACTTCCTGTTTATTACGGAAACCTGGGTAAAGGTAGGAGATCTAAGCCCTTATTCAGAACTCGTTCCAACAGTTCCTATAAATCTCCCTGTCCTGTTGGAAGAGGTGGGGGATTAGCTATCATCACTAAGAAAAACTTTAGATTCCCATGTTGTCCGCCACCTTCCACCACATTCATGAGCTTTGAAGCTCAGCTACTATTACTTAACTGGTCTAAACCCATTGTTTTAGCTCTGATATATCGGCCACCGCATTTAATTGAAGGCTTTATAGCAGAATTTTCAGAGTTTGTAGAAGATCTCATCACTTATGATCGGATTCTTTTACTAGGTGATTTTAATGTCCATGTGTGTTGTCCATCGAAACAATTAACTCCAGAGTTTTTGAACATCATTGACTCTTTCATCTTGTGGCAATGGGTTACACATCCTACACATACCTAAGGACACACTCTGAACTTAATTCTGTCTCTTGGTCTGTCTATAACTGACAATGAAGTGATTGAATCTGTCATATCTGATCATTTTTCTATCATTTTTAAAATGTCTCTTCCTTCTATCTCAAATACAACAGCGTCTGACATAAGACAAACCTGCGTTTACTCGCCACTTTTCTGCTACTAAGCTCTATAATGAAGCCAGCCTTTCCCTATCAATTGAGTCTTCATTAGCTGAACTAGATGTTGAACAACATTATAAAGTTTTAAACACTGTATGGCTGGATATCTTAAATGTTACTGCTCATTTTACATTTTTTTTAAGCCAAAACCTAAATCTGAGCCATGGGTTGATCAAAATATTCGTTCCCTGAGACAATCGTGTAGGAAAGCGGAAAGAAAATGGAAAAAAACTGCAAATATCCTTTGATATTTTTAAGAACTGTTTGTCTTTATACCAGAGAACTGTTAAGAGAGCCGAGTCTTTTTATTTCTCTAATTTGATTGACAAACACCACCACACTCCCAAAGTTCTTTTCTCTGCCATAAATTCAGTGTTAAATCCTCCTGTAAATTCCTTTCAAAATCCTACCTCTGCACTCTGTGAAGATTTCTTGAGATACTTTGGTGACAAAGTGATGAGTCTGAGGGCCCAGAAACAAGATTATGATACAGATTATGAAATGTTGACGTTTGTTAACCCATCTGCCTCTTGGACGACTTTTAACCCTGTCTCCTTACAATCAGAAAAGAAAGTAATTGCAAAACTTAAACCCTGCTCATGTCTCTATGATTCAATACACCCTCACTATTTGAGGCAAATAACTGACATTGTGGGACCAGGAATTGTGTCACTGCTAAAGTGTTTGCAATCAGGGTCCATCAAGTTAAGGTTAATTTGGTTTAAATCTTTTTTAACAAATCAAAACAAATTTTTCTGTTAAAGTACAAGTTAGATTGCCTTTCTCCTTAGGCAGTCTAACTTGTGGTGTACCTCAGCGTTCTATTTTGGCACCCACCCTTTTCTCTCTATATCTATTTCCTCTGGGTTCCAATTTTAGGAAACATTTTCTTCCATTGTTATGCCAATGATATGCAAATCTACCTGACTGTAACTAGGAAAAAAAGTGTGCTCTACATACTCTGTCAGCATGTCTGGTCGATGTTAAATCATGGCTTCCTAAAAATGTTATTTTCTTGAACACAGATAAAGCGGAAGTTATTCGGAAGTCCTCAGCCCTTCTGACTCTAGAACATAAAATCAAATTGAACTTGAGTCATTAAATTCTTTTATCTCTCCCCACGTGTGGAATCTGTGTCTGGTAATTGACAGCTTCTTGAAATTTGACAAACAAATCAGCGTTGTTGTTGGTTCTAGTTCTTTCTATCTTCGTTCTCTTTCTAAAATTAAATCTTTCCTTTCAGAGGGCTCTTTAGAGATTGCAATCCATGCCCTCATTAAGCCTCGGCTGGACTACTGCAACTCCCTCTATTATGGCATCTGAAAGATCCACATTTCTTGACTACAAGTAGTCCAAAATGCTGCAGCTAGATTTCTGAAGGGACGTAAAAAAAAATTTGATCATGTTACGCCCCTCCTGAGATCCCTACACTGGTTGCCTACCCATTACAGTATTGAGTATAAAATCTTACTACTTGTGTATAAATCTTTAAATAATCTAGCTCCTTCTTATCTGACTAACCTACTTCACCCCTACACTCCTGTGAGAGGACTAAGATCGGATGGCAAATTCCTCCTTAAGATCCCCAGAACCCACCTAAGGACAAGGGGTAATAGAGATTTTGAAGTGGCTGGCCCCACAATCTTCCTAATTTTATTAGAATGGCTTCCACTTTATCTGAGTTCAAATCTTGCCTTAAAACTCATCTTTTCTCTTTGGCTTTTAGTATGTAATTTTTTTAAATGTGCTCTAGAAATAAACCAAACTTGAACTTGAGAGTACATTTAGGGATTCATTTTATGTTTTTTTTTTTCCTCCAGTAAAGGGAAAGATGTTGTTAGTTTATGTTAGTGTTTAATGTTCAGTTATATTGGACATTTAAAGGAGTTTCTGTAATGTTTTTGAATGTTGTGGTTTCCATTATGCAGAAGAGTGGCGCCTGTGTTTAGGCTGTGAGCCTCATATACGCATGTATATAGGATGGAATTCCTGCTCTCAGTTAAATTGAGTTTGTTCAATGAGTTATTTTTTTTGAGTGAGTATCTTAATAATTTGATAAGGTAAATTAAGTCAATAAATGTGTTCACCTTACATATTTTTTTTATAAATGAAATGTAATGTTACATTATTAAGTAAACTGCACATATACAGTAAATATTATGTAACAGTGACAAATTCAAATGATTTGTATTTACACAAATAAATTTTGTCAGCTTTACTTGAAGTTATTTTGTTCATACAACTAAATTGTTATTTGTACAAATTACTCAGTATAGTTGTGTGGAACCCACTTGAGACTGCTTTTTTAAGTAAATACAACCATTCAGTTTTTTTTTTTTGAGTGTAAAATGTGACTTACTGGAAAGTGCTGCTTCTGTAGAAGGTCGTCTGGTTTTACCTGTCGTGTGACTGTGGAGAAACCAGCAATCATCCAGTGTGACTTATGGCTCTGCATACCTTCTGAAATCAGAGGAATCTTTAAAGATGATTGATGGTTCTGCTTTTATAAGCATGAATAGTGTTGACAGTTGATATGTTTTTTTCTCATATTTTGGCCATACAGCATATAGGTGCCTAGTAAGTATGTTGTAAGTATGTTAGAATTATGAAAGTACATGCAGGCCTTTTCTCTGTTAAAGTAATCAAATATCTTCATAAACAGGGCAATACAGTGTCAGGGCAATAGCATCTGGTCTTGGGTCTTTAGAATAAATATTTTCTTTTTTAAAGTTCAGTAGTTTTGGAAATTTGCACATTTCAATAAACTATTGACTCAGTGCAGTACATGTTTATGTGCCCATCTGAATATACTGGATAAAAAGTTGGACTCATGACGGACGTTTAAAAATAGATATCATATTAGTCAGTGTTGGTTCATCACAATATCCCAATGAAGTGAACACAAGTGAATTTTAAACATTTTTACTAATTCAAGCATTTTACAGGTCTCAAGTTACACAGACAGACCCTACCTAATGTAACACTGACAGACATTTTGATATATTTAATCCACAATCCATCTCTGTATACTCCCGCTATAATGTCTGTGAATGTATGATTTGGTAGGAGCTTCATCACTTCAATCAACCAGTAAAATAGTGTTTTTATGTAAGAAGAGTGAAGAATTGGAAATGCTTTCTGCAAGCTATTTTTTTCAAAGGCCTTGAAAAAGTGGTGGGGACTAAATCATTTTAGCAAAAAGTGGTGGGGACATGTTCCACCCACATCCACAAAAGGCACCTATGAAAGGCTGAGAAGAAGCTTTTTCTGAAAAATCTGAGACAGAGATGAACGTAGCGGTGGGGTGAAGCAGGAACTCTTGATAAAAGCAGTGGTACTTATGCTACATCTCATCAGAAACTTGACAGTCGAGGAAACAGCGGTCAGATCACAGACCAGAACAGAATTATGCAGTTTAACACTGCTTTAAGAGTTGCCGGTATCATCCTTTTCATAGCAGGTAAGATCTTACAAAACATCTATAATATGACATAATTAGATGTAAATTTAGTAATGGTTGTTTCAGTTGTTTAATAACTGACAAGCATTTCAATTTCTCATGATTATAAAAACCTTTGGATCTGAAGACTTATGGATGACTGCTTAAAATTGGTTCTGTAGATAAGCACAAATTCTGCATTTGAATGAATTTCTTTACAAATGCAGAATTTCTGTATTTTAATGGATGATTTTAATTCATGTTAATTCCAGAATGCAGTTCAAGTTTGGATGAGTGAAAGTTCATAGTCTGAATGGATGGTGATTTTGAAGAAGCTAAAAGATAGTTTCAATTGCTTAAGATTTTGGCCACTACAGAAATCCCACACCTATATTTATCTTATTTATAGATTCGGTGACTTTATTAAAAATTTGGAAAATAGTGATAATAATAATAATAAAGACTGAATAGTGTCCAAGCTTTTATGAAGCAATGTAAAATACTTGCGCAAACTACTCACACATTGTTTGAAATACAGATTATTTAAGTTGTTCAAATATAGCTACACTTTGGGGTTTGGGTCATCCATACATTCTATAAATTTCTTTTCTTAGGTTAGTTACTTAATTTCATATGACTATAAAATCATTTAACAGGTATTTGGCTAAAATCCATAAACACCATTATTCAGGAGAAAGATTGTATGTTGTTTTCATGTCAACATGTGCCAGCGCTGATGTAACAGGTGAACCAGTAAGCATGGTCTACACAAACCAGTTCATCAGCTCTCTTCTATTCTCTATCCTCTACTTATTTTGTCTTTGTCTAAACACACAGGTTCGCTCGGCCAGTTAGATGGTAAGTTGTCATATCTTGTTCCACACAGAATGTTTCTTCTATGTCAGTAAGGAATGTTAACAAGGAAACCTCATATCTTCTTTCTCTCATCAGTTTGTGGTCGAGCCCCCCTCAACAGCAGGATTGTTGGAGGAGAGGATGCGACAGCAGGGTCTTGGCCGTGGCAAGTCAGCATTCATGTCTATGGCACAAGCCATAACTGTGGCGGGACTCTGATCACCAAAGACTGGGTTTTATCTGCAGCTCACTGCTTCCAGAAGTATGAAGCAAAATAAAGCTCAAGATACATTTGTAGATTGATAATAGTGAGATTAAAGCAGACTTTCTCTATTTACAGCATTGATGTGTCTAAGGTTGTGATGTACTTCGGGCGTCTGAGACAATCCGGCTCAAACCCTAATGAGACATCCAGGACAGCGAGTCGAATTATCACCCATCCTAACTATAACAGTCTTCCTTTTGACAACGACATAGCACTGGTCCAGCTCTCCTCTTCTGTGAATTTCACTGATTACATTAAGCCGGTCTGTCTGGCAGCGGCTGGTAGTGTATTTGATGCAGGTACAGAGAGCTGGGCCACTGGATGGGGCAGGCTGCAATCTGGAGGTGAGTGAACATTCACTTGGCAATAAACTGAATACAAACAATACTAAAAAACCAGTTTACCTAGAAATTGCTTTTAAAGCCATAAAATGTGTACTCTGATCTGTTTCACAGGCCAGCTTCCTAATATACTGCAGCAGGTGATGATGCCCATTGTGAGCAACAGTGACTGTGATAAAGCTTATTTATTGATCAATGGCATCACAAGCAATATGATTTGTGCTGGATTTTTAAATCAGGAAGAGAAAAGTATATGTCCGGTAAGTTACCAGTCATTCATTTTGACCCTTTTTAATCCAAAGCAATTTACACAATACAACTCACTTGCAAACTTTACACTGCCAACCTACTGTAGTTGCTTAATTAAGCCCAGTTTTTACTCCAATGATCATAAACTTGTACACTATGAGTGGTTTTTACTTCAACTGATCTGCAGAGGAAAGCACAGAGTTGCAGAGCAGACTATAAAATAAATTAAAATAATTTAATAAGGTAAAAAGATGCCTACATTTCTATCCACTATAGAAAACACTGTAGAGAAAATAAAACCAAAATGTCCCAGAAATGGTCGCTATCATCTTGCGCTGATGACGTCACTTGGAGCCTGAGTCTGCGCAGTATTTGGGGGGGAGGGAAGTGTAATTTGACTTTTGGCTCACGTCCCATTCTTTTCCATGAAGAGGATGGTGACCTTCACTGCATCCAGCCACCAGGGGGCAATTAAAACATGTGTGGCACACTTGGTTTTACCCAAAGTTAAACATTTGTCAACTCTGCTTTTCATTTCTAGTTTTTGCATCCTCGTTTCCTTTCCTCGCTTCCTCTCCTCATGTCTCAGCTCCACCCCCCTTAGGAAGTGAGGGAAGGATACAAAGGAAAGAAAAACGGTTAGTGCTCCCACTGTAAACAATTGAAAAAGGTATGCTGGCCTCAGGAAAAAAACACTTTTGGTGGACACACAGCCGGCATACTTTTACCATTATGTCTGTAACAACTATTCACTCTATATTGTCAGAGATATAAATGCTGAATGTTTGTCAATACAGGGAGACTCTGGAGGTCCAGTGCTCAGTAGGAACGGTTCCCTGTGGATTCAGTCCGGCATTTCGAGTTTTACTTCACAAAAATGTGACGACCCCAAATATCCCAGTGTGTTCGCCAGAGTTTCTCAGTACCAGGACTGGATCAAGTCTTACATGGGAAACAACCCACCTGGATTTGTTGAATTCAATCCAACATCCAACTCCAACTTCGGAAGTGTGCCCAACCTCCTCTTATTTTCCCTTTCTCTCACTTTCTCCATCATTCCTTTCACCTTCTCCCTCTATCTTGCTTCCTAAAGATTGTTTGAACAGTAATTCTCTAGGCTCTTTTATAAAGAGGACAGTTGTGCTGTACATGCTGTCAGTTATATTGTTATTGTTGTTAATTATTCAGGGTCATTGGTTGTTAAATGTAATTATCTTTAATCAATTACCATGTTGTAGTCATACTGTGAAGTCAGAAATGGATTAAGTGTAATTTTAGTGAGTTTAAAAATGATTCAAAGAGACTGAAATAGGAAAAAAAAATTCTGATCAGCAAATCTGTTACATAAGAGGAAAAAACAGTTTACGGAAATTTATGAAGAGCATCAAACAGCCAAAGAAGCGATGAAGAGAAGAACGCTTGTGGCGAGAGCATGCTAAAAGCTGCAGAGTGACTTACATTGTTCACTGCACTTTTTTAAGTTATTTGTTAGCAATTTAGATATCGGTTATAAAAATGAGCGTTATAGTGATTTGTAACATATGCACACTCCAAGATCAAATCTGTTCATATAGAGATTTTATAAATGAGGCCCACAAGCTTCGCAGCAGATTTCTACTGGACAGTCAAAGCAACATTATGTAATGAACGTGTGGACTCAGAGGAAGATCACAAGGGTTCCATTTGGGACAGGGCCAGTGGTGATGATCAAATGAAAAGCATCATGACGCAGCGCATGCACTGTGACATGAATAAATTATGCAGCTGAACTGTCTGACAATTTGCTTTTATTTTTGCTGCTGTTTTGTTGTGTATTTAGGTCCTTGTTTTGTGATGTTCAGACTTTATCTGTAACGTTAATTGTCACCATTGTTGAGATTCACATGATGATTCTTGATGTCTGTGTATCTGAATAATTACACATCAATTGTAAGATCAAAGATTAAACTCTGAATGAGATCAGTGAATCAGACCACTAAATGATGATTGTCATCACCTGATCACATTTTCTCTTCATTTCTCTTGCCATAACAAATGTGTTTTATAAACACATAATTACAGCAGCCAGGGAAAAAAAACTAATGAATAAGAGTTAATGGTCAAGAGTCCAACTAAAGCAAACACTGATCACCGTAATGGTGATGTAAAACTATTATTTTCAATAAAACATCAACATCTAAACCAGCATCTAATTCTCAATAAGAACTTTTGTCAAGTGTAGTTCTTGTGTTTCAGTTTGTCTCTATTTTTTCTGTTCTTGTTGTCTGTCCTTCAGTGATTCTGCTTGTTAACAGCAGGTGTTCATCAGTTTCTGGATTCACTCATTTGTTATCATTCACTCTTGAAAGTGGACTATATTAGTAAACTAATGTAACGAATAGTGAATGAGGGTATAGAGTGTGATTTGGGACTCAGCTTCTTAGTGTTGACTTTGAACTCTGTTAATACACAGTATATTCCTGTAGGCTACTTTCTCGAAGACAACAAATATTACCCAGAATGCATTGTTCTCTATGGTATATTACTGGTTTAATGGAAAACAGTATGTTCCTGACCAAATTTGGACATTCTTTTACAACAACTTTACTGATTTTTCCATTCCTTGCCATGGTCGCTTTTAGCTTGCTCAATGGGGGCATGTAAAAAATGCATTGTGGAATTACTATCAGTAAAGTTTCTGATTAAACTGCTCACTTAGCAAAGCAGCATGCACCTGACTTTGAAACATGATGCTATAATGCAGTTATAATAATGTTATGCGCTGCACTCATATTTATTCAAGGAAATCATAGCCTTTTGAAGTAGAATGTGCATTTCCTGAAGAAAATGTGAATGGCGCTTGCCATGCACAACTACACTGCTAGCATGTTTTTAGCAAGATGCTAACATGATTAGCATGTTGCTATCATGATGTTAACACAATTAGCATGTTACTAGCATGTTTTACCAAGATGCTAACATGATTAGCATGTTGTTGGCATGATACTAACATGATTAGCATGTTGTTGGCATGATACTAACATGATTAGCATGTTGTTACCATTATACTAACATGATTAGCATGTTGTTAGCATGTTGCTAACACATTTTGACTTGTTTTTATCATGTTTTAACCCTAAGTTAATTGCTGTTTGGATGTAACTATTCACTGATAGCATTTGTAGCATTTTGGAAGTCCAGTTTGCAAGCATGAGTCAAAAGAGCCAACCCCCATCTCTATATGATGTTCTGATGCAGAGATATAGGTTTTGCTGAATGGTTGCTAGGGTACTCTGTTTGGTTGCTATGAGGTGGCTTGTCACCTGCCAATGATGTTACTCCAAAGGCTGCTTGCCAGCATGAATGATATAAACCAACTCCCATGCCTCTATGATATTCAGATTTGAAGATTTTCCTATTTGGATATGAGTTGCTAGGGTGTTAGACAGTGGTTGCTAGGGCGTGTAAATATTTATTATAAAGACCAGATATTATTGCCTTGCTAATGAGAGTTGGTGCTTTACCTTGACAGAGAAAAGATTTGCATGCACTTCCATAATTCTAACCTGCTTACTGTACGTAGGCACCTACTGTAAATATGGTCAAAATATGAGAAAAACAGTATGTACACTATTCATGATTCTGAACAACAATCATTCATCTTTAAGTGTTAACAGGTTTCTGTGTTCACAGGTGTGCAGAGCTGTCTAAACAGTGTGAAGTTATGTGTACATGATCCTTTGAGAATAATACAAGAATGAAATAGGAATTAGGAAGTGGATGTTTACTGACAGACACACAACAGGTAAAACCAGACACCTTTATACAATAACAGCGGTTTCCAGTAAGTCACGTTATCGGGGTGAACTATACCGAAATCGAGTTAAATCAGGAAAACACAGATTCTCTGATTTACTCACATTATTTGTCTCTTCTTAACTTGATTTCTTTCTTTTAATGACTGTAAATATAAAATGTGCAGTGTAGTAGTTATCTAGGGTGAATATGAACTAATCAAGTCTGTTCAAAGGCACTTGAATTTTTTTTTTTTTTTTTTTTTTTTTTGCTGTTGTAGTTCCCATTGTGCTTTGCGTGGGACCGAATGGGGAGAGTAAAAAATATTGAAATGGAGTATTATTTTACAGGTATGTGTTTGGTTACAATGGGTTAGCACTGTGGGAAGAGTGGAGCTTTTATAGACTGAGGGAAGGGTACATAGAAGGGACGTTTTTCTGCTTGACTCCAAGAGTTTTTAATTCTTATCATTTAGTATGCTAATACATTGCCATTTAGGCGATAGGTAGCTAGCTGGTGATGTGACATAAATATATGAAATTGAGTGGATTTAACCGGTCAGGGAACCATATAAAATCACAGTGAGACTACTTAGTTGAGTCACTTAATAGTAACTTCATTCCATGATGTTGAAGTTTGGTGAACAAACTGTGATTAATTGATTCAAAACATTGAATTCAAATACATTACAGAAACTCCTTTAAATGTACAACATTAAACACTAACATAAACTAACAACATCTTTCCCTTTCCTGAAAAACACATAAAATAACCCTTAATCCCTAAATGTACTCTCCTAATGCAGTCCCTTGCAAAGCATGCTGGGAACTACAGATCCACTGCCCAGTTAGTTATGTCAACATTAATTTGTGCGTTTCAGTCAGCAATGTTAAGTTGTACACTTTTTAAGTAAAGCTGACAATACTTATTTTTATTATACTAAATGAGTATTGTCAGCTTTACTTAAGAAGTGTTTGTTCAGTCAACTTAACATGAAAACTAACAGGGCAGTGGATCCGTAGTTCCCAGCATGCTTTGCAAGGGACTGCATTAGGAGTCCCTTATGATAAGACAAGATGACGCCTTTGAATGTGGCAAGCCGTCTGTCGCTCTCTACCATGTCCTATATTTGGCTATTTGTATGTACTCTCTTGCCTTTTAACTACGTTGAGTCTCTCGCCTATGATCGTCAGACACTTCTCGACATTCGTAGTTGTTACCTTGATGTCTTTGAAGTGAAAATAGGAAAATTTGCTGACAACACACAAAGGAGTATTTTACGTGACATTCTGGATTTTCTTCGTCACCAGCTGTTGAATGTTATCCCAAGAAAGCATCGGAGAAGACGTGGGAAACGTGGCGGAGATTAAAGATCCACCTGTTAGCAGGCTTTCCACTCAGCTCTAGGTCTCAGCCACGGATTATGGATCTGAGCAGCTTTGCGGTTTGGCACTCGCCGGTCATGTCATCTCGATGCTTTACATCTATTCAAGCCGACCATCCTGCTCCTCCTGATTCCCCAGTTCAACTACTACAGGATTCTGATTCTCGGATTATTATTTGACCTTGCCCTGAGGGAGTAAACACTGCTAATCTTCTTTTTCTGAGAAATGCCCCGGCCTCTCGCAGCACTCTAACTTCACGCTCTCCAAAAATGGCGGTTGTCAGGCTGACTAACCTACTTCACCCCTACACTCCTGTGAGAGGACTAAGATCGGATGGCAAATTCCACCTTAAGATCCCCAGAACCCACCTAAAGATAGGGTGTATTAGAGATTTTGAGAACAATCTTTGGAACATCTTCCTAATTTTATTAGAATGGCTTCCACTTTATCTGAGTTCAAATCTTGCCTTAAAACTCATCTTTTCTCTTTGGCTTTTAGTATGTACATTTTTTTCTAAACTGATTTTTGCTTATTTTATATGTATTCTTTAATTTTGTACACTGCCCTCCAAAAGTCTGGAAACACCCTAGAAAAGTGGGGTTTTGGACAATATTGGCATGAATCCTTTTCAATTTGTGATAATTTTGCACTGATATGGGACAACACAAACTACGAAAACATATTTTATTACATAAACAGTTTATACTATCTGACCTAAACTGGGTTCTAATTGGTTCATTGTATTCTAAACTTAATTGGCAATCAATTGTTGAAGCTATTAAGGTGTGCTGACCCAAAAATCTTTTACAAACCTGGGCCAAGTTTAAACCAGTAACCAGGCATCACAGCTGGCAAAGGGGCATGTCTGACTTAGACATGTATATTGTGACGAGGCGGCAGACTCAGTGGGATCCATGTGCAGCTTTATTAGAGATAATCGTAGTCGTACAGGCAAGGGTCAAGCACCAGCAAAAACAATGTCCAAGGCAAAACGTAAACAGAAACCAGGAAGGGCAAATGGTCAGGGCAGGCGGCAGACGAGGCAGAGTAATCCAGTAAACAGTCAGATAAATCACAAGGCAGGCAGTAAGCAATCACAAGGTACAAGGCAGTCCAAGGTCATACACAGAATAGCAAAAAACAGGGATAAACGCTCAGTAATGTCAGCCGGGGCACAACAAGACTTCACAAAGGATGAATGTGTGCGTCTGCTTAAATAGTCCGGGTTATGGGAATCAGGTGTGTGCGTAATCAGCCCAGGCACGGGGTCATGGGAAATGTAGTCCATGGGGGTTAATACTCGGGTGAGGGAGCCCTCTGGTGGTGATCGGAGGGAGCCACAGAGGCCAGGTTCGTGACATATATATTGCCTTTATTATATAATGAAAATGAAAATTATTATTGTTGGTCTTCAATGATAATGTTAAGTTACTTTAATGTATTTGCACCAAAAAATGATAAGGATTTCTGTTGATATCGTCCAAAACCACACTTTGCCAGGGGTGTTTCCAAACTTTTGGAGGGCAGTGTACAGCAATTTGGTTGGCCTGCGGCCATTTTTAAATGTGCTCTTAATCGAACTTGAACTTGAGAGTAAATTTAGGGATTAAGTGTTACTTTATGTTTTTTTGTTTTTTTTTTTTCATTAAATGGAAAGATGTTGTTAGTTTATGTTAGACTAACATAAACTAACAACATCTTTCCATGTTTTTGAATGTTGTGGTTACCATTATGCAGAAGAGTGGCGCCTGTGTTTAGGCTGTGAGCCTCATATACGCATGTATATAGGATGGAATTCCTGCTCTCAGTTAAATTGAGTTTGTTCAATTAGCTATTTTTTTAGTGAGTACCCTATTAATTAAGGTAAATTAAGTCACCTTACATATTTTAAAAAAAATAAATTTAATGTAACATTATTAAGTAAACTGCACATATAAATATTATGTAACAGTGACAAATTCAAATGATTTGTATTTACACAAATACATTTTGTCAGCTTTACTTTAATTTATTTTGTTCATAAATTCATTACTCAGTATAGTTGTGTGGAACCCACTTGAGACTGCTTTTTTAAGTAAATACAACAATTATTATTATTATTTTTTTTTTTAGTGTAAAATGTGACAATGCAAACTGCTGCTTCTGTAGAAGGTCTGGTTTTACCTGTCGTGTGACTGTGAAGAAAGCAGCAATCATCCATTTGTAAAAATTCCAGTTTCATACTTCAAAATTTTTTAGAGGGTCATAACATAGTCATTTTCAGTGTGACTTATGGCTCTGCATACCTTCTGAAATCAGAGGAATCTTTAAAGATGATTGATGGTTCTGCTTTTAAAAGCATGAATAGTGTTGACAGTTCGTATGTTTTTTTTTTTCTCATATTTTGGCCATACAGCATATAGGTGCCTAGTAATTATGATAGAATTATAAAAGTACATGCAGGCCTTTTCAAATATCTTCATAAACAGGGCAATAGCATCTGGTCTTGGATCTTTAGAATAAATACTACATAGAAATTTGCTCAAAACTATTGGCTCAGTGCAGTATATTTTTATGTGCCCATCTGAATATACCTGGATAAAATGTTGAACTCATGACAGATGTTTAAAGATAGATATCATATTAGTCAGTGTTGGTTCATCACAATATCCCAATGAAGTGAACACAAGTGAATTTTAAACATTTTTACTAATTCAAGCATTTTACACGTCTCAAGTTACACAGACAGACCCTACCAAATGTAACATTGACAGACATTTTGATATATTTAATCCACAATCCATCTCTGTAAACTCCCGCTATAATGTCTGTCAAGTCAAGTCAAGTCACCTTTATTTATATAGCGCTTTTTACAATGCAGATTGTGTCAAAGCAGCTTTACATTGATAACTGGTATATAATTTTGGCTGCACAGCAGCTCTTAAAGAATAGTGTCAATGTCGGCAGATCAAAGCACTGTTGAATATCAAATGTCAAGTGTCCCCAACTAAGCAAGCCAAAGGCGACAGCGGCAAGGAACCCAAACTCCAACAGGTGACATCAGATGGCAAACAGGTGGCAAATAGACTGCTGTGTTAAAATGGAGAAAAACCTTGGGAGAAACCAGGCTTAGTCGGGGGGCCAGTTCTCCTCTGGCGAACAGTGCTTTGTTACGATTCAGGTTGCTATCATATGTCCGTTAGGATCGCAACATTCAAAGTATTTATTCCAGTTCACTCCAGTTGAGGATCGTATTCATCACGCCGGTATGGACGGTTTGTTGAGGAGCTGTGGCACTGGCTGTTGTGTCGATGAGGCCTTCACAATGGATGATCTAGTTGACTCAATCTCTGCTGATACTTCAGGGCTGCGTTGTGGTCGTGTCAAGGCGCCGGTCCTCGGTCTCACCTGGATACGGCCCGGATCTGGTTGACTACGGTAAACCTCGGGATAAACAGAAAGACTAATATTAGCGTAGATGCCATTCTTCTTCTGATGTAACGAGTACATCTGGTGTTATAGGAAGTGTTCCCGGTTCCGGCTGACCTAATTTATGCAGCCTAATAATCCTTTAACGGATTTGAAAATATAAATTGATAATGTGTTATGTGTATGCCAGGTTAAAGAGATGCGTTTTTAGTCTAGATTTAAACTGACAGAGTGTGTCTGCTTCCCGAACAATGCTAGGAAGATTGTTCCAGAGTTTAGGTGCCAGATAGGAGAAGGATCTACCACCTGCGGTTGATTTTGATATTCTAGGTATTATCAGCTGGCCTGAGTTCTGAGATCGCAATAGACGCGAAGGACTATAATGCATTAAGAGCTCGCTCAGGTACTGGGGAGCTAAACCATTTAGTGCTTTGTAAGTAATTAGCAAGATTTTAAAATCTATACGATGTTTAACAGGAAGCCAATGCAGTGTTGACAGAACTGGGCTAATATGGTCATACTTCCTAGTTCTAGTAAGAACTCTAGCTGCTGCATTTTGTACGAGCTGTAGTTTATTTATCAAGCGAGCGGAACAACCACCCAGTAGAGCGTTACAGTAATCTAGCCTTGAGGTCATGAACGCATGAACTAACTGTTCTGCATTTTTCATTGAGAGCATATGTCGTAGTTTAGATATATTTTTAAGATGGAAGAATGCGGTTTTACAGATGCTAGAAACATGGCTTTCAAATGAAAGATTGGTATCAAAGAGCACACCCAGGTTCCTAACGGACGACGAAGACTTAACAGAGCAGCCATCAAGTGTTAGACAGTATTCTAGGTTATTACGTGAAGAAGTTTTTGGTCCAAAAATTAGAATCTCTGTTTTTTCTGAATTTAGAAGTAGGAAATTACTGGTCATCCAATTTTTTATATCAGCTATGCATTCTGTTAATTTTGTGAATTGGTAAGTTTCGTCAGGGTGCGAAGAAATATAGAGCTGAGTATCATCAGCGTAACAGTGAAAACTAACGATATCTCGTTAGGGTAGCATGTACAGAGTGAAAAGCAACGGTCCTAGTACTGAGCCTTGCGGTACTCCATATTGAACCTGTGATCGATATGACCTCTCTTCGTTTACTACTACAAACTGATAACGGTCAGATAAGTATGATTTGAACCATGACAATGCAGTTCCACTAATGCCAACATAATTTTCGAGTCTATTTAAAAGAATGTTGTGATCGATAGTGTCAAATGCAGCACTAAGATCCAGTAACACTAATAGAGAGATACAAACCACGATCTGATGATAAGAGCAAATCATTAGTAACTCTAATGAGAGCAGTCTCAGTACTATGGTACGGTCTAAAACCTGACTGGAAATCCTCACAGATACTATTTCTGTCTAAAAATGAACACAGTTGTGATGATACTGCCTTTTCTAGTATTTTTGACAGAAAAGTGAGATTTGAGATCGGCCTGTAATTGACTAATTCTCTAGGATCAAGTTGTGTTTTTTTAATAAGAGGTTTAATAATAGCCAGCTTAAAACTTTTTGGTACGTATCCTAGTGATAAAGATGAACTGATGATATTAAGAAGAGGATCTATGATCTCTGGAAGCATCTCTTTCAATAGCTTAGTCGGTATAGGGTCTAACATACATGTTGTTGATTTTGATGATTTAATAAGTTTAGACAATTCTTCCTTTCCTAAAGCAGTAAATGAATTTAATTTTTCCTCAGGGACACTACAATGCACTGTCTGATGCGATACTGTAGTAGACGGTTGCATGGTTATAATTTTTCTCTAATATTATCAATCTTACAAGTAAAGAAGTTCATAAAGTCATTACTGCTGTGCTCTTTGGAAACATCAGAAGTTGAAGCTTTATTTCTTGTTAATTTAGCCACTGTATCAAATAAATACCTAGGGTTGTGCTTATTTTCTTCTAAAAGTTTTGAAAAATAGGCAGATCTAGTATTTTTAAGGCCTTTCTGTACTCAATCATTCTCTCTCTCCACGAAATGCGAAAAACTTCTAGTTTTGTTTTCTTCCAGCTGCGCTCCATTTTTCTGGCTGCTACCTTTAGGGCCCGAGTAGTGTGCTCATCGTACCACGGCGTTGGATTAATTTCCTTAATCTTTTTTAAACGCAAAGGAGCAACCGAGTCTAATGTGCTGGAAAAGACAGAGGCAATAGTTTCTGTTTCAACATCGAGGTCTTCTAAGCTATCTGGTATGCTAAGGCGATGAAACTGATCAGGAAGATTATTTATAAAGCGATCTTTAGTGGTCTGTGAATGTATGATTTGGTAGGAGCTTCATCACTTCAATCAACCAGTAAAAGAGTGTTTTTCATGTAAGAAGAATGATGGATTGGTGATGCTTTCTGCAAGCTATTTTTTTCAAAGGCCTTGAAAAAGTGGTGGGGATGAAATCATTTTTAGCAAAAAGTGGTGGGGACACGTTCCACCCACATCCACAAAAGGCACCTATGAAAAGCTGAGAAGAAGCTTTTTTTCTGAAAACATCTGAGACAGAGATGAACGTAGCGGTTGGGTGAAGCAGGGCAGAAAACTCTTGAGAAAAAACTTGACAGTCGAGGAAACAGCGGTCAGATCACAGACCAGAACAGAATTATGAAGTTTAACACTGCTTTGAGTGTTGCCGGTTTCATCCTTCTCATAACAGGTAAGATCTTACAAAATGTCTATAATATGACATAATTAGATGTAAATTTAGTAATGGTTGTTTCAATTGTAAAAACTGACAAGCATTTTAATTTCCCATGATTATAAAAACCTTTGGATCTGAAGACTTATGGATGACTGCTTGAAATCTGTAGATAAGCATAAATTCTGCATTTGAATAAATTTCTTTACAAATGCATAATTTCTGTATTTTAATGGATAATTTTAATTCATGTTTATTCCAGGACGCAATTCAAGTTTGGTTGAGTGAAAGTTCATAGTCTGAACGGGTGGTGACTTAAAAAATAGTTTTGATTCGTTAAAGATTTTGGTCACCTCAGAAATCCCACACTTGTATTTCTGTTATTATTCGGTGACTTTATTCAAAAATGTGGAAAATAGTGATAATTGAGCAAACTACTCACACATTGTTTGAAAACGAGAAAGAGCTATCAATCTGTCAATCCTTTCCGTGTCCGGGCCGGGTGAGGTTTCCCGTGTTGAGTCAAATTAAGTCGCAGGCTCCACTCCTAATGGTGTTGGCTACACTGGGGTTTGGGGTTTGGGTCATCCATCCATTCTTCAAATTGCTTTTCTTAGGTTAGTTACTTAATTTCATATGACTATAAAATCATTTAACAGGTATTTGGCTAAAATCCATAAACACCATTATTCAAGAGAAAGGTGTATGCTGTTTTCATGTCAACATGTGCCAGCGCTGATGTAACAGGTGAACCAGTAACTATGTGGTCTACACAAACCAACTCTCTTCTATATCCTCTACTTACTTTGTCTAAACACAGGTTCCCTCGGCCAGTTAGATGGTAAGTTGTCATATCTTGTTTCACACAGAATGTTTCTTCTATGTCAGTGAGGTATTTTAACAAGGAAACCTCATATCTTCTTTCTCTCATCATCAGTTTGTGGTCGAGCCCCCCTCAACAGCAGGATTGTTGGAGGAGAGGATGCGACGGCAGGGTCTTGGCCGTGGCAAGTCAGCATTCATGTCTTCGGCACAAGCCATAACTGTGGCGGGACTCTGATCACCAAAGACTGGGTTTTATCTGCAGCTCACTGCTTCCAGAAGTATGAAGCAAAATAAAGATCAAGATACATTTGTAGATTGATAATAGTGAGATTAAAGCAGACTTTCTCTATTTACAGCATTGATGTGTCTAAGGTTGTGATGTACTTCGGGCGTCTGAGACAATCCGGTTCAAACCCTAAAGAGACATTCAGGACAGCGAGTCGAATCATCAACCATCCCAACTATGACAGTTCTGCTCAACGACATAGCACTGGTCCAGCTCTCCTCTTCTGTGACCTTCTCTAAATACATTAAGCCGGTCTGTCTGGCGGCGGCTGGTAGTGTATTTGATGCAGGTACAGAGAGCTGGGTCACTGGATGGGGCAAGTTACAATCTGGAGGTGAGTGAACATTAACAATATAAACAATACTGAAAACCTCAACAGTTTACCTAGAAATGTTTGTTAAAGCCATAAAATGTGTCCTCTGATCTGTGTCACAGGCCGGCTTCCTAATATACTGCAGCAGGTGATGATGCCCATTGTGAGCAACAGTGTCTGTTATAGGGTTCATTTCTGGATCAACAGAATCACAAGCAATATGATTTGTGCTGGATTTTTAAATCAGGAAGAGAAAAGTATCTGTTCGGTAAGATACCAGTCATTCATTTGAACCCTTTTTTAATCCAAAGAAATTTACACAATACTATTCACCTGCAAACTTTACACTGCTAACCTAATATTACTGTTAATACACAGTATATTATTGTAGGCTACTTTCTCGAAAACAACAAATATTACCCAGAATGCATTGTTCTCTATGGTATATTACTGGTTTAATGGAAAACAGTATGTTCCGGACCGAATTTGGACATTCTTTTACAACAACTTTACTGATTTTTCCATTCCTTGCCATGGTTGCTTTCGGCTTGCTCAATGTGGGCATGTAAAATGCATTGTGAAATGACTATCAGTAAAGTTTCTGATTAAACTGCTCACTTAGCAAAGCAGCATGCATCTGACTTTGAAACATGATGCTATAATGCAGTTATAATAATGTTATGCACTGCACTCATATTTATTCTATGAAACCATAGCCTTTGAAATAGAATGTGCATTTCCTGAAGAAAATGTGAGTGGTGCTTCTCTTGTGCACCTACACTGCCCCCTACACTACTAGCATGTTTTTTAGCAAGATGCTAACACGATTAGCATGTTGCTAGCATGTTTTTACCAAGGATGCTAACATGATTAGCATTTTGTTAACATGATACTAACATGATTAGCATGTTGTTGTCATGGTTTTAACAAGATTCTAACACATTTAACATTTTTTAGTATGATATAAACACATTTTGACTTTTTTTCATGTTTTAACCCTAAGCTAATTGCTGTAGAACAGGGCTCTTCATGTAGTTTCATTCGAGGGCGGATTATCAAATCAAAAAGATGAAGTGGGTGAATAAATGAAAATATTCTCACAGTGAGACTTGGTAACCACAGGTAAAACCATACATGGCTACTCACTACCACTGTCGAATGATATTATATGTTATATAGGCATAAAAAAACGCCCAAACACAGGTACAAACTATACCTTAACAAAGACATGAATTATATATTATATAAAAATACACCGAAGTAAACTGAAGTACAGTAGTCAACATTTGAAGTTGATCAAGATCTTTCATCAAAGTTGTCCTAAAACCTTCTTCATTAAACAACATTTTATGATTATTTTGGTCAGTCTTTGTCTAGAAGCTGATAGCAAGAATGAGTAGATGTTCAAAACACATGAAACACAATGGTCCATCATTAATATTTTATTCAGCTTTTAAACCACAATCATTTCAGTGATGTTTCTTTTGTTAAATTTGAATCTGTCACTTTCATAGTGTGAGAACAGCTGGGAGTAAAAATTACGTGTTTTTTTCAGCCTTACTCAGTTTGACTGGTGTGAAACCACACTGACCTTCATAAGTGTTGCATTATGATGAGCTACACAGTTTTGTTAAGATCACACGTAAGCTGTTATATCTCAGAAAACACACACCCACACACACACACACATATTGTTAGTGATATAAAAGCAGCTTCAACCTCCTCATCTCTTAGTTTGAAGAGTTGTCGTCTGGCTGTGAGCGACTAAATTTTCTGGCCTTCTCTCATCGTTGCTCCTACAAAAAAAACAAAATTTGCTAACATTCCCAGGTAATATGAGCTGTAAAGTTATTGTGCACATCTATGCACATATTCTTGTAGAAGTGATATATTGTGTATTTGTATTTCAGCATCTGCGCTTCACTAGATCTGCTGGATCATCTGAGAGATTCGACTGAATCAAGATGCTGCTGATGATTGCAACTCTTCTTCTCATTTCAGCTGCTGTAGGACAGGTGAGCTTGTGTTCTGGTATGAATATTACAGACATGAAGACAGATGATTGATCATTATGATTCCTGTTAATGCAGGATCTCAGAGCGGCTGCTGCTGTTAAAGGACAGATATTTCCATTGGATATGGCAGTGAATTCTGTTGATGACGATTTTAAGGGCTGTAGAGAGAACATGGAAAACCTGGTGAAGACAGAATATCTACAGAAGGAACTCAATAACTCAGCTGAATTTAAAAAGGCTTGGAAAAAAGGTGTAGAACATGGCCAGAAAGATTACAGTAAAGATAACTTGACAAGCAATCATTCAGTTGCCATTTATTTGTACACTGATAAGTTTTTTCGTGATTTCAATAATGACACTCGTTACGGTAAACAAAACTACACAAACAAGACATACAAATGGTATTCACTTCATTTTTTGTTAGCAGATGCGATGCAGATTCTGAAGAAAACACAAAAAGGATGCATGACAACTTATCGTCGTACAAATGTTAAATTTAATGAGAGCGTACTGAACACAACAGTTCGTTTTGGATCATTTGCATCTTCCTCTCTTCATAGTAACAAAACTATTTTTGGAAATGTGTCTTGTTTTAATATCAGTACTTGTTATGGTGCTGAGGTGAGAAAATATTCTAAGTATCCTCGTGAGAGAGAGTGGCTGATTCCTCCGTATGAGATGTTTAATGTCATTGATGTCAAGACAAGAAGAGATCAGAATGATCTCTGGTGTGACACTGTGTTCGTGTTGAATAGCACTGGAACACAAAGTGATCTGAACTGTGCTTTATTCAGGAGACCAAGTCCAAAAAGAAGTATTATGTTTGGAATGGTTTGAATGAACATTTCCACACAAATCAATATAAATGTATCTCTTTCCTCTCAGTGTACTGATTATTTGTCAGAGAATACAACTTCAACAGAATAAAGTTAATTTTGAAGTGACCCAATTCAGTGGCCATGTTTTCTTCATTTACATTATTTTAAAAGGGTTTGCTATTCAGCCATCATTAGGATTAGATTTGGCTATGAGATAAATGTTTTAAAAATAAAATTCTAAATATAGACCTTATGCAATTTTTTATAGAAAAATTAAATCTATATTACTAGTAAACATTACTGTGTTGATGCAAACGGTCTGTTTTGATAAGTAGTCTTAATTAGGATTATCTTTTTGGCAAAATAAAGCAAAAATATTGACAATATTGTGTCACACAGACACAGACACACACACACACACACACACATATATATATATATATATATAAACAATGCATTTGCTAATCAGTCAGTACATGTAAACAGTTTACAAATCACATATATTGTTTGCACATTTTCTTGTGATTATTGACAGGTTGGCTCATGTTTCTTCTATCCAGATATGATCTATTAACAATGTAATGACAAGGCGTCAGACAATTTTGCTTGTTAAGATTAATGAAGGGCCATTGCCTAATTTAGGCCGGCTGTATTGAGGTGTGGTAATAGTGGTTTAATTTCACAATAGTGGAAAATAATGCCCAAGCTTAGGAAAACACAAACATGGCAATGAAGGCCGGTCAGGAGACGTGGACACTGCTCTGTTTGCCTGATTCAGAGATTACTTTGATACCCAAGTTTTTGAGTTGGAAGGAACCACATTTTCCAAATGGCAGAGAAGAGAACAGTTTCCATTAATTTTAAGTGCCGCCCACCCCGTGTGTGTGTGTGTGTGTGTGTGTGTGTGTGTGTGTGTATGTGTATATATATGCACCATGAAGCCTTTACTAGGTCATTACTCAGTCACAAAATTTGTGCTTGTGAAACCACTAAAACACAACATTGAGAAGTGTCGCATTAACAGATGAGCAGATGCATCAAGATCACACTTCATCTATATATAGCTAAAAGCCTCATAATGAGAAATACATCTGTGACAAGACACTATATATGTAACGAAACGGGACACGACATGAGATCCATGTGCAAGCTTTTATTAAACAGTGTTCGTAGTCAGAACAATAGCAGACAGGTATGGCAGAGAGCAGGCAGAATCGTAGTCGGAGAACAGGCAATAGGTCAGGGCGGGCAGATAACAATCATAAGTCCAAGACAGAGCAGATAATCCAAAGGGCAGGCAGCAGAGAATCGTGCACGGAAACAGACAGGATCAGTAACAGGCAGACAAACACAATGACAAACGCTCAGAATTGCAACCAGAGTATACAAGACCTCGCAATGAGTGTGAGGATGTGAATGGCTTAAATAGTCCAGGTAATGTGCTGCAGCTGGGTGTGGGTGATTAGTGATTGGTGGAGTGAGTGTAGGTGATTGCCAGGGAGGATTCTGGGAAATGTAGTCCGGGAACGACTGGAACCGTGACATAATGTCCCCCTCCCGGAAGCGCGTCCTCGCGCCGTGGATGGCACAACCGGGAGGGGGTGGGTGCCCTGGAGACCTACTGGCAGGTGAGGGTGGATGTACAGACGAGTAAGGAGGTCTCAGGGCAGGTCCAGGGACTCTAGGACGCCATGGCGGGTCGGGAGCCTCGGGCAGCCACAGTGGGTCAAGTGCCTCAGGCAACCATGGCAGTTCGGGAACCTTGGGATGCCAAGGTGGGTGGGAGCGTCGGGCCGCCATGGCGGTTCGGGAGCCTTGGGACACCAAGGCAGGTCAGGAGTGTCGGGCAGCCATGGCAGTTCGGGAGCCTTGGGACTCCAGGGCAGGTCCAGGGACTCTAGGCGCCATGGCGGGTCGGGAGCCTCGGGCAGCCACGGCGGGTCAGGTGCCTCGGGCAGCCACGGCGGGTCAGGTGCCTCGGGCAGCCACGGCGGGTCAGGTGCCTCGGGCAACCATGGCAGTTCGGGAACCTTGGGATGCCAAAGTGGGTGGGGAGCGTCGGGCAGCCATGGCAGTTCGGGAGCTTCGGGACGCCAAGGCGGGTCAGGAGCGTCGGGCAGCCATGGTAGTTCGAGAGCCTCGAGCAGCCACGGCGGGTCAAAGGCCGTGGACGGCCATGGTAGTTCTGGAGACCCACCCACAAGTTCCCCACCCACAGGTATATGCCCCCCAGGTACATTTCATTTGTTCAATGAATTTAATTGTTAGTTCAGCCAAAAATGTTAATTCTGTCATTTATCATTTACTCACCCTTGTGTTGTTTAAACCTGAATGACATTCTTTATTCTTCTACATTTACATTTAGTCATTTAGCAGACACTTTTTTTCCCCAAAGCAACGTACAAATGAAAACAACAGAAGCAATCAAATCAACATGAGTGCAACAGTATGCAAGTGCTGTGTTAATTTCCAGTTATTCCAGCGAAGTGCTTCTGAACATAAGTCTAGAACAACAAATTGCTGGTTTTGTTGAACAAGCTTTGTAATAGCCTACATTAATCATTGTGTTCTTGTGTAATCTGAATTAAGTAAAGCCTACTGAACTTCTTGAAGTAAATAAACCTGGATTAAACATAAAGAAATTAAGTTGAGGCAAAATAATCAAGAATCATGTTGCTCAAGTGAAGCCAGAAGAATCATATTTATGTGTTTCAGCCACATGAATGACAGAGTGAAGTCGTATTTACAAGTGGGAAACTGTGAATTCAGACGATACCAGTGTTGCAGAGTTTTGACATGGCAAACATGTCTGTTGTGAATGGAAATGAGTTTGTAAAGTTCTGCACTGTGTTAAAGTCATAATAAGGCAAAGGAGTTTATAGACAAGAAATATGATGTCTACAACTTCATGGCTGATAATAGATTATGGGAAGTGGTTTCACACCAGAGATCTTTCTGATCTGTTCTTAACATCAGTGACAATGACTTAAGTGTTTCATAGAGGAATCAGCAGCTCTTTCTTAAGAACTCAAAGTACGACTGACGTGGAGGAAAGGCATAGACGTATATTTGGACTTTTACGGCAGAAACTCAGAGTGTGAACCCACACACATAAAGCAGACATTCACAAGTGTTGAATTATTAGATAGGCCAACCGTTTTAGATGAGAATCCCCTTACAAAAAATAAGTATACTTAAAGCTCATTTTATGAGCTATACTCAAGTTCAAGTATATTTTAAGTATACTTTATGTAGTAAGTATACTAATATCAATGTACTAGTAGTATACTTGTGAGTGTACTATTTCAATACAACTTTGGACTAAATTGGCCTACTTTTTAGTGTATAAAAGTATACTTAAGTATACTTTAAGTGTAACAGTAGTAAACTTTGAGTACATATCAAACGGCAACCTCCCGTAGTCTCTCTTGAAGCCAACATGGAAGTGACTTAAACTGCAATTCATCAACTGGCTGCTAGAGACAGGCTCCAAAAGGGAGTCAAATCTGTATCTCCCCATGTTAAAATGCCAAGCTTTACAGCACTTACTTTACAGCTTTACTGGTTCAAATTGTTTTTGTCTATACAGCTAATTTTTCCCTGTGAGAGGGGTGAATTTTTATACCTCATCCTTAAAGTTCTGCATAATTAAGGGCGTGGCCACTTGAGTGACATTGACACTGCTGTCACTACTAGCCGTTTGTCTGAGCCGTCCACATTACCTCAGCTAATTCCAGCCACTGAACTTGGCATCTCTGTCATGTTTGTGCTTTTTCTGGATTATTTCATACAATTATCAAATAATATGGCTTGTTGAGCAGTTAATGGTGAAGACATATATACCTCTGTGTACATGTGCACACATGCAGAAGATAAACAGAACACACGCTGTTGGATCATCCTGTCTTTGGCTAAAAGTTTTGTCCGTCAGATTTACTACAATGATAATGGCTGGAGAATATGCATCTCAAGACACCACAAAATCTGACAGCACTGCTACTTGACAGTAAACCTTTAGAACTTTCAAATTATATAACTTATCTTTATCGATATTTTAGATAGTATCTAAGATAGATAGATAGCTCCTTAGCCTGAGCTAACTTGGTCACATTGAGCTAGGCGGGCGTTTCAACCACGTCCCGCCTCTTTGCCCATTTTCAATTATGTGATGCATGGTGATATGCTCCCAAGATGGCGACGGACACTTTTGGGCTTCAAAAATGCTCTTCAGAAACCTATGTCCATATTTTTTTTACAGTCTATGGGAAGAATGCTTGATTACAGTGCCGTTGTCTGTTTTAGAAGGCTATACTGCCATCTAGTGGTAGCAGTTTTTCTTAGACAGCTGTGTGTGGATTGTGCAAGGCTAAACCGTCTCAAAATCCAAATGAATCAAATAGGATCGACTCAGAAACAAGTCAATGAATGCACACGTGTCCACAAATGCAGATCTTACTCATTACATGCACAAATTCTGACCTACATTAATACAAAATCGAAGTTTTGTATTCACGACTACACTGTAAAAATGAATCATCGGTCTTGGAATTTTCATTTAAAAATTAAGGTGATAATTAAAAACAGTATATATATTTTATTAATAAAATTGTGGTTCAGTGTAGTATAGAAAATATTGAGAACATTTCAAGGAAAGAAGGCTACCTATTTATGTTAAGAGAATTAGCTCAATTATGCGGTTTTATTTAGAGACACAATTGTTAGTTCCCAGCATGCTTTGCATATGGCTGGAAATGGAGAGTAAATATTGAAATTAAGTGTTATTTCATGTGTTTTTGAGTGAAGGGAAACATCTTTTAATGTTTAATGTTCAGTTATGTTTGACATTTAAAAGAGTTTCTGTTATGTTCAAGTTTTGATCGTTACCATTGTGCAGAAGAGTAGAGCTTATGGTTAGGTTGTGGATTACTGCATGCAGTAATACTTGAAAGCATATTGTTTTGTTCAATGAGCAATAACTTTATTATTGCATGTGCAGTAACAGGTTTGTTCTTACTTGTGTTGTGTAGCAGAATACAGTCTTATAATTGTACAACTTAACTTAAAATCAAATATAAACAGGTTATTTCTGTTCATTCTAAATCACATACTTTTGAGAGTCAACTTAAAATAAAAAAGGAGATTTCACTATAAATATTAGTCTATGACACAATCAATTTAAGAGATTTTACATGAGATAGATTCCATTAAAGAATCAAACCTTAAAAACTACTCAAAAATATTATGTGTAATATTGTTACCATATTTTTTTTTTAAGTAAATAGCTCATACCATTTTTTACAGTGTATGTCTCTATTTGTACAAAAGTCTTCACATTCATCTAGTTCTGGATTTTGTACACAGAAGTTGTAAAGTATTATTTTAAATGTAACAACGCACATTTGTGAATCTGTCAAAAAAAGATGGGTAGTTAATAATTTGCTGTTTGTGTGTGGGATGTGAAATGCTTGAAGTCTCAAAATCCAAATGAATCAAATTGGATTGACTCAGAAAAGACGTCAATAAATGCATGCGTCACCTGATCCACAAATGCACATCTTCTTTGTTGCATGCGCATCTCAGGGGCGTAGCGCCGAATCTTGGGCCCTGTGCAAAGACAGTGTGTGGCCTTTGCCAGCATCCCATGATCCACGCAACTTATCCCTTTTTTAAAAATAAATAATAGTGTACAACTATACACAGACATCTGGAGTCTAGAAATGGGTTTAATAAGCTGTTAAAATAAAGACTTTAGCAATATGTCTGCATTGTATTTTAGAGGCTAAAAAGAGATGAAAGTTCTCAGTTGGCATATACATAGACAAGCATAAAAAATGTCTCTGTTCATTGAAGTCATAGTGAAATTGTCCATTGTGCTTGGAGTAATATAATGTTTGCAGGACAGTAGCAACAGCTCTGTATTTTCTCTCCATTTGTAGACTATTTGTCTTAATGTGATGAACACCCAGGTCTTTGGACATGATTTTGTAGTTTTTTCCAGCTTTCTGCATCTCTATAATGTGTCTTTAGGTCCTGTGAATATTGTCCGGATGGATGAATGCTTCACACTAACCAATCTATTTTCAGAAGAACAGATTTTGATAGTGAAAAGTAAAGGAGATATGACTGAAATGTAAGAATCTGTCAAACAAATAGCGTAAAGGTTGATTTCTGTGTGTGTGTTTGCAATTATTTCTATCATATATACCACAAATAGTTAAGTACAATACAAACACTTTCACTTTCTGCTTTGCCATGTGATTTCAAGGAACTGCTGTGATGTGATTTCAAAGAAATCCTGTGTCCTGGACAGATAAATACCAGCAGTGAGCTTTCATTTGCTATTTGCACCTCTGGAGGTGGACAGAAGATACAGAAATCAACACTCAGGTTTGTCTTTTTATCACTTTAACTCCAACTGTTATGTATTACACTTTTACTAATTGTAATTATTTTCATTTTTTATTATTTGAATATATCACTTATTTTATGTTCTTGGTTACTCTTGGTGCATATTGACAGGCTTCAAAAAGACATGACAGACATTTGGCATTCATAGCAAAAGCATCCAGTGGGACTGATGGTAGTCAGTGACAGCTGCCACCCTAAACATGAGCTCGCATATTGATACATGAACAATTTTCGGATTTGCGTATGAAGGAGAGTCACTTGTAATCAACCCTGCAGATATTACCTCTGTAAGTGTAAAGACAGATCGGCAGTTGAGTTGACTGACCGTGTATCTGCAAACTGGAGCGTCAGTAAAACTGAGTCGGAAGAAGAACGTGCTTGTCCAGAGAGTAACTAAGAACTGAAATCTTTACATATCTAATATAGCATACTAAAGCAAACTGTTCATTTGAGTTGCGTATTCTGGTGGGTGTATCTTCACCGAGAGATGCACCGATGTATCAGCCGCTGATATTTATGGGCTGATTTTTCATCAATTTACAACCATCAGGATATCGGCCATAGCATGAAAAAGGCCGATATAACAAACCAATGGTTTATTAATTAACTGTGTGAAGGCACTGAGCTGTATTATGTCTGTTGCATAATCCAAGATTAATCCATAATCTAATATTCCTGCTGTCTGCGTTTTAATGTTAATCAAACAGCAATAGACAAAAAGGATTAATATATAGGGCCTTATGATTTCCGCAATGCGGAAAACACAGATGGAAGTGTGGAATCCAGTCAGAAAAACGGAATTCACTGTATAACAAGGAATGTCACAGAATTTTTCAAAGTTTTGATGAATAAATAAAAAGTAGGTCAGTACACTTAAATCAAATCATGATATAGATGAGTATCTATGAATATTAAACCACAAAAAAATATTCAAATATGAATTCTGCATGTTGTGCGTCTTTGTGAATGAATGGCGCAGATGTGCGGTTTCATTTACCTCACACACATGCTGAAAAATGTGTGACGCTCACAATGTTTTTCAGCCTCTGCCGCCTCACTAGATGAGGATATGAATACATGAACTTCATCTCCAGAGCTGCTCTGAGAGAATTTTACCATTTCATTTGAGAAAATCTACAGTCATATCAAAAACACACAGAAACTTGAAAGTCTTCATGGCAACCCGTCAAAATAAAAGTTCAGTTTAATTTGTAGTAATTGTGACAGAAATATTTTACTGCTGTACAGTAGAATTTAGCTATATCTCAATGTAATAATAATATATGAATTTAATTTATATGGTGAAGTATATGATGGTGTTATTTTACATTTGTTTACTTTATTTATGCATCTGAAAACTGGAGATGGTCCTCACTGCAGAACACGAGATCTAGATCCAACTCCTCCCACTCTACATATCCCCAAACCTACCCGTTTCCACTCCCTGGATCTAAACCTACCCATCTTCACCCCCTGGATCTCGTGTGTTCTGCAGTGAGGGGCTACTGGGAAACTGTTAAACCTACCTAAAAGCTCTGCTTATTTCATATGTTGGCTAAATTTGTTCTGTTGTATTTATGTATTATGTTGGCCTGCTGAATGTTAAATGAATCCAAACCATGTTCATTAGAAATTATTTGATGATGCAGCAATAAACTAGCTATTAAACTAGTTAGTAGTATAACTTAATGCATTTTTAAACTTTGCTGATTTGATCAAAACACTATCCATTTTAATGACCAATGTTAATGACAAAAATAACAGAGCAAATGACAAATATCGGAATCGGCCAAACTTGCATTAAAAATATGATTCACATAAACAAATAAACAAACACAGTATGCTTTCTGAATGTTTCTACAGCCAGTGAATTGATTGTCCGATCTGCATTTGTAAATCGTCATGTGTATGTATGTGAATGGCTCTGGATTTTGAGACTGTCCTGTTGAACTCTTTAGTCGACCAGTCATATTGAGCGCATGACTCGAGGAGCACGGGCGTGTCTCTGCAGTGGCATTACGTCATCAGCTTGCGAACACAGTTTAAAGGAATAGACCGATGTAAGCCTGCGGCTGCAGGAATCAGTGTCGCCAATGCCACCTGTCCTGTATTTTTTCTTTCAATAGTGAATAGACCTAATTTAACGAGCACTTGATGCTTAAGAGTGACATTTGTACAACATGCTGCAGTGTTAAATTAATACACACTAATTGTTTTTCCTGCATTTTCAGCATTAAACACCTTTCGTTTGACATCTGGACGGCAGCCACAAACATCTTCATTCATGTTGTTTCTTTTTTATATGCATTATCTTTCCTTATGTACTAATTTCTTAAAATATTCAATATTCATTCACTCATTACTTTTCATTATAATTTACTTTACTGTTACTTTTTGTTTACTTATGTATATGTAGGCCTATGTATGTTGTGTGCTGTATTGTCATCTTAACTTCACAGTTGTGACTCATTTCCTTTTTTATTTTGGCATTGTTACATTATACAATAACAGCTGTAGAATTTATGCTGATCAGACAAAGACTAATCTGGTCAGATAAAATTCACCTAAGATCATTCAATAAAATCTTTTTTTTTTATTCATAAGAATTTGCTTTCTGTTATTTGTCTGTCTGCATGTCTTTTGTAAAAGAGTTAACATGGCAAGCTGTTGACATGGTGTTAAATAGGCTACCAGACCAAAATCTGATACGTCAGGTCAAGTGAAGACTGGATCTTACACATTTAATTCCTTAACTTTTCACCTGATGTATAACACTGATAAAACTTTTGGCATTAAACTTTATATAGTTTAAAAGAAAGCACAAGACTCTGACTGGAACAGCTAGTGATGCAGTCAAGACCTCCTAGAAAGCACCAAGTCAAGGCCAAGACCAGAGTGTGTCCAGACCAAGACAAGACCAAGACTTTGAGGGGTTGAGACAGAGACCAAGGCCAGACCAGCACTCCTCACATTCATCTTGATAAAATAATAAACATTAATTTGAACTACAATTACAAATGCAAAATAATTTTATAAGAAGTTTTAAAGATACATTTTTGAATATAGAAATATGATGGTAAAACAAATACAATTATTCTTTTTAATATGATACTAAAACCGCCAAGAGGTAGCGGTAAACCACTGGATGAGTGAGACGCAAATCATTTATTCAACCGATTCTTTTAAAGCACTTGATTCATTCAGCAGTGAAACACCACTTGTGTTTTGCTGGGAAACACACAACAGTTCTGTTGTGGATTTGTTTGGAACTATTTTAGATCAAATACTTGTCAAAATTTAAGTCATTTTACATGACAACTGCGTTTTGCTAGACTGAGAATTGAAACCGGTTTCAAAGTGTGAGTTTTTGAAAAAGATACCGTTATCATTTACACATTATCTGTGTAAAGTTAAAAAAAATGCAAATCTGTAAAAACGGTGACCGCATGCACATGCGTATTACGTGTTCAGTCTATAGGCATGTGCGTTTGAATGCTTATGTGCACAGGCTCGTAGTCTTTCTTTACAAAGTGACATTGCCAATCATGATTACATATTATTTACACAATGGCAGTAAGTTGTTCACAATACATTGATTCTCCTTTTTATTTTTTTTTAACATTTATATTTTTTTCGTGATTCTTCGAGTTTTTTCCGGTTGTGAGAGGGAAATATAGATGAAATATAGTTAAATATAAATGAAATATATATATGAAGTAATATAATAATAATAATAATAATAATTGAAATATACTTGAAATATTTGATTTAGCAGTGATATTGCTGTGAATTTCATGTTTTTCAATATTTGTTTTTGTAATGTTGCTGTTTTCTAAATTTACTTAATTTAAATTTAAAAATGTTTTAAAATCATAAGATATGATTTTGTTTTATTCAGTGTTACTATCAGCAAGCACTAACAGGTACATTAGTGTTAGTATTTTGAAGTTTTAACTGTCCATACATTGCAGTTTAAAAAGAATCTGTTGAGGCTCTTGTTGGTGAATAGAATATATTTTTGGAATATATTTTTTCTGTCAAAATAGTACAAGATTATCCTACAATATATGACATCAAATAAGGGTTAGCACAAAAGTAATCTAAATGTAATCCAAAAGTAGTCAGATGACATTACCAAAATGTGTAATCTATTACTGATTAAAATTTTGTCATGTAACTGATCAACAATCTACCCAGCTCTGGACACGGTAGACGTAGGATCCACAGCGAGACCAATGAGTACTTGTGCACCACCAACCCTCTACCAGATACCTTCAGACATAACCTGCACTCTCTTTCTCCTGCTCATCTTTCCTCTGTCGTGCCATCCTCCCTTCCCTCACCCACACAATTCTTATCTCTGGATGTGAATACAGCTACAGACACTTTATGTTCTACTTCAACTTCTTCTCTAGACAAAGTTTGTCCTCTCTCATCCAGGCCAGCACATGCCACTCCTCTAACCACTGGTTATCTGATGTTCTTCGTGAACACCGGACCAAACTCAGGGTGACAGAGAGAAAGTGGCGCAAATCCAAAGACCAATCTGACCTAGTTAAGTATCAGTCTCTGCTCTCATCCTTTTCTGATGAGGTTCATGCCGCTAAATCTACATATTTCCAAAACAAGATCAACAGCACTTCAAACACATGTACATTTTTCAAAACATTCAACTCTCTCCTATGTTCCTCTCCACCACCACCCACCACCTCTTTAACTGCTGATGATTTTGCCAATTTCTTCACTGACAAAACAACAAACATCAGCAGTCAGTTCTCAGTTCCACACACACAGGAACTCAGACCTTCCACATCCACAGCCACAAATCTTCTATTCCCTCACTGAGGCAGAAGTATCCAAACTTCTCCTCTCCAGTCATCCCACCACCTGCCCTCTAGATCCCATCCCCTCACACCTTCTACAAGCCATCTCTCCCACACTTCTACCAGCACTCACACATTATCAACATCTCTCCACACAGGCATTTTCCTTACCGCATTACCATGCAGGCTCGGGTAACCCCACTGCTGAAAAAACCCACATTAAACACGTCACTTGTAGACAGTTACAGAACCCTCTCTCTCCTACCATTCATAGCAAAAACACTTGAACGGGTTGTGTTCAACCAGGTGTCATCTTTCCTTTCACAAAATAACCAACTGGACGCCAAACAATCAGGCTTCAAGAGCGGTCATTCAACTGAGACTGCATTACTATCGGTCACTGAATCCCTGCGGATTGTGAAGGCTGATTCCAAACATCAGTTCTCATTCTGTTAGATCTATCGGCTGCCTTTGATATTGTGAATCATCAGATCCTTCTGTCCACCCTCTCATCACTGGGCATCACAGGTACTCTTCACTGGTTTGAATCCTATCTCACAGGTAGGTCTTTCAGAGTTGCCTGGATAGGGGAGGTATCTAAAGTTCATCAACTGATCACAGGAGTTCCTCAGGGTTCAGTTCTTGGACCTCTCCTCTTCTCCATATACACTACATCACTGGGTCTCATCATACAGGTACATGGTTTCTCCTACCATTGCTATGCTGATGACACGCAGCTCTTCCTTTCATTTCATCCAGATGATCCCACAGTAGCTGCACAAATCTCAAACTGTCTGGCGGACATCTCGGCATGGATGAAGGAACATCACCTGCAGCTCAACCAGGCAAAGACTGAGCTTCTTGTCTTCCCTGCCAATCCAACTCTACAGCACGATTTTACCATCCAGCTAGGTACTTCATTGATTACCCCATCAAGGTCGGCCAGAAAACTCAGAGTAATCTTTGATGACCAACTGAACTTTAAAGAACACATTGCAAAGACAGCTCGGTCATGCAGATTTGTACTACACAACATTAGGAAAATCAGGCCTTTTCAAACACAACATGCAACACAACTTCTCATCCAGGCCCTGGTCATTTCTAGGCTTGATTACTGCAATGCTCTTCTGGCTGGACTTCCATCATGTGCAAACAAACCTCTACAAATGATTCAGAACGCTGCAGCATGTCTTGTCTTTAATGAGCCCAAAAGAGCCCATGTCACGCTTCTCTTCATCTCTCTGCACTGGCTACCACTTGCTGCTCGCATCAAGTTCAAAGCGTTGACGCTTGCTTACAGATCTACCACAGGCTCAGCACCCTCCGACTTCCACTCACTCTTACGAGTCTACATCCTTACCAGAAGCCTGCTATCGCTAATTGCGCGAAGGCTTGTGGTACCATCACAAAGAGGCACTAAATCGCTCTTCAGAACATTCTCGTTCTCTGTTCCTTGCTGGTGGAATGGTCTCCCCGCCTCCATCCAGAATGCAGAATCCCTGGCAATATTCAAAAGACATCTGAAAACTCATCTCTTTCGGGAGCAATTTTTTAAAGCAATCTTAAAAAAAAAAAACTTCCTTCAATCCCTCCATATTCTAGCATATACTACTCTAAGCAAGGTCTGAAACTTGTATTGTGGAGCACATTTTGCGTCTATTTGGCTCTCTGTGATGACTCACTATTGTACTTCTCACTTGTAAGTCGCTTTGGATAAAAGCGTATGCTAAATGAATAGATGTAAATTTAAATCAGTATAGAAGCCCAATTATTACAATCAACGACCATCATTTGAAGTGTCACAAAATTCTGAAATTTACAGAAGTAGGAATTAATAAGGTACAAAAGAGAAAAGAAACCAATATGTACTTTTAAATTAATAATATGTTCACATAAATTTGTCCAAAGATGCAGTCTGTTGATTTTCAACTTAAAAACTGTTCAATTCTTGTTGCAGTTGGTGAATTGTCTTGTCAGTCTCTCCTGGCTGGCTCGCCAAATTGTTAGATTACTCTATGTTAATTTAACATAGACATTTTGCTGTGTGCAATTACATAAATCTTATCGGTTTCATGTATGTATGACCGACAAACATGAATCACATTCAGTTTATTAATACAATTACATAAATCTGACCTGTTTCAATTATGTATGACTGACAAAAATATGAATCACATCCAGTTATTAATTTATGTTAAAACTATGAAAATGTATATATGGAAATCAAAATACATAAATATTAAATTAAGACAAATGTTTTTTTTGAGCGTATTTATAATGCATTCTAAGACTATTCCACACCACCCTCACGCATTCTTTGCCGCCTTATACATGACATTAGAAAAAACAACTTACATGAATGTGATTAACCAGACTGTAAAATAACACTTTTTTTTTTTTTGTGCACCTTAAATTGTATATAAATGTTTATATTGTATATTTAAATGTGTCTTTGCTTATCATTTTCAGGACAAGAACAAAAATAACCAATAAGCTGGACATAAATAAAAATAACAGCTGCACACACACTTGTGTTATAACGCTTCTAAATATCAATTGAAAAGGTTTGTTAAAATGGGATTGACCTTCTGATTTCTAGTTTCTTTTTGTATATTTAAATATTAAGCTACCTATTAAATCTACATGCTTTTTCAATATTACTACTACGTATGTATTACATACATATGTTTATCGAATAAAACAGAAAAAGACCACTTATAAATATTATGACCACATTATAAAGCTTTTTAGATGTTTAAAAAAAGACATTTTGTATTTGTCACTTTTTTTTTTTTAAGTAGTAATAGATGACACATAAGATGTAGTATGATACTGTGCAGATCTTAAGCATTATGCATGTATTATGAATTATAATACGCTTAGGGGCCCGTTCACATATCGCGTCTTTTCCACGCGCAAGTCAGTTATTTCAAATGTAGCCGCGCGGCAGGTGCTTATAATGGAAGAGACGTAGTTGAGACGTGCATGTGGTGTTCAGAATGCAGCAAGCGCACCGCAGGTCATGTGACAAGAACCAACCTATCAGCTTCGACCTTTCCGTAACAAAACATCGAAAGCTCAGCCGAACAGCTGATCATAGCTGTACAGGGTGGTTTTTATATCTCATCTCCAAAAAATATATTTAGTAGTAAAGCTAATGCAAGGGATAGAAATCAATTAATCCTTTTGTGATACTTCTGTCATTGTGGAGAGCGCAGTTCATGGTTGCATAGCAATGACAGACACCACGGGAGCGCAAGCGCTTGTGGAAAAGAAGAAGAAGCGGAGCGGCCGTGCTTTCCATGGTTTTTTAGACATGATATGTGAACGGCCCCTTATGATGCATTATAAATAAAGGCTTAGAAAAGTTACCAAATTTACTTTTCTCTCCAGTGAAATAATAGCAGATCCAAATCAACATGATGTCCAAGTTTTGCTTCTGGCAGAACAAGAAGAAGAAGAAGAATAAGCAGAAAGAAAGTGATCTGGTTAAAAAGGAAGATAATGAAGAAACATTTAATAAGAAGCAAACTTCAGTTCCTGTCACATCACAAGTTCAAACCACTAAAGCCAAGGACAGCACAGACCCCAGTCCTAAAGCAAATACATCGGGAAGAGAAAATCAGGCAGATGATGAACACAAGGTAAATGGTACATATGTGTTGTCTTACAACATCACACTAAAAATAAATAAAATGTTCCATATACACTCAGTAGCCATTTCATTAGGTCACCTGTTCATTAATATAAGTATATCATCAGCTAATCATGGCAGCAACTCAATGCATAAAAGTTTACACATGCTCAAACAGTTATAGTCATAGTGCCACCAACTGGCAGCAGGAAAATACAAATGACTTTGAGGTAGTCCTCCAATAATTAAATGCATATTGCCCTCCGTGCTCTTGTTTTCCTAAAGCTACCAGGTGGCGGTGCCACCAGTGAGAGGGCCCTACCACAGTAAATTACCTGGTGTTAAAGTGTTAGTTCACCCAAAAATGAAAATTCTGTCATTAATTACTCACTCTCATGTCGTTCCACACCCGTAAGACCTTTGTTCATCTTCAGAACACAAATTAAGATATTTTTGTTGAAATCCGATGGCTCAGTGAGGCCTGCATTGAGAGCAAGATCATTAACACTTTCAGATGTCCAGAAAGCTACTAAAGACATTTGAAACAGTTCATGTGACTACAGTGGTTCAACCATAATGTTATGAAGTGACAAGAATACTTTTGTGTGCCAAAAACAAAATAATGACTTTTTCAACAATATCTAGTGATGGCGATTTCAAAACACTGTTTCATGAAGCTTCAAAGCTTTACGAATCTTTTGTTTCGGTGGTTCGGAGTGTGTATCAATCTGCCAAACGTCATAAGCGTTTCGAAATTTCATTGGTTCACCATTGGAGGGCGTGACTTTGGCAGTTTGATACACGCTCCTAACCACTGATTCGAAACAAATTATTCGTAAAGCTTAATGAAGCAGTGTTTTGAAATCGACTATCATTAGATATTGTTGAATAAAATCGTTACTTTGTTTTTTGGCGCACAAAACATTCGCTTCATAACATTAAGGTTGAACTAACCCTTTAAATTAACACCGCTCTGTGTTCATATGGGAACTGACAGCAGGGTGAAAAAGGGATTAGTCCACTTTAAAATAAAATTTTCCTGATAATTTACTCACCCCCATGTCATCCAAGATGTCCATTTCCTTCTTTCTTCAGTCGAAAAGAAATGAAGGTTTTTTTCTAAAAAAATGCAACTGTATATGGTTTATAAACACAAATGATCGCATTGCAAGTGGTTCCGCCATTCCGCCTTCCGTATTCTTCAAAAGCTGACGCCTATGTCCCTACGCCTTCCTATTCTACTTACGTAAGTTGAAGTTATGCAGTTGAACGATGTTTGATTACAAGTCCATTTAGAATTGTTTTTGGAACAATTCAATGTAGTTTATATATAAAACAGTTTCTGTGGGATTTTCAGTGGATTTCAACTCTGTGTCACTCAGAGGTCACTCAGTTCTCACACTGTTTTGAATCTCCATTTCGGGATCAAACAACCAAACACCATTATCTTGGTGGGGCTCGGCTCAAACCAATCCCTCTTTACAAACTGCTTAAGGTTGACATCTCCTTCCTCAGCTAGGCTCAACTTTTACAAGCTTGCAAGGCCATAAAGTACTAAGCTGGGGGGTTTTGTAGACTGAATGGAGCCAAAAATGAAAGATCTTCTGAATTAGAGTCCTGAGTGTTGATTCAGAATACCATGGGATATTCTGTTTGAATGAATCATCTACAATATTCATTTGTGTCTGTTTCACCCTCAAATCCTACAAAGTCGTGGCCATGAGAAAAATATGTTGTTCCCTCAACATAGGATCTCAAGGCCATGACTTTACATCGCGTGGCCATGAAATAAGATTGTTGTTACCTCGAAAAATGAAGTTAATATGATGTTCCCATAAATATTTATCTTGTGGCCACGACATATTATCACGTTATCACATGGTTTGGTTTTTGGGTAGTCATAAGTGAGTCTGATATGGCGGAATGGAAGCTACTTGGCTCCGTCTCACTGGGTCAAGCTCTTTCTCGTAGCAGGTTAAGTCAGCCTGTGTTTCATGTGTTTCGGTTGTAGAAATCTTTCAGACTGGACGGCGCGGGTCAGAGTGATGAGGCGAGGGTCCTGGTCATAAACACCGGTGGAACCATTGGAATGATGTATCATAATAACGGTAAACACTATCAGCAGCGCTCACACACCTGCCTACATGAGGCACATATATACATATGATTTATGGGGGCAGTTTAAATAGTCAGTGTAAAGATTTATGCATGGGTCTTTGGAAAGTAGTCTAATTATTATCTTTCGGACAAACCTAGAATCTATTAATGTGATAAATATCAAACCAAGTGGCATCTGTAAATTAATGATGCTCTATTCTAGATTTCACCTAATTCCAATTTTTCTGAGCATGTATGCCATGATGTAACATGATATAACATTTAGGATGCTGATCTTGTTTTATGACTTAATTAGCAAATTATATGAACAGACAAATATTTGCCTTCTGTAAACAGTTGTTGGTGTTTTGCGAGAATTCTGACACTGGACTTTAGTGTCATTTCCTGCACAATGCTACTTGAATTGACTTACAAAAACTAATCTTTATCTTTAAAAAGTATCTTCTCTAAAACAAACACTTATAAAAAAGAATTTGCATGGTCAAAACACAAAAACTTCCAGCTTTATTAAAAACGTAGTTTATCTGAGTTCAAGGACAGAGAGTGTACTCAGAAATACAGAAATACAACAAACACTGACTTTTTTTCCACCCCAAACCTGATTTTATCTTTCATTCTGCCACAAACACAGGGTCTGTGAAAATCAACCTTCATATGTGAACAGAGTAATGCATTGCAATGCAAAGTAATGCATTACAATATTGTGTTATTACTTAAAAAAGTAACTAATTGCATTACTTAGTTACTTTTAATTGAAAACTAATGCGTTACATTACTTTTTCTCACCTGGGCTGGGCTTGCTAACAAAAAAATTAACAATAACACTTTAGCAATAAAAAACCCCACAAATGTGATGTTTAAAGTAATTTTTCCGTATTCGTATGGTAGAATTGGATCATCAAATGTCGCATTAAAAACACTGGCTGATAAAGTGAGATTAAATACACATATTTGTGTTATTAAACATTTAATCATTTCAGGTTTGCATTTCACTGTTTTTATTAATTTCTATGAAAACTGAATCTGTTTCGAGTAAATACATGCTCACATTTAGTCTGTAACTACAATAACATCATGTTTATATAGTGCACAACACCTCAACAAGAGAGCCGTCAGTCAATAAATGGAAAACAAAGTAACTTATTTGAAAAAGTAACTGAGATATTTTGTCGTAAATGTAAAAGTCATGTGTTACTTTACTAGATAGTTTAAAAAAGTAATCTGACGTAACTTGAGTTACTTGTAATGCGTCACCCCACAAAAAAGGTTTAAATCCACAAACCTTCATTTTGTGTGAAGGAAGACCTTTGACTATCTTTGTACTTTGTGTATAGTTTTTTATAATCTTTTGCAAAATGTGATTGAAATTTAAACTGCACAATTATTGTGTTTATTAAATATTATTAGATCGATTAGATCGAATAACCACTATCATGCAATTAATCAATAATTGCGACAGGTCTACACATAGTTATTTCATATGTAAGCCATTTTTTTTCATTGAACTTCCAGCATACATAATATAAAATTAGTAACACTAGATACAATATTTTTATTCTACCCTGTAAAAAGGAATGTGGTTCAAAATATAAAAATGTGCAAAATGATACAATATTAGCATAGCATACGCAGTATCAAATATTCAAGATGGTCTTTTTGGCTTCATAGCTGATGCTGAATTCTGGTCAAAGAAACTTGAGGCAAGCAAACATGAAAATCCATATGATTGTATGGTGTGTGTATGAATTTGGTGCATTTGTTCATAACTTTTTACAGGCTTTTCTTCTATATTTGCAGTTCTGTATCCAGAACCTAATGCTTTTGTTGAAACTCTACGTAACATCTCTATTCTGCATGATGAGCAGTACGGTTTACCTCAGGAGAACACGCTGGTGCTGCCGTAAGTTCCCATGCAGATGCACACAAATATGCGATCAAGTTAGAAGTTTGGAGGTGCTGTCCTATTTATAGATCCAGACACTAGATGCATTCATCTATTTGTACACAAAATACAGGTTTGAATTGTTGGTTTCTAATTTTATTACAGTTCTAATGGATACTGAATCTGTTCTGAGCAAGTGAAACAAGTAAATGCATGCTCACATTTAGTCTGTAACTACAATAACCATAATGTTTATATAGTTTATATAAAATATATGTTTTAAATATAATATGTGTTATATGGACTATATGTCATGGTTGTGTGAAGCATGCTAGAGATGCACCAATGCAAAACTTTTAGCTTTGAAAAAAATGTAACTAATAATTTTATATATTAAATCTTAAAGTGCCCCTATGCTTTTTCGAATATTACCTTTCATGCAATGTGAAAAATAGCTGTTTGTGAATGTAAAAGGTCTGCAAAGTTAAAGATCAAAGTGTATGAAAAATAAAGTTACTGTCTCCTAAAAGAAAGAATTGATTCTGAACTGCCAAAACGAGTCGTCAGTGATTGCAGTTTCACTTCCTGTTACAGACATATGTAGGTTTGTAACAAATGTGCAGAATTCCAGCCTATGATCTTCACTGGCTGCCCGCTAACAACAAACAAAGAGTTTGTTTAGTGTTGTTGCTGTTCTGCACTTCAAAAGCTAATCCACTTTGCACTGAGCTTGAATTGATATGGTAAAACCAACACCATTGTTACTGTTTGTATCACTGTGTATCAAGTGCTGAAGATGATCCAGAGCTGAAATTCAGATATGGTAATATGCGTTTTGGTTCTGAATAGGGGTGTCGCAATATACCGGTATTGACGATAATCATGATATTCAAAGCATGAAATATCGATATCGTGTTAATTTAGGGTGTGACAATATACCGGTATTGGCGATAACCACAATATTTAAAATGAATAGGACGCTTGATATCATGACATGTAAATACTCCAGCGCCAGTACCTGGTTGACCTCTCAGGTGGCAGTATTGCACCTTAACGTTGACACCTGTCAAACAAGATGAAGACGCAGCGAGCGCAGCTATAGAAGAAGAACCATGTCTTCTGAGCGGGAGAGTGAGAGGCTCTGTCCACACCCAAAAATGTTACATGTATTTGTCACAGACACGTCAGGTTCCAACATCACAGCGCACTCAATCCCCGGAGTACTAATCATCTGCACCTGCACCTCATCTACTCACTCATCACCTCCAGCATATAACACACTCACACACATTCACTCACTGTCCGGTCTCGTACGCTCATAGAATGCTATATGCTTACCTCTTGGACTCCATTGAAGCTACCTACCTGTCTCCTTCGTCTCCAAGTCTCCTCGTGTTGTTCCAGTTTGTGTGTGAGTGTCTCCAGTCATCCTCGTCAGCCATCTCTTCACCTCATCTTCGTTCATCACTCCTGCAAACCAACAAAGGACAGTATCACTATTTATCACCACCTTCACTACTTACTACATTCATCTTCACTTACCTGCACTACCGTCTGCTCTGCTGTGTGTGATAATAAAGTCCTGTTTACCGTTACCTCTGCCTCTGCCCAGTCTGTATTGTAACAGTATTGTTAATATTGTTTTTTTTTTCTTTATTTCGAAAATTTCAAAATTATGAACAGCAGAACACAACAGACAAATGTTTGTGTTATACTGACTGAATCCGCGTTTAGAACAAAATCAGTTTAATGATTAAATGACCCATTCAATAAAGACGGTCACTTGCTTGCTACCTGAATGAATCAGTCATTTGAACAAATCGGTTGAATAAATAAATGACTCGCTCATTAAGACAGTGACTTGCTGCCACCTACTGGCAGTTTAGTTTCATATTAAAAGTACATTTTAATTCAAAAGTTAAAATTAGAAGAAATTCCATATTCAAATGTAAATTTATGTTGACAAATTGTAAATGCTGTCTAAATATATTAATGCCACTTCTCATTCTGTGTCACCTCTGTATTGCAAAGATAGATTTTGTTGATAATGATTTCATTTGATTGGTAACAGCCATAATGTATAGGCTAGTATTAATTTTTATTTCTTCAGGTCTTAAAAAGCGAAATGCGTTATATATAAAGCGGCAGTGTTAGATTCTGTGAGTGAGCACAGTAGTTATCATATTTGAAGTAGGCTCTTGGAAACGACGGGTTTAGAGAAACTGTATCTTTGATCGAGCCATTTAGAAGCTGAGAAAAGAGGTGATGCTGCAATGTATATTATGAGAAAATTAAAGTGTTTTTTTGTTGTTGTTTTTTTGACCTTGGAAGCATGTAAAGCTTTTGTAGGAGACCTTAAAAAAGTGGAACCTTTAAAATAGCATAATAGGGGCACTTTAAGGGTCTTTATAGCTCATACACTGCTAAACAAGGCCTGGGCTGCACCCTCCTTCATGTCTTTAGTAGATGTCATGTGGGTTTTTTTGGTAAATCATTTAGATCTATTGCTCTATTAGCTCATCTGTGCTACTAACATGGGCGGCCCAATGTAACAGCAGCATGAATATGTATGTGGTTTTAGGATATGCCGTCCATTTTTAATTGTTAAGACCGGTCATACTAATCTGGCCACTAAATGATGGAAAATCCCCCAGCACTCCCCTCTTCATTACAATAACACTATGAACCGACCCAGAGCTATGAGCAAAGTCTGAAGTCTGCTGCTTCACAACATTTACTCTTCCACTGACGCAAAAATGTTTTTTGATTTAACTACAGGAGATGCCCCTGAAATCAGTCAGACTCTCACTGTCAATGAATAATCTATCTTTTTTTTTTTTTTTTTTTTAGTTGATCTAGCTTAGTGTTTCTCAACGGGGGCATTCAGAGAACAACGGGGGGTGTTGGAAGCAAGATTTTTGAAAGGGGGCGTTCACGAGTTTACACCAAAGATCCAGGCAAGATAAGATTAAACGTGTAATTACTTGCAAAAGAATTGCCTACAACATTCTAAAATCTGCCAGTTTAATGCAACATGTAAACTATGTATAGTTTCTTTTACAACGACTCAATAATTTTTCCAGTCATAGACCAGTGCTCAAGCGCTGACAACAATCTGGTGGTGGCTAGAATCCAGCGCTGACTAGAGTCACGCAGCGGAGGAATGGAAAGTTGACAAGCCATTAAAAACGTATTGACTTAAGAATCGCTTATATTTTCAAATACTTTCAATAAATCATGTTCCCATTCACTCCAATGACAAATTTTAAAAAGAATTAAACTAAATTCTATTTATAAGGTAAAACTTTTACATTTACTTAATAGGCATTAACTAATGCCAATGCCAAAATGTTTTCTTTGTTCACCTAGTAATATACTAATCAGGCATTATTGTTGACTTCCAAGACTGTAAGGAGAAAATGACAATTTGATGACCATAGATTCTAGCTAAACTAACCCATGTTTGCCTAATGGTCTTTGCTTTTAAATAAGAAGTTTTTACTTTAATTTTAGAGCTTTTTGTCAATGTTTGGGCACTTTTTGTTTGTTTGTTTGTTTGTTTATAGAATAAATTTTAAAATTTTGCTGTTTTTTTAAACATTCTATCTCCTTCAACCCCCAGACTGTCCAATCAGAATAAGAGGATTGTATATACAGTTTTAGAGTACTCTCCCCTCCTCGACTCCTGTAATATGAAGACAGAGGACTGGGCCAGGATTGGAACAGACATTGAGGTGCTTCATTTTTAACATCTTTATGTTTGGCTTTGAGTTGCAGGGCTTTTTACTTACTTTTTCTTAATATTTCGCTGGGTTATGATTGCGACTGAAATGGTCGTGCTGTAAAATACAAAGTTAGACATGACTGAAAATACTGATTTGTGAACAGAGCTGAATTGATTCTGTTTTTTGTTTTACAAAAAAGAATCTTTTTGTAAAGTTGTAATTGTAGGTAATCTTCAAATTTCTTGAAGGTAGATCAGTGAACAGGTCAACTTTTTTTTTTTAGTTGGTATGTCAAAATCCATACTGAGATTTTCAAAGATTTTTCCCTCATGTTCACAGAAATACTATGAGCAATATGATGGTTTTGTCGTTCTGCACGGCACAGACACCATGGCTTACACCGCTTCTGCCTTATCCTTCATGTGTGAGAATCTGGGAAAGCCTGTCATCTTCACTGGCTCACAGGTAACACAATTTACTCACCTTTGTGTTGCACAAATTGAGCATTTTAAAGAACACCTGGCTCACTTGTAACGTTTGTTTCGGAACCTGGTGTATTTTCTCCCTTAGTTTGGTTCATTTAGGCATATGTGAACACTTGGATCCGCACCAAAACAATTGCTCTGAGAGGCCTCTGTCTGACTGAAATCAAACTCTGGGGCGGGTTGGTTGAGGTGAGAACCAATCCAACCCACCCACATAGCAACCGATCTTTGCCTGAATGTGTCCTCAAGCTGGCACTGCTGGCCTCCTGACCGCAATGGCATGTATCCTGTCAGCCAGAGCTGGGCCATGTGTGGCAGTGATGGCACAGCATGATCACGGCAAACTACATGAGGGCCGATTGTTGGTGGGAGGAGTGTGGCCCAGATCAATCCAGTGATCATCTGATCCAAATCAGGATTGTGACCTTAGGCCAATTAAGTGCACTTTTCTTGACTGATTTACAATTTATCTCATTTGAAATGATAACGTTTCATCTGTTATGACTTGGCATTTCAAAGATTAATTTTAAAGAATACTACAGTTTAAAATATTAAATTGATTAAAATTTCTGAGAACTTTATTATTTTCAATAAAACATCCACATCAAATCCTCTGATAATTCTCAATAAGAACTTTAGTATGAAATATATTTATTTATTTATTTATTATAAAATTAGGCGCGTCGAGATGAAAACATCTCAACTTTTCAGAATGCTGCAAGTGCACCGCAGGTCATGTGACAAGAACGAACCAATCAGCTTCGGCCTTTCCGTAACAAAACATCAAAATCTCAGCCGAACAGCTGATCATAGCTATACAGGGTGGTTTTACATCTCATCTCCATAAATATATCTAGTAGTAAAGGTAATGCAAGGGCTAGAAATCAATTTATCCTTTGCTGAAACTTCCTCGTGGAGAGCGTAGTTCATGGTTGCATAGCAACGACCGACGCCACAGGAGCGCAAGCGCTTTGGAGGGAAGGAGAAGCGGTGCGGCCGCACCTTCCATGTGTTTTTAGACATGATATGTGAACGTCCCTTAGGATACTTAATTCTAAGTTCATGTTAAATTTAACATTTTTTTCAGTGACAGACAGACCTATTCAGCTGTTAATCTGAATACAGAAGGTTTTTATTAAACCTTGAAATGTGATCTTGTATGTACAACAAGGAAAATTATTGAATTTGTTTTTTAAATAAATCTTATTTGAATTTCAGTTTCATTTTGTTCAAAATATCATGATACGTATCGTATCGTGAACTCAGTATCGAGATACATACCGTATCGTGACCTGAGCATATCGTTACACCCCTAGAGTTTTCTGGATACAGGCGACCCCATTGTCAAAACGATCCCCATTCACACGGATCCGCAAAATCATCTAAAAACGCTGTATTCTCCTGCCAGGCCATTAGATGGTGATGAAACACTATAGACTTAACATGTAATACTCATGTGCATGATGTCATCATTTTCACAGATTCACGTTTTTTGTTGTTTACATGGAGACTTGCACTTTGAAACCAGTTTTCAAAAGTTTGCATTTTCAGGCACCCAAACGCTGTTGTTGTGAAAATGAACGGACAAAACGCTGTTTACTTTTTTAGTTGAAAATGGTGTTATGTAAGCGGCCCCTAACTCAACCAGGCCCCGCCCCTTTATTTTGAACATGTCTTGGCTGGGAATTAATTAAATGAAGGATATTGTGACGTGTTTGTTTTTGGAAGAAAAATCAAGGCTACAATGTCAGGGAGTTCAGAAACAGTGACACTGATATAGAGAATAACTCCCGCCGGAGGGACTTTGTGCTTTGTCAATTTTTTCATGCTCAAACAGCAACATTACACACTAAATAAAGTTGAAAATATAAAAAAAGCATAATAGGACCCCTTTTAAAGTTACCTCCAATACTAACATTTAACTAGTGGTCATCAAAAAAGCATCAATCATGTTAACTTAACTATAAGCTTCACAACCATCTTGTATGTTGCAGGTGCCCATCTTTGAGATGAGGAATGATGGGAGGGAGAACCTGTTGGGGGCGCTGTTGATAGCAGGACAGTATGTCATCCCTGAGGTGAGGTTTTTTTTTTTTTTTTTAATTCTCTGTGAGTGACGGCTTTGTTGCCATTACAAATGCAGTATGTACAAGATACCGTCTAATATTTGTGATGTTTTTAAGACTCGTGTTTTGGAGGATGTTAGGACTGCAGTTATAAAATAGTTGACAGAATTTGATTATCAATTAGTTTAAGCATTTAACACTATTTAGCATTTAAATAATTTAATTTTAAAATATGGTAGATAGTTTTTAATAAAGTACTATAACTACTATACTATAAAGGAAATAATATTTGATTAAATGTGGTTTTAAGTGTCCTTTGAGATGATTAATGTTTTGCAGTTTATTTTGTTTCTGCCAAGCCAATGAAGCACAATAAAGATATTTTATTATAAATTTATTGGTAATTGTTTTATAATAATTATTATTGTTATAAAAATTTATTTTAACAGTTTAAATTGAGTAATGGACACAAAAAAAGCCCTTTGTGTCTTTCTTCACAGGTTTGCCTGTATTTTCATCATAAGCTGTTCAGGGGCAATCGTGTCACCAAAGTGGACCCTGGAAGCTTTAACGCGTTTACCTCTCCAAACCTGCCGCCATTAGCACAATGCAATGTCGACATCAAAAGTAATTCCTCTTCTGCCAACATTTATACACAGTCCCATATGGGTCTAGTTATAGAATAGTTTTCATAAAAAATTAAAATTCATTTTTTATTTTATTTTTTTATTCTTTTACTTTTTCCTGCCATAGAAATTCATTATATATTGGTTCCTTTTTTAAAAAAAAAATGCAATTACAGTAATTTGAGACTGAGGCTCTTAAAGGGTTAGTTCACCCAAAAAAGAAAATTTGGTCATCCTCAGATTGTTCCAAACCTGTATGAATTTCTTTGTTCTGCTGAACACAAGAGATATTTTAAAGAATAAGCGTAATCCTCCAGGTAATCCGCCTGCGTAGATGTTACTCACACAGCTCTTACTAGCTGGCCTCCATTACATATGGGTAACCAAACAGTTGATGGGACCCAATGACTTCTATAGTATGGGGAAAAAAATAATAATACTATGAAAGTCAGTGGGGCTCATCAACTGTTTGGTTACCAGTTTTCTTCAAAAATATCTTCTTTTGATTTCAGCAGAAGAAAGAAAATGATGACAGAATTTTCATTTTTGGGTGAAACATTCTAGAATTTGGGTGAAACATTTCAGGATTTTTCTCCATATAGTGGACTTAAACCCAACGGGTTGAAGGTCCAAATGTCAGTTTCAGTGCAGCTTCAAAGGGCTCTACATGATCCCAGACGGGAATAAGGGTCTTATCTAGCAAAACATTCATTTTCTAAAAAAAAAATTATATACTTTTTAACCACAAATGCTCGTCTGGCAACCCGTTGGTCCCTATGTTGAAGTCCACTATATGGAGAAAAATCCTGGAATGTTTTCCTTAAAAACCTTAATTTCTTTTCGACTGAAGAAAGAAAGACATGAACATCTTGGATGACATCGGGGTGAGTAAATTATCAGGAAATTTTAATTCTGAAGTGAACTAATCCTTTAAGCTTCAAAAAGGATGCAATAACATTATCGAAGTATTGTAAAAGTGTTCCATGTGATTTCTGTTTATCACTTAAATGAATGTGTCTTCCATTAAGCTGTTATATGATTTCAGAAGATTTGGAAAAGATTGTAAGTCATATAGGCTACTTTTATGATAGTTTATGGTGTTTTTGAATCTTTAATTGCATGGTTTGGAACAACGTTGAATTGAGCGAATGATGACGCTTCAACAAATGTTGAGTAGATGTAATCCATATACTAACCCATATCCATATCCAACTTCAAAAAGTCATCATTGGTAGTTGACAAGTTATTCATTACATTTTTATGAATGTATAAAGGAAGGTTCACTGGCAGAAAACTTTCTTTTACATTTCAGTTACATTTTTAGTACTTTTGTTTTGTGTTTTTGTCATTTTGTTGGTTTTTCCTTTTTTAATGGCGATTTAGTTTTTAATCAATTTGATTTAAATTTTCAATCATTTGCTGTTTAATAATCCTGTGGTGAGAAGAATGAATTACAAAGTACAAATATTAGTCTTGTGTAGATTCAAAATTAATATTAGTTCATAAAAACTGCACATGTAATAACTATGCACAAATAATTAAGAAAAGTTACATTTTTAATAGTATATTATGTCACATTGCAACTCCCTTTTTAGTGATGCAGTGTTATTTATTTTATTCAGACGTGTTGTTTTGAGTATGTTTTATTTCTTACTCTTTAGTTAACTGGGACATTGTGTGGCGACCCAATACAACTGGCACATTCCGTGTCAACACACAATTGAACCCTAAAGTGGGTCTCCTGCGACTCTTCCCAGGAATCACTGCTGATAAAGTAAGGCCATGTGGCAGACATGTTCACAAGACCCTGAAGGCCAAGTCAAGTCTCAAGTCTTTGTTCTATTTTTAGCAACAGTTATTTTAGTTAGTTATTGTAATTAATAGTGTTTTGAAATATCAAAACTGATTTCTACTTTAATGTCTAATAAAGCACACATAGAATTACTTAAATCATTAATTAAATTTTTATTCACAATAAAAAATAACTACTACTTTCACACTAAATAACATTACTATTTGGAATTCAGGGACAACAGTCACCATGAGAAAAAAATGCTGTGTATTTTGAGCTATTTGAGTTGCCGTAGTTTGCTGTTGTAAGGACCACCCATCAGCCCAACGGCGGAATCCAATGGTCTGGGCGAAGGTGTAATGCGTGTACGTCTTTTCAGCGCCCCTGTGAAGTTCACTCGATTTTCAGAATGTAGTTTTAATTGTACTTTAACTGCTTGTTTAATCTGACTCCAATTTCAAATGATCATTACTCTTAGATATTGTTTCTAATTAAGGAACTAATCATTGGTTATGTATTAATTTAGATATTTGATAATTCTTGGTATCCCGTACTTTCAATTATTCGTTCATTACGGATCCGATATCGCACAGGAAGTTACATCGGCCTTATGTACTTCCACGATCACAAATGTGTCAGTTTCTGATTCTTAGTCAGAGGGTGCAGAGTTTACTAATGCATTTGAGTCGAACCGCCACATGCTCGTTCATACAAAAACACAGTTTTCTTAGTCACGATACTGCAACTTGCTAAGCCAGTGACAGACAGAAATCTGAAGGTCTCACATGATGCTCCTTTCATTGAGCCTTCAGTTTGACCTATCCGGACTCAGATTTGCGGAAATATGGACTACTGGTCATAATGATTTCAGAAGAATCCAGAGTAAATCAAATATAACTTTATTTGTCAAGTAAAAATGTATCATGCCAATTACATAGTTGGACAATTAGAAGCCAATTCAAATAATAAACACATAACATTAATCGTTCAAAGGGGGTTTCTGGCTACAGAAGATCCCACATGGCTTTGCACTTTCCCTTAAATACCCAGACCAGAACAAAAGGATTGTAAATATTTACTACACCAACACCTGGCTTTGGGGGAGAGAAGAAGGTTATCAGATATCTTGAAGAGACACCACCCAAAAGGAGAAATTCTCCTGAGTTTTCAATCTTTCTCATAATACCAGTGACTGCTGTGAAATTGAGACCATTTAAAATGATACCAAACATGAAAGGGAAAAACAATAGATACACAAGATACATTATACATAGAATACGCATTCTTGGAGAACTTTTAGTGACTTAAGTCGCTATTTTTTTTTATAACTCATCTGTTTAAATTATATTAAGCCTTAAAGTTCTGCATAATTAAGGGCGTGGTCACTTGAGTGACAGGTGGAGTGCCACTGCTGTCTGTTACCTCAGCTAATTCCAGCCACTGAATTTCATACATTTATCAAATAATATGGCTTGCTGTGCGGTTAATGGTCGAGACAGATGTACGTCTGTGTAGATGTGCACACATGCGGAAGATAAACAGAACACACATTGTTAGATCATCTTGCCATTGGCTAAAAGTTTTACTACAATGACAATGGCTGGAGAATATGCCTCTCAAGACACCACAAAATCCGACAGCATTGCGTCTTTGCTGCTATAGAATTGGCCACTTTGTATGGCAAGCCGTTTTAGTTTAAATTGTTCCCAGTGTTACTCATCGTAAATGCATTTTTACTAGTAAGAATTCAATTAGAGAGCTCCATAAATAAATTCTTACTAGTAACAATTATGATTAGAGAGCTCTCTAATTCAGTTATTACTAGTAAAAAAAATAATTAGAGAGCTCTATAATTCAATTATCACTAGTAAGAATTTCAATTACAGAGCTCTATAATTCAGTTCTTACTAGTAACAATTACAATTAGAGAGCTCTGCAAATGAATTTTTACATGTCTCCATTGACTTCCATTCATTTTTAGTTACTGAGCTCTACAGCTGAATTCTTACTAGTAACAAATACAATAAAGAGCTCTCAAATTCGATTCTTACTAGTAACAATGCAATTGCAGAGCTCTCAAATTGAATTTTTACTAGTAAAAAAACACATTAAAGATATGTATAATTGCAGAGCTCTGTAATTGAATTAGAGAGCTCTGCCAATTGCATTCTTACTAGTAAGAACTGAATTAGAGAGCTCTGCAATTGGAATTCTTACTAGTAAAAACATAATTGTAGAGCTCTACAATGGCAATTCTTACTAGTAAGAATTGCATTGTAGAGCTCTCTATTCAGCACTACCTTAATATGATAATTACACCTCATGGATATTCACAAAATGGGCGATGACACTCCAGGTGAACAGCATCGTAGAGGCTCTAATGATCTGATATAAGCCTATAAGATATATATATATATATTATATAGCCTATAAGAAATAGGCCTAACTATTTTTGGTGTTGATTAAAATAATTATAACATTATAGCATTATTGATTATGCTTTAAGCCCCAGGTATACTTCACTTTCCGCCCCCGGACACGTCTCGCACACAGTCGCGTCCGCGCATCTTTCAAAGTATAGACCTTGTATAGCCCCGCCCCTTTTCAGCATTGCGCTCGTTGTCTTTTGACTTCCGGTTTGTATTTCCACAGCGATCTTACATATATGAATGAACTGCTCGTTTTAAAATCTTCTCAGTCTACTGTGCTCATGATAACTTTCATTAACTCTACAAATCCACTTAACCAGCTAATTATTCTTTGACAGCGATGCCATAGAAATGTACAGAGCTACCGCAAAACGGAAGTTCAAAGACAATTTTGTAAAGATGGCGGCGCGCTTGTTTCTCTGGCCAATAAGGCCTGTAGAGGGTATGCACGTGACGTCACTGTCGACCGTTATGACTGCGGTCACCCACTGAGTGGCAAAAGACTGAGCGGCAGCATTGGTTTTCAGCGTGAATGCCGCGAAAAACACACAAAACACATCCAAAACGGGAAAGAGCTTTGCGATTAACTGTACAAATACCTTTGACACAAAATCTGAGGTATATTTTTACAGACTGCTTAAAGCTACAGGGAAAAAAAAGCAAATAGGTCGCTGCAATTCACAGAAACATCCTGGACTCTAGGCGAAGAAACATGTTTTGCAGTTATCATTTTATGTCAAAATGTTGGATTTTGGGGTAAAATCATACCCTATATATTGTATTGTTATATATTGTGTTGACAACTCATCAATTAAATATTTACCATCTTATATTCTGCATAATTGGGTGTTTTTAAATAAACACTGACAAAAACTATACAAGTTTTAGGGCTGGACGATATGACGAAATATATAACATTGATATAAGTGATCTCTCCGATTTAGACCTACCTATATTGTAGTTATATAAAGCATTCACAGTCAGATTTGCTTTATGTGTTTCCCCGGCGTCGAAATCAGGCACATATGTCAGGAAACACGACTCCTAGCTGCATGTCAATATCCATGGATTAGATTGTTTTGACATGTCATAAGGAACACTTTCGAGACCAACCTTTAGTGTAATTGTTTGTTTTACTCGCGTTTTCGCAGTTTCCTCTATTAAATCCAGGCATGCAGCCAGTTCTTTTGCCACTCAGTCCAGCTGAGGGAGCGCGCCGGCGGGAAAGTGACGTCGATGCATACCCTCTATACTAAACCACTGATGCGCGCTGAAGTCCGAGTTCGACACATGCGCAGTAATTTACCAGACATCGTGTCATCTACTGGACATTCGCTAGGCAGGATCGGAGAAGAAAAATAGTGCATCCACCATTGCAACTGAAGATACACAAAGAGAACACCCAGCAAACACAATAACGTTGTAAAAACGTTTTTTTCACGTTGTGAAAAGGTCGCGATAACGTTTTGATCGGACGTATTTAATACGACAGATGTCGGGGTTTTTTTTACGTTATAAATACGTTTTTTCACAACGTTGCAGAAACGTTTTTATAACGTCTGAATGTCTCCTTGCAACGTTATAAAAATGTACTAACCACGTCCAAACTGGTACTTCACATGCTGCCATACACAATAAAGTTGTAAAAACGTTTTTTTCACGTTGTGAAAAGGTCGTGATAATGTTTTAATCGGACGTATTTCATACGACAGATGTCTGGTTTTTTTACGCATTAAATACGTTTTTTTCACAACGTTGCAGAAGCGTTTTTATAACATTTTTATCACGTCTGAATGTCTCCTTGCAACGTTATAAAAACATACCAAACTGGTACTTCACATGCTGCCATCAAAATGTTTTATTTACAGTGTTATCTTTCCAAATAAAATGACTAAAACATACAAAACAAATATATAAAACAATATAACTGTATAGTAAGATAAATACATTAAGTGGTGTATTTTATATTTCTTTATAATTCGTCATAAGCTATTATGTCAGGTTACAATATTTCTGTAAATCTAAATATTCAGCAGTACTTTTTTTTTTTTTTTTTTTTTTTTTACATTTCACAACCTTACCTGTAGCGCGGACCTCTGGTTGTTGTCCATTTTATACGCCTACATTAACATATGTAGGCCTAATAATTTAAACTATACACAAATTTTGTCACTCATATTTATTCACAAAATATTAAAAAAGTAACATGATATGGGTAGTTCACAAAAAAAATCTAAACGTAAAAAAAAATCTAAAAGGTAAACACGAAAATAAATAAAACATGAAAATTATGCAATGACTGGCGAATTTAAATATGGGATCATTAACAAATTACAAGATATTTCAGTGCACAGATGTTATAACAGAAGAAAAAAACAGCATTTCATTTGTAAATTGTAAAGTATCAGGTGAAAGTGTCAGGAACAGTTGTATGTATTATTTGTGTAATTTTAGGGACTAAACTTACCTGAAAGCAGCGAAAATAACAATGACAGACCGTGCTCCTGCTTGTCAGTTTTTTGAGTTTCAATGGTAACTCCGATCCGCTCGCTCACGCGACTCGAATGTTACGCGCGCAAGGCGATTAAAACACTTCAAAGTTACGCAGCTAGCGTTTACATAAATATATGCATGTAAAATTAAAACATTACATATACTGATGGAGTGAATTACTAGAAAGACAGAAAGGTCCTGAAACTTGATAACATACTGTAGGTCTGTAGTAGACCTAATGCAGGGCTACGTCAAACTGTAAATGGAATGAGAATATGAAAGCAGTATTGAGAATGTAAAACATTGTTTGAAGTCAGTTTATAACAGGCTATAGTAATATAATATAGGTTTTGTGTTTGCTGGGCAGAAATTAAAAACGATGGAGAAGGCATGCTTCTGAAATTACTCGTCTTGTTTTTGAATCGCTCTTTACACACTTTTCTTCGACGACTGCACATTGTGCTCAGTACTGTGCGTATGCCATCTAGTGGACTCTTCTGTTCTGCTTGCGCATGGGCTGTTGCACGCGCACCGTCTCGAAATTTGGGCTGCACGCGGACGGGGTCAAACAACAAGAAGCGAATCTTAATAGAACGTTCCATTGCAACACCGGCGCCCAGCAGCAGCCCTGCGTTTCCGCCATTTTGGGGTGAAAGCGACTCGTCAGTCCACTAGTTTCTATGGCAATATCAGCTGCTTTGTTAAAAAAAAAAGTACATTAAAGCTGAATTCCAACCCGAATGATGACAACACAGAATAAAATACTATCACTAGTGATCATCAAATCCTTTTAACAGTTTATTTTACAGACTTTATGTAAGCCTTCCACTTTTTTCACAAAACCTTTATGCTCTCTAGAAACCCAGTCAGTTTGGGTTAAAATTCTTTAAAAGATCTAGTATTAGCATTAGGCTTATAAACACTGAATACCAACATATGAAATTAAATTAAGGACATACATCAGAAAAATTGGGAATGTTGGACAATAAATATATAAATATAACAGCTTGATTTTGCAGTGTTGTCTAATGTCCGTTAAAGCAAAAGTGTCCAAAAGTGGGAATTATGCGATAACGGACACAGCAATGCATCATGTATTATAAGATCATTATGTTTGTAGCATGATCCATTAAAACGTAATAGTCTATTTCAATTCAGACCTAGTGGAGATTATTACTATTACTCCACTAGGTCTGAAATATATTGTTTGCTGCAAACATGATGATCTTAAATGTATTAATTATTAATTTATTATTAATAAATGTGTAAAGTTGCATAAAATGGAAATACTCAATAAAGTAGGCTAACTACGTTACCTCAGTTGGTTGAATGGTTGGATTCCACAACTGGTAAAATAAAACATATATAAGACAATACAACATTTACTGTAGGTGCCATAAAATTTACTGATGATTTCATTTGAAAAATGTTCTTTTGCGCTTTTGATTTGGCAGTGAAATTCGCCAATTTTGGGTGCGTAAGATGTGAAGGATTCTATTGTCCAGTTAGTATTTTCACCCCATAATGGCGGCCGCGCTACCAGAACGCCATCTAGTGGCTGTTGCCCAAAAAGCATCAGAGTGTCACCTCTTGGGTTCTATACTCTTTGACGGGGCGTGCGGCCGGTCTCGAGCCCTCCGCATGATGAAAATTATGTCATGCGGACGGTGCACGAACGTGGATGGCCAAAGTATACCCGGGGCTTTATAGACAAGAAATTGGGTACGACGGGGCTGAAGGCACGTTTGACTTTATTCTCTTTTAAACCACTAGATGGCACAAAAATTCAGCTCAGCACTAATTTGGCTGATCCTTGACGCCATCCGGACAGTAACGCAAAGTTGATTCTGCGCTCATTTTATCTAATATGTAATGTTTTTAAAAATGTTGAAAATTTCTGTAGCAAATGAGAATCGATCAAATTATTGAATATATTTTGTTAATGTTTTTCAGTTTTGTTCAAGGTAGGTTAATTATTAATTTTTTTTTTTTTTTTTTTTCCCATTAACGGAACTATTTTGGGTAAAATAATACTAGCCTATAAGTAATAATATAGTTTCTGTTTTTTCAAAATAAACATATAAATGACAGTATATTTGTTAAACAAAAATGAATTGGCCTATAGGCTATCTAAATAAACCTGTTACAATACAGACGGGGCAGAGGCAGAGGTAACAGATAACAAGACTTTATTTTCACACACAGCAGAGTATAAGATGGTGCAGGTGAGTGGAGATGAATGAAGTTGAATGTAGAGGTGATGATAAATGGTAATACTGTCCTTTGGTGATTTGCAGGAGTGACGATCCGTGGTGAAGTGCTGAGATGGCTGACGAGGAGGACTGGAGACACTCACACACAAACTGGAACAACACGAGGAGACTTGGAGACGAAGGAGACAGGTAAGTAGATTCAATGGAGTCCAAGAGGTAAGCATTTAGGGTACTACATGCATACGAGACCGGACAGTGACTGAGTGAGTGTGAGTGTCTTTTATGCTGGTGCAGATTGGCGTGCTGATGAGGTGCAGGTGCATGTGATCAGTACTCTGGGGATTGAGTGCGCTGTGATTGGGTGATGTTGGAACCTGGCGTGTCTGTGACAGTACCCCCCCCTCCACGGCCCGCTCCTGAGGGCTGAGGACCCCGACGTCATGGTGGTCGGCCTCTTCCACGGGGGGCTGGTCTGTCAGGGTGGTTGGAGTGGAAGGTTTGAAGAAGGTTAGGGTCCAAGATGTCATCCCTGGGGACCCATGAGCGTTCCTCGGGGCCGTAGCCCTCCCAGTCGACCAGATATTCCAGAAGACCACCACGGCGTCGGGAGTCCAAGATTTCATGAACCTCATACGCGGCACCGTCTTCCAGGATGAGTGGAAGGGGGGGTTCGGAGGCTGCCACGCCAGGTCCTGTGGAGAGAGGAACAGAAGGGTGGTGAGGTTTGAGTAAGGAGACATGGAATGTGGGGTGAATACAATAGTGTGGAGGTAATTGGAGTTGGTACGTGACAGGGTTGATCTGCTTGCTGATGGTGAATGGACCAATGAACCTGGGACTCAGCTTCCAGCAGGGCAGACGCAGGCGGATGTCCCTGGTTGACAGCCAGACCTTCTGACCGGGCTGGTAGGAGGGAGCTTCGGACCGGTGAAGGTCTGCTGTCATCCTGCGTCTGCGCAGGGCTCGTTGCAGTTGGTGATGTGCTGAGTCCCAGACCCTCTCGCTCTCTCGGAACCAGTAATCCACAGATGGCACATCGGAGGGTTCCCCAGACCAGGGGAACAGTGGAGGTTGGTAACCGAGTACGCATTGAAATGGTGTGAGGCCGGTGGAAGGCTGACGAAGAGAGTTTTGGGCGTACTCGGCCCAACCCAGGTACTGGTTCCAAGAGTCCTGGTGGTCATGACAGAAGGTACGGAGGAAGCGACCGATCTCCTGGATCTTCCTCTCCGTCTGCCCGTTCGACTGAGGGTGGTAACCAGATGTAAGGCTGACGGTCACACCTAGGAGCGAGAAGAAGGCCCTCCATACCTTGGAGATAAACTGGGGTCCCCTGTCGGAGACAATATCTTCTGGGATACCAAAGTATCGGAAAACGTGATTGAAGAGTAGTTCCGCCGTCTCCATAGCAGTGGGTAGGCCTCTTAGGGGTATTAGGCAGTAGGACTTCGAGAAACTGTCCACTACCACAAGGACGCAGGTGTTGTCGTTGGAGGCTGGGAGGTCGGTGATAAAATCGACTCCTAGGTGTGACCAGGGTCGGTTGGGAACGGGCAGAGGTAAGAGCTTGCCGGATGGTAAGTGGCGTGGCCTTTTCGAGATGGCGCATTCCTTACAGCCCTGCACGTACCTTCTGACATCTGCTGCCATGTTGGGCCACCAGAAGCGTTCCCTCAGCAGCGAGAGGGTTTCATTGGCCCCCGGGTGACCAGTGCCAAGTGACGTGTGGGCTGAGTGGATGAGAGGAGTGCGTCGTGATCTCGTGGTGTAGCGCAAGCCTGGTGGGCAACCCGGCGGAGCGTTGGTGGAGGCATTGGAGGAGGGTAAGGTCTCCTCGGACCAGGAAATGGGGCTGACGATGAGGTCTTTAGGAATGATGGGTTCAGGATCTTCGTTGTTTTCTTCAGGAGCGTGGAGACGGGAGAGAGCATCTGCTTTTACGTTTTTAGGACCGGGGCGGTAGGATATGGTGAAGTTGAATCTGGTGAAAAACAGGGCCCAGCGGGCTTGTCTGGGGTTGAGTCTTTTAGCAGATCGTAAGTATTCAAGGTTTTTATGATCAGTGAGGACCTGGAAGGGATGTTTGGCTCCCTCCAGCCAATGCCTCCACTCCTCCAGGGCGAGTTTCACGGCTAGGAGTTCCCGGTTGCCGATATCGTAGTTCCTCTCCGCCGGGTTGAGCTTGCGGGAGAAGAAGGCACATGGATGGAGCCTGCTGGGGTTCCCCTGCTGCTGGGACAACACCGCTTCTACTCCGGTGGTGGAGGCGTCCACCTCGACAACGAAGGGCAGCTCTGGGTTGGGGTGGACGAGGAGAGGAGCGGTGGTGAAGGCTTCTTTGAGGAGCTGGAAGGCCTTCATGGCTTCAGGGGTCCAGGACAGAGACTTGGGCTTATTTCTGAGCAGGTTGGTGAGTGGACTGGCAAGAGAGCTGTAGTTGTGAATGAAGCGGCGATAGAAGTTGGAGAATCCGAGAAAACGTTGTAGATCTTTGATGGAAGAGGGAGTTGGCCAGTTCTTAATGGCTTCCACCTTCCCCTCGTCCATCCGGATGCCACTGCTGTCGATGATGTACCCAAGGAAATGAACTGATGACTGATGAAAGGAACACTTTTCTGCTTTGAGGAACAGATGAAATTTGCGGAGTTGTTGGAGGACCTCCGCAACGTGGTGGCGATGTTCGGCCAGGCTCCGGGAGTAGATTAAGATGTCATCTATGTAGACCAGGACGAATCGATGGAGAAACTCCCAGAGCACCTCATGTATGAAATCCTGGAATACGGAGGGGGCGTTGACCAGGCCATACGGCATAACGAGGTACTCATAGTGGCCGGTAGGTGTCACGAAGGCGGTCTTCCACTCGTCCCCCTCGCGTATCCGGATGAGGTTGTACGCGCTGCAGAGGTCCAGTTTAGTGAAGACAGTGGCACCACGGAGATGTTCTAGGGCTGAAGGGACGAGAGGAAGGGGATAACGGAACTTGATGGTTATGTTGTTCAAAGCGCGGTAATCGATGCAGGGCCTCAAGCCTCCGTCCTTCTTGGCCACGAAGAAGAAGCTTGAAGCAGCAGGGGAAGTGGATGGTCTGATGTATCCTTGAGCGAGAGCTTCCTTGATGTACTCCTCCATGGCCTTCTCCTCCGGGATGGATAGAGGGTATATCCTTCCCCTAGGCACTGGTTCACCCGGAAGCAGATCGATGGCACAGTCCCATGGCCGGTGTGGAGGCAGCTTGGAAGCTCGTTGAGGGCAGAATACGTCGCTGAAGGGGGCGTAACACTCAGGGATGTCGACAGAGCGTTGGTCCACTGGGCTCTCGATGGTCGTGGCACAGACAGGAAGAGACTCGGAGCGTGGAGAACGAGGAATGGGAAGCCCAGGGAAACAGTCGTGGAAACAGGTTTCGCCCCACTTCAGGACCTTGCTGGTTTTCCAAGAGAGTGTTGGGTTGTGCTGCTCCAACCAGGGGCGCCCTAGGATCACGTCAGCGGTGGATCCCTCCAGAACCAGCAGATGGAGGTGTTCGACGTGTAGAAGGCTGACTTGAATCTGGATGGCATCGGTGCAATGGCGGATGTGTTTACGGCTTAGGGCTTCCCCTGTTACTGATCGTATCTGGTAGGTGGTCGGCGTGGCCGTGGTCTTGATGTGGAGCTGGCGACGGAGGGTGCTGGAGATGAAGTTGCCGGCTGACCCAGAATCGAGGAGGGCGACAACTGGAAGGGAAATGTCAGAAGCAGTAAGTGTTACAGTAGTGGTGAGGGGTTTCATCTTCTGAATAGACGGAATGATGGCACTCACCGAGGGTCGCGGAGGACGAATTGGGCATGTGGAGAGGATATGCCCAGGAGAACCACAGTATAAACAAAGATTCTGGGTCAGCCGTCTCTGTCTCTCAGCTGGGGAGAGCCGTGTACCTTCCAGAGACATGGGTTTGTTGGCTGGTTCTGGGGGGCTGACGGATTCTGGTCGGCGGGCAGAGATGGAAAACAGCGGCTGGCCCTGGTGTTCTTCTAGACACGACTGCATACAAGTGGCGAAACGGATGGAGAGTTGGATGAATCGTTCCAGGCCGATGGAATCCTCATATGCAGCGAGATGCAACCGCACGCGAGGATCCAATCCCTGACGATATGTTGTTATCAAGGCTTGCTCATTCCAGCCGCTGGATGCAGCGAGTGTCCGAAACTGCAAGGCATATTCATTGACAGATAACGATCCTTGTTTTAAATTATAAAGTCTCTCACCAACGGAAGAATCAGAGATGGGCTTCCCAAACACTTCGCGGAAGTGGGCCACAAAACCGGAGTATGACTGAGTAATGGGATGATTTTGAGACCAGATTGAGTCAGCCCATTGGAGCGCCTTGCCTTGCAGTTGGGAGATGATGAACGCCACTTTTGAGGTTTCGGTGGGGAAATTGTGCGGTTGCATCTCCAGGACCAGCGAGCACTGCAGAAGGAATCCGCTGCAGTCCTCCGCCGAACCAGAGTAGGGCGCCGGTTTTGCCATGGGACTGGCGTGCACAGGAGGTGAAGGAGAGGATGCGGTGTTTGCGGAGGTGATCGCTGGGAGAGATGATGTTGGAGTGGTGGAGAGAGCTCGTCGGAGGACATCGACGAGCTCTTGAATGGGATCCGGTTGACTCATGCTGTGTGTGACGACGATGTTTTCAGGTCCGGTCTTCTGTTACAATACAGACGGGGCAGAGGCAGAGGTAACAGATAACAAGACATTATTTTCACACACAGCAGAGTATACGATGGTGCAGGTGAGTGGAGATGAATGAAGTTGAATGTAGAGGTGATGATAAATGGTAATACTGTCCTTTGGTGATTTGCAGGAGTGACGATCCGTGGTGAAGTGCTGAGATGGCTGACGAGGAGGACTGGAGACACTCACACACAAACTGGAACAACACGAGGAGACTTGGAGACGAAGGAGACAGGTAAGTAGATTCAATGGAGTCCAAGAGGTAAGCATTTAGGGTACTACATGCGTACAAGACCGGACAGTGACTGAGTGAGTGTGAGTGTCTTTTATGCTGGTGCAGATTGGCGTGCTGATGAGGTACAGGTGCATGTGATCAGTACTCTGGGGATTGAGTGCACTGTGATTGGGTGATGTTGGAACCTGGCGTGTCTGTGACAAAACCAAATATAGTACAAACTTTGCTAAATTGATTGTTTTAATATCGGAGTACTGAAAAGCACATTTTTCTTAAGGTGTGCATTTAGCCCCGTTGTGAAGGTACGCTATATACGTACTGTTGTATTTCAAGGTGAATTCACACTCACTCAGAAAAGATAAATATTATAGCGATATGCAGCTATTTTAAAATTGTAAAATACTTATTTTATTCAGCATTGCAAGAGTTTTACTTGCATTTATCTTCTACAAATTGTCATTTTAACAATATACGAGCTGACATTCGCTATCGTGTGTCACTGATTTTGCAAAAGATGAACAAAAACACAACTTGAGAGTCCAAAACATTCACTGCATGACGAAGCCAGTAATGCTGCTATATGAGGGCAAAAATATCCCAGTATGAGTTTTTTTTTTTTTTTCTTTATAGGCCTATAACATAGCGTGATCACAAATTTTATATTCATAGTTTATGTGAGTTACATTTTGGACACAATATTGTCAGTTTTTGCTCTTTTGTTTTCTACGAAAATAGTTTCAAACAAAGCCAGGCCGAACTGTTGTGCATCTCAGAGCAACAGTGCAATGTTTTGTATTGATGTGAATCTGTGTTTTTAAACGAATAATTTGAGTCAATGATTCAATTACCAATTCATAAAGACAGTCATTTGCTTCATTTCTAAATTAATCAACCGTTTTGAACAAATCATTTGAATGAATGATTCAATGAATCACTCATTAAGACAGGATTGGGCTGCAGCCTACTGGTAGTTTTATACAGGCCTAAACCAGCCCGCACGCACAAACACAATCAGCAAGCTATCGCTTTATCCTTGTAGAAAAAATCCCTAAAAATATATATATTATTTGTCAATATCGCATTCTCCTAATTTGGGCTTGTATTTGTTTGGTAATTACCATTAGAAAAAAAAAGTATAGGCTAAAAGAAATATGCTATATGCAGGAAAGTTTTAGTAATCAGTAATAGGCCTGTCGGCTTTTCAGGCATTAATATAATATAATATAATATAATACTATTGTTTATTTATTTATTAAAGAGATTATATTTTGTCTGGTAAACTTTATCATTACCATATATATAAAACATATAAAGATGTGAATTAATGTAGTGATTAAATATTATCTTTCAATAGCAAAACATATCCAAGTTGTCACCTCAGTATTGTGGTCATTCTGACACAATAACAATTCGTTCTAAAAACTTTTATTTTTAAGAGTAGCATTGCAGGCGGGATTTGTGGAGGGAAATGGGTGTAATCACAAATCTGTTTTGCATCTAATAAATACAAGTTTTTACTAGTAAGAATACGATCGTAAAGCTCTGTAACAGGAATTGTTACTAGTAAGAACTGCATTAAAGAGCTCTCTAATTGTAAAGAGCTGATTTAGAGAGCTCTCCAATTCAATTGCAGATCTCTCTAATTGAATTCTTACTAGTAAAAATGCAATTACGACGAGTAACGCTGGGAACGATTTAAGCTAAAATGGCTTGCCATACGCCATTGTGTCTCTCATTGAAAATGAACTATGATGACTTGCGCTTTCCGCGTCCAGGGTGAAACTACTGCCTTTATGTCGACGAGGTACTACTGGCCCAATTTATGAGCGGAATTCTCCCAATTTTCCCGATGCTACTGTATGTTGTTCATTTATATAACAGCACCTTTCCAATGGGTGAACAATATGTGTGCCTTCAGATGCGTCACGCACAATATAATAATGCTGGCACATATTGACAGAGAATGAATGAGTTAAGAATGAATAGTAAAATGTGTTTCATGCTGTCATGTGGGATAGTAAAGAGAGAACATAATCGGAAATGCTGTACCAAAATGACTTATGTTTTTTACGTCTCTGTCTTCAAGTCCAAGTCAAGTCTCGGGTCAGTTGTTCACAAGTCCAAGTCAAGTCGCAAGTAATTTTTTTTTTTTTTTTTTTTTTTGCGACTTAAGTGCGACTCAAGTCCAAGTCACAGACTTGAGTTTCCATCTCTGATGTGTGGTAATGTCTGTCATTATTTGCACTTATTCCATCTCTGCTGTGTGGTAATGTCTGTCGTTATTTACACACTTATTTTTGCCAAATCTTTTCATTCAGTGCATGAACATGTTCATTATTTTTTACAATTTTAAGTAAATAATGACAGAAGTTTCATTTTTGGCTGAACTTTTAGAATGTTTAAATGTTTAGAATGTTTAAATGAGATCCATTTTCTCATCAGGTCAAGGCCTTCTTGCAGTCTATGGATGGGATCGTATTGGAGACCTACGGCAGCGGTAACGCCCCTGACAATGACACCGAGCTGCTGGATGAGATCCGTGCAGCGACAGAGAGAGGACTCATCATGATCAACTGCACCCAGTGCCTCCGGGGCACGGTCACAACCTCATACGCCACTGGACAGGTATAGGAGTTTGCTTAAAGGCACAATATATAAGATTTTTGGATTAAAATATCCAAAAAACAATAGAACAATGTTACATATTTTATGTGTACTTGAATTATCCCAAATGTTTCCAACAATGTTCAAATCACCTGTCAACAACAACATATACGCGTTACCCTCGATTTCCAGTTTTACTTCCGTAGAAACCCACTTTAATATATTATGTGACTGGTGAGCAACTGTTTGGATACTTTTTAATCGACAGAAAGCTACTCATTGTTATATAGCTCAACACCGTTAGCCTTATTGTTTGAATCTCTTGTTTTCTTGATACCGCAAGTATAATGTTTGTATCACGCCTCTGAGACAATGCTGTTTTGTCAAGTGGCTAACATAGCCACAATACAGCATTTTCTTCATCGTATAATATACTGTAAAATTAATTTCATGCCATTTAGCAACACAAGTCATCCAGCTTTTATTAATATGATAGCCTATTCTAATATTCTATAATCTATCTTACTGCTTATAATAATCTATCTTACTGCAGTGTTCAACAAGCGTCTCGTCCCTGCCACAGAGTGAACACACAGAGTAACGTTAACATAACTCTCAACACACTTAAATGTATTTTAGTATGATTGTTTTGACCAAGTAAAACATTACCCTAATTCAATTCAATTTTAATTCGTCAAGTAAAGTGACCTGTATGATTAGTAAATCAGAACTTGCATCTATTTCATTAAAATTAAATGAAATAATGTTAATTTAAGTGATCAAATGTAACTGTAACAAAGTTCGGGGAAGAAGGAAGCAAACATTTAACTTAATTTTAATCGTACCTTTTAATAGATTGCTTTCCATCGGCTGTGGAGGTGAAGACAACAACTCCCATGATTCCACACTCATTCACTGCCTCATCAAGCTACGCCTTTGTTTTGAATAAGTGACCTCTAGCGGCGAAAATTACACATTGTGCCTTTAAAGGCCTTATGTGGGGGTATTCCAGCAGTGTGTCATTTAATATTCCCTCTCAGGCTCTGAGTGATGCCGGTTTGGTCGCTGGGTTTGATATGACCCCAGAAGCTGCTCTTTCAAAACTCTCCTATGTGCTGGAAAAACAAGACCTCACTCCAGAAGAGAAGAAGAAGGTATGGAAAATGTCTCTTAAAAAATACATTTAAACCACATTTGGGTCAATAACACACATTACCTTTACGATCACCAGCTGGAGTGCCCTTGAAGGCCACCAGGAGGCACTCCATCACAGACTGTTACCATCACATCTACATTCCCCAGCATCATTTGCCCCGTATCAGCACTGATCATCTGCAGCTGTCTATCATTAGCTTGTTAGCCATGTCTATAGTGGTTCATGTAATTACTCTTTGCAAAGCATTGTAAGTTTTATGTTACACTGCAACTCTAAGCCTTGGAATCTATTGGAATTTATTGACCTTGATAGTCTCTTCTTTTTTTCTTTCTTTCTTCTTTTTTTTTTTCTTTTTTGCATGTTACTTGAACCACATGAATTTAAATTTGAGTTTTTCAAAAAACAATAAGCAGTAATTTAGTTTTATTAATAATGAAATTTGTAAATGATCATTTGATAATAATTATTATCAATTTTAAATAACTTAAACATGTTATTTGTTCATAAGATGATGAGTCGTAATCTGCGTGGTGAGATGACCGCTGACCTGGACGGAGCAAAGCTTTCTCTCCACGACAGTCGCTTTATTCAGGTCTTGGCCAAGTCCCTCAACGTTAACTGTAACGAGGTAATGTAACCTGCACTTTTTCTGTTTCCAACTTTGTTTTGCACTTTAAACAAACAGGGTGTGCAATAAATGAACAAAAATAAATAAATAAATGAAATCCCAGTTTTTCTTATTCACTGAATAAATGTAAGAATTTGACATAAAACATCATGCATACGTCTAATAAAAAAATGCATGCATAAAAGTCCATTTAAAATCTATTTAAATGTAAAAGTTCATTTTTGTCACTGCTGTGAACTTCCCACTGCACAGAATATGAAGAATATTTTTGGGAGTCAGCTGTCCATGACAGTCCTAACCAGCCAAGATACAAAAGCACTAAATATCATCCAATTACTGTTATCAGCGAAATCCCCCATTCACAAATCCTCTCCTGTGGCCTCATGGGATAGTAAAGTGTCTATTGAACGTGCACTTCAGAATCCCTTTTTTAAGTAGTTGGCCATGATTGTGAACTATGTATTTGGACATACAGTACTACTCTATTGACTTACTGTTTTTCACATACTATATAGTAGGGAAGTATTTGATTTCGGATGCAGTGACCTGTCCTTATAAATGGGTCACTGAATCATTCACTCGTTCAAAATCACTGAATCATTTTGTAACAAAACTGCTGTGTTTCGTACAGTGTATATGAGGAGCTTTCGCACCGGAGGAAAGTTTTCATAGATATAACTTTTGGAAGTACTGGCTTTTCTTCGCACCGCAGGAACGACTTTAGTTCTAGGAACTCCTTTTGGGGGAACTAAATTAGCTCTTACTTCAGAGTAAGGTCTAACCCAGCACTATAGGAACTACCAGTGACATAAGTGTATGCTTATTGGCTGAACACATGCCATACATACTTACTCCATGGATTCCTGTCGCCTTTGTCGGCAGCATTGTGTTCTTCTCTTAGTCTCAATGATATGTAGCATTGAAAGCTGTTGTAGGAGATTTCGTCTCTTAGCCCTCCTTTTTGCTCTTTTAGTCACATAACTTATATGTACGTCTACATCTCTGTTATCACAAAACCAACGACACAATAAAAACATAGTTATGATCACTGCATCCTCCAGTCATTGATGTTACTGAATGCCACATTTAAATGATGTCACTGTCGGACTGCTTACGTCACTTCAGAGTTCCTGCAACCAATAAAATGGCCCTAGGGGAAGATTCAGTTCAGGGATCACCCTGGTGGCTAGTTCCTAGAACTGAGTTCCTATAACTACCTAGTGCGAAAGCCCCTATATAGTGTACACTGCTACTCCGGTTTGGTGCACTGTATTTTAATGTAAACTATGATGATGTGATGAAGCATTCACAGGAGCTTGACGCCATACGAGATGCACTAACTCCCACTCTGGTCTGCGTTGCTGCTAAGATTGGAGACACTGACACTTTAAAGGCCATAAGGGAAATGGTAAGATATTGATACCTGTTTGGACACCCATTTTTGAAGATTAACACTACCTGTAAAAAGCAGAATCAAATAAATGCAGCCTATTCCAAACTTTTTACAGTTTGCGATAGTGTATGCCTGCAACTTTTTTTGTAATTGAATATTTTTTATTATATTAAAAATGGTCCAGGAGCATGCAGACAGGTCAGCTGTGCTGGTTTGCAGTATTAAATGCAGTCTAGCAAATCAAGATAATGGGTTATGATTCATATCTTTCTATATAGGGCTTTGACTTGAACATGGCAGACTATGATGGCCGCTCTCCTCTCCACGTCGCTGCATGTGAGGGGCATCTGGAAGTGGTGGAGTATCTGCTGAGTAAAGGGGCTGATGTCGACGCCAAAGATCGCTTTGGTGATACACCACTTCACAATGCTGAACGCTTCAGGTAGTACTGGTTTAAGTGTCCAAATGCTTTTTGGGGCCACAAAAAGTAATTGGCATAATTTCAAAGTTTTGACTCAACTATTTGCTGCATAATTTATACAGACAGTCTTTCTAGACCACTGATTTTAAACTGGTTGCAAACCATCAATGAGTCACAGCAAGTCTGTTCTGATGCAGCTCTTCATATAATCATTCATAGTTAGCGTTGCATTTACTCACCCTCATTTAAAAACAATAGATCTGCACCAATTCAGAGACAAAACTAATTTGTGACTTGACTATGAACTATCTATAAAATTGCATCTTAGGAAGATATAAGTTTGTTTGAGTAATATTAATTTGAAACCCAGTACTTGTATTTAAAAGTGTAATCAAGCATTTTGTTTAAAAAAAAATCCACTTGTTCTATCCTTTGTGGCAGAGGGAAAGAAGGATGCATTAGTAGGACTCATTCAAAGGAGCCTTCATATTGAGATAGCCTTCGTCACGCCGCTGACGCATTTGGCCTTCGAAAGATGCAGCCTCTGAATTGGGACACAGCTAATATGACCTTCTTTCTTCCATTATACACAAAAGGTGACCTGTAAGGTGAAGTCAATTAAACACATGTGACTCTATATGTCATTTTTCTATGTCTGTAGGCATGAGGACGTTGTAGAATTGCTGAGGAGGAATGGAGCTCATTTTTCCCAGGATGACATGGTTGATGCTGGAAGCAGGTCTCATTTACATACACACATATACAGAATACAGAAAAAAGAATTTGATGCCTTCAGTGAAATTTTATTCTTATAACTGTATGAATGGAGATACAAGAGATTATTTGATGCATTCAGTGTTGCATTGGCTATAAATAAGATGCTTCCTGTAAACCAGGAGTGTCCAAACTCGGTCCTGGAGGGACACTGTCCTGCAGAGTTTAGCTCCACCTTGCCTCAACACACCTGCCTGGAAGTTTCTAGCATGCCAAGTGAGACCTCAGCTGTGTTTTACCCTCATTCACTATTCCTTACATTACTCCACTAATATATAGTATATTTGAAGCAGTGAACGAAAACGAGTGAGCGAATTCAGACACTGAGTGCGCCGGAAGGGAGACGTGACAATTCATACGGTATGACCCTCACAGTGAATTATGAGTACATCAGTTGTACACTCGTTATTGCGGTGCATTATGGGATTGAAGGAGTGCACTCGATAACATCCACTGTGGTTTCAGAGACCACTACAAATGGCTGTCCCCTGAACTAGTGTCTTATTTAAGGGTATAGGGGACAATTTCGGACACAGCCCTTGATTATCTGGTTTAGGTGTGTTTGATTGGGGGTGGAGCTAAACTTTGCAGGACAGTGGCCCTCCAGGAACAGGATTGGACACCCCTGCTGTAAACTTTTATTAATGGGCTTTTCTCACATTTAGCCAAGAGCCACTGGACATGAGGAGGATGAGTTCTTAAAACAGGCGGCTCAGTACCAAACTAAGGTAGGTAACAAACTCTAATACTATATATATATATATATATATATATATATATATACACACACTAATACTCTAATACTATATATATATATATATATATATATATATATATATACACACACACACTATATATATATATATATATATGTGTGTATATAATATATATATACACACACACAAAAGTATTGGGACACCCCTCCAAATCATTGAATTCAGGTGTTCCAATCACTTCCATGGCCACAGGTGTATAAAATCAAGCACTGCATGCCGACTGCTTCTACAAACATTTGTGAAAGAATGGGTCGCTCTCAGGAGCTCAGTGAATTCAAGCGTGGTACCGTGATAGGTTGCCACCTGTGCAATAAGTCCATTCGGGAAATTTCCTCACTACTAAATATTCCACGCTCAACTGTTAGTGGTATCATAACAAAGTGGAAGCAATTGGGAACAACAGCAACTCAGCCACGAAGTGGTAGGCCACGTAAAATCACAGAGCGGGGTCAGCGCACGCTGAGGCGCACAGTGCACAGAAGTCGCCAACTTTCTGCAGAGTCAATAGCTACAGACCTCCAAACTTCGTGTGGCCTTCAGATTAGCTCAAGAACAGTGCGTTGAGAGCTTCATGGAATGGGTTTCCATGGCCGAGCAGCTGCATCCAAGCCTTACATCACCAAGTGCAATGCAAAGCGGCGGATCTAGTGGTGTGAAGCACACCACCACTGGACTCTAGAGCAGTGGAGACGTGTTCTCTGGAGTGACGAATCAAGCTTCTCTGTCTGGCAATCCGATGGATGAGTCTGGGTTTGGCGGTTGCTAGGAGAACGGTACTTGCCTGACTGCATTGTGCCAAGTGTAAAGTTTGGTAGAGGGGGATTATGGTGTGGGGTTGTTTTTCAGGGGTTGGGCTTGGCCCCTTAGTTCCAGTGAAAGGAACTCTTAATGCTTCAACATGCCAAGACATTTTGGACAATTTCATGCTCCCAACTTTGTGGGAACAGTTTGGGGATGGCTCCTTCCTGTTCCAACCTGACTGCACCAGTGCACAAAGCAAGGTCCATAAAGACATGGATGAGTGAGTTTGGTGTGGAGGAACTTGACTGGCCTGCACAGAGTCCTGACCTCAACCCGATAGAACACCTTTGGGATGAATTAGAGCGAGACTGTGAGCCAGGCCTTCGCCAACATCACTGCCTGACCTCACAAATGTGCTTCTAGAAGAATGGTCAAAAATTCCCATAAACACACTCCTAAACCTTGTGGAAAGCCTTCCCAGAAGAGTTGAAGCTGTTATAGCTGCAAAGGGTGGGCCAACTCCATATTAAACTACGGATTAAGAATGGGATGTCATTAAAGTTCATGTGCATGTAAAGGCAGGCGTTCCAAAACTTTTGGCAATATAGTGTATATACAGGTGCTGGTCATATAATTAGAATATCATCAAAAAGTTGATTTATTTCACTAATTCCATTCAAAAAGTGAAACTTGTATATTATATTCATTCATTACACACAGACTGATATATTTTAAATGTTTATTTCTTTTAATTTTGATGATTATAACTGACAACTAAGGAAAATCCCAAATTCAGTATTTCAGAAAATTAGAATATTGTGAAAAGGTTCAATATTGAAGACACCTGGTGCCACACTCTAATCAGCTAATTAACTCAAAACACCTGCAAAGGCCTTTAAATGGTCTCTCAGTCTAGTTCTGTAGGCTACACAATCATGGGGAAGACTGCTGACTTGACAGTTGTCCAAAAGACGACCATTGACACCTTGCACAAGGAGGGCAAGACACAAAAAAGGTCATTGCAAAAGAGGCTGGCTGTTCACAGAGCTCTGTGTCCAAGCACATTAATAGAGAGGCAAAGGGAATTAAAAGATGTGGTAGAAAAAAGTGTACAAGCAATATGGATAACCGCACCCTGGAGAGAATTGTGAAACAAAACCCATTCAAAAATGTGTGGGAGATTCACAAAGAGTGGACTGCAGCTGGAGTCAGTGCTTCAAGAACCACTACGCACAGACGTATGCAAGACATGGGTTTCAGCTGTCGCATTCCTTGTGTCAAGCCAATCTTGAACAACAGACAGCGTCAGAAGCATCTCGCCTGGGCTAAAGACAAAAAGGACTGGACTGCTGCTGAGTGGTCCAAAGTTATGTTCTCTGATGAAAGTAAATTTTGCAATTCCTTTGGAAATCAGGGTCCCAGAGTCTGGAGGAAGAGAGGAGAGGCACACAATCCACGTTTCTTGGGGTCCAGTGTAAAGTTTCCACAGTCAGTGATGGTTTGGGGTGCCATGTCATCTGCTGGTGTTGGTCCACTGTGTTTTCTGAGGTCCAAGGTCAACGCAGCCATATACCAGGAAGTTTTAGAGCACTTCATGCTTCCTGCTGCTGACCAACTTTATGGAGATGCAGATTTCATTTTCCAACAGGACTTGGCACCTGCACACAGTGCCAAAGCTACCAGTACCTGGTTTAAGGACCATGGTATCCCTGTTCTTAATTGGCCAGCAAACTCGCCTGACCTTAACCCCATAGAAAATCTATAGGCTATTGTGAAGAGGAAGATGCGATATGCCAGACCCAACAATGCAGAAGAGCTGAAGGCCACTATCAGAGCAACCTGGGCTCTTATAACACCTGAGCAGTGCCACAGACTGATCGACTCCATGCCACGCCGCATTGCTGCAGTAATTCAGGCAAAAGGAGCCCCAACTAAGTATTGAGTGCTGTACATGCTCATACTTTTCATGTTCATACTTTTTAGTTGGCCAAGATTTCTAAAAATCCTTTCTTTGTATTGGTCTTAAGTAATATTCTAATTTTCTGAGATACTGAATTTGGGATTTTCCTTAGTTGTCAGTTATAATCATCAAAATTAAAAGAAATAAACATTTGAAATATATCAATCTGTGTGTAATGAATGAATATAATATACAAGTTTCACTTTTTGAATGGAATTAGTGAAATAAATCAACTTTTTGATGATATTCTAATTATATGACCAGCACCTGTATATGTATGGGTCACTGAAATGTCACTCTTTTTTTCCCCATATCTAGTAATGTATTCAAAAAGAGTAAATTACATAAAAAATTTAGCATTTCATGTAAATGTATTTTTTAGGGATACTAGTATCGGTATCGGGCCCGTACCAAGCTTGTGTACTTGTACTCGTAAAAATACCCCCGATACAATATTATTTAACAACAATTATATATATTGGTAATTTATGCCTTTTGTTCTTTAAGTTTGTGACAAGCACATAAAAATGATTACTTTTTTCATTAGAGTAATAATAAAGAAGCTGTCCTACATTCATTAGTCTCACTGTGTTGTGAAAACTGCAACATCACCAAAAGAAGAGAGAGAGAAATTAATAAATGTATAGGCATCGGTATCAGTATTGGCAGTACTAGAAAAAAAGGTACTCGTGCTCGGTCCTTAAAAAAATGGTATCAATGCATCCCTAGTATTTTTTCAATTTGATTATTCCATTTTTACTTGAATGCTGCTTTTAGGTATACCTACTGTGCCTGGAAATGTTAAAGCAGTTTATTTAATTTGCATCATTCTTTTATTGTATTTGTCCTATTTTATGTTATTAACAAAGGTGGATGTGTGAAATAGTGCAAGAATATGGATGTAGTATTGAGTAAAGCTCATTCAACAGCATTTGTAGCAATTTAATTTTACAAACTAGTAAACTCTATTGTTTATATACATAGATAATTAATAACAAAAAAAAAAAAAAAAAAAAAGCTTAGAGATCTGGGCCCGTATTTATCAAGCCTCTGAGAATTACTCACAAGAACACTGCTAAGAATTGACTTACGAGTAAAAAAAATCTTGGCTCAAAGCTGTGCTTAAAAGTTAGTTATCAAGCATCTCAGTCATAATTTAAGTGAAGTGTAGGACTAAATCTTAAGTGTCAGTCTTAGAGATGATTTACGACACTTTGCTGTGCCACAAACAGGATTTTGGATGACGACATAGACATGGACCAATCACTGAATAGATTTCCTTATTTAAGATATTCTCAGATAAATAAACATTGAATGGTGAAATTCCTAAGAGGAGTTTCCATTCAACACACATTTGACAAGAAAGAATTTTCAAGAGAATACATTATGATATACACATTGGAAATGAAAGATAAACACGTTTTACACCGTGTTTTAATTGCAAATTTAAATTTTTAGGGGCCCCCATTGCCCAGAGGGCGCACTAAATCCAGTAGTTATGCTCCTACTCTTATTAATCATTATAATATATTCATTTGTATGCCTGAGAGTTCAATAAAAAACACAAAAACATGCAATTTAGTTATCAAATCATTTAAATGTTATTGCATACACTTGCGATTGTGAAGTGAAATCTGAAAGGTGAATATTGATTATTGAATTTTTAATAATGAAAATGTGTGTGAAATGTTTGGAATTGAAATATTCATAGCTTAAATATACAACCATGTTGAATTTTAGCCTGCATTAAAATGCAAGCATGGTTAATGCAATACATTTTTTTCAATTAGTGCAATTCAACAAGCTTTTTTGTTTCAAAAACATTTGGCATTCATTTTCTTCCATACACAATGTCATATTCTGCAAAGATTCTCAGTAGATCTTTTTCTTCAAGTCTTGCTTTCAGACCCCGAATATTCCAGGAGAGAACTTTGAATTCTGATGCTGAACTAGAAGACGTCTGAAGAACCTCAAGCTTGTGCCAGGCTGCGGCCTTGACTTTCCATTCACTAAAGATCCTCTGAATCCAACTAATTCTCTCTCATCAAGACAACTTCAGCAAAGATCAACGAGAGCCTCAGCAAACAGCATCAGGACAGTTTAATTCAAATGGGCGAGACATGCAAGTATCAAACTTAGTCTCAATGTTTGATACATTAAAGGCACACTATGTAAGTTTTCGCCACCAGAGGTCGCATTTTCAAAACAATTACAAAGGTGAAGCTTGATGACGCTATGAAGGAGAGATTTCACCATACAGAGAAGTATGAAATTCACAAATCATGTTCACGAATGAGGTAATTAATTGTTTTTTGTATTACCTGTACGTTTGATCACACTATTTTATGTCATCGTAATGAATTCGCTGCAAGAAATGTGAAATTTTAATGCTATATTGGTCTGTTACTGATATGTGACTATTTGACAAATGATTTGGTTGGTTAATAATAAATAATGCATATTAATATATATAATAATGCATATTTGCTTACCTGTCTATTAAAACATGCGAGAGCGAAGTCTCTGTCAAGTCCAAGTTTGTTGCGAAGTTCTCCTTCATCTCAAATGCCATGCCGCCGATATTGATCCTTGTTTTATTTCTCTGTTTGTGCCAAAGCCTGCTTGCCTCAGTTGATCTTATTAGCAGCTTATGTATAGCAGCCCATTGAAACGGCCGCTAATGAAGCATCTATGTATATCTATATCTATGGCTTCGACAAGCGGAGACTGAGGATAGCGCAGAAATAATGTCACTGATAGGCGACAATGACAAGGGATGAGCCATTATTTACATTTTCAAGGTCTCAATTCGATTCGATTTTGATTCTCAATTCGATTTTCGATTCGATTCTTGATATTTTTTTTATTCAATTAATTCAATAAATTTTCAGTGGCGCCACCACAAAATAATAATAATAATAATAAATGAATAAAATAGTTATTGTTTTTGTTGTTTTTGACCCATGTATAGCCTATATTGTAATAAATAAGGTTATGACACCCAATATTTTAGGTACAATTCTTGATTCCATTTAAGACAGCTAAAACTACTAATATAAATTTCAAAGTTTATTAAAGACAAGTAAACTGTCATTAATAAAAAAACAAATAATTAAACTACAAGCAATAGCACAAATAAACACTGTATATAATCTTCACTGTACAAAATAAATAAAGGTTAATCCTTATTAAAGTTACAAAAACATTATTCAGTGAAGATCGGAGTGATTTTCTCTTTAGTTTGATTAACATTAAAACACAGACAACTTCTGGAATTTTAAGTGGCTGTCACTTTAAGACTAATGCACTGATACGTTCAATAATGACACGCATGCGTTCTTTCTCTACTGCTTACCATAACCGTAACCGACTATGTTTACCGAGATAGTCGCAAATGTGGAGATTTTGAGATAAATTTGTCCGTTTAGACGCAATGACAGGTAAAAGAGAATTAATTTTCTTGTTTGCACGCTGTCGGAGGCGCGCAGCTCTGAGCTCTGCGGGTGTGTGTGACGCGCACACAAAACTTCTCACACAGCGCGCGCGAGTTCTCTTTCACATGAATGCTTATATTCGCAAAGCTTGAAAACGCGTGCAAATGATAAAGTTTAATGACCATGCAGCGCTGGCTCGATCGGGAAACTGACAGTTCCTTCAGCTGTCCGGAATGTTTTTCACGCTGAAAGGCGCAGCTGCATCCGCCATGTTCAGCACTAAATGAATGAGATCGGCCCCGCTGTAATAAATAAGAGGATGACATCTAGTGGAGAAGTCTAGGAATAAGATTAACGTCAGTCAGATATTATGTGTAATGTTTGCGTAAATAGGAAAAAAAATCGATTTGTGGCTTTTGAAAAAAGGATATCGTATCGACCACATTTAAAAAAAACGATTAATCGAAAAATTGATTTATTTATTTTTTTTTGCCCAGCCCTAATTAACAAATCCTTGGGAACCTTTGGGGTAATGTAAGTACACAACTTGATGAAATATTTCACACTGCAAGTGGTTTTTGGATATTTTATTACAAAACATCTTACATCGTAAAAGCGATTATATCATTCCAATTTTGAGGACCCTTCAATGGCTGCCTATTAAATTCAGAACTGATTTTAAAATCCTTTTATTTGTCTATGAATCTCTACGTAATCTCGCCTCAATCTATTTATCTGAATTGCTGCAACCATATACTCCATCCTTGTATATACTTGTGGAATAATCTGCCTTTAAGTCTCTCCTAAAAATGTACTTGTCTTCCATGACTTATAATTAATCTTCTTCTATGGTTCTTGCCGTGATTTTATGCTGTTAAGTGTCTATACCTTGTTTTATTTTGTTTATTTTTTTAAACTGTGTTTTAGCTGTTGTTGAATCTACATCTTTTACTTTACTTCTTCTTTCTGAACTTCTGTACAGCACTTTGGTCAGTTGTGTGACTGTTTTCTAAGTGCTATATAAATAAACTGAACTTGAACTTACATATTGTGCCTTTAATCGTCCCTAACCCTTTTAAAGAAGGGTGTGTTAAACTAAGAAACTGATGGTTTTCTCAAGGCTGTTGATCTGCTGAATTTTAAACAATGTCATAACTTCTTGCTTTCCTGTATTCTGCTTCAGCTCTCTCTTTCTCTTGGTAAACTGTATGCATGTGAGTGTTAGAGTAGTTTAAGTGTTTAGTCTAGTTAATAAAGTCTTGTTCATGTCACACATAAAGTTGTCCGTGTTTCATGCTCATATACTGGAGTCCCTAATCATGCAGATTTTGACTACATGCTCTCGGGCAGGGTGGGCAAACTTCGGTCCTGGAGGGCCGCTGTCCCTGCAGAGTTTAGCTGCAGCCCTGATAAAACTCACCTGTGTGTAATCCTGAAGATCTTGATTAGCTGGTTCAGGTGAGTTTGATTAGGTTGAGCTAAACTCTGCAGGACAGCGGCCCTCCAGGACAGAGTCTGACCACCCCTGCTCTAGGGGATCCAAATATTTATGAGTTATAATTAATTATTCATATTTCTCTTGAGCTAATTTGTTACACTAAGCAAAAAATAATACATACTATAATAAATTTTTTATCACAATTTACAGAAAACATTCAGTGTGTCTTTTTAATTCAATAAAGACAATCATCTGAATCTACTTGACTCTTCTGTAATGAACTCGTGAACCTCTACACACATCTCTCATGTGGTTATCCTCGGCTGTGTTTCCCCTTCAGCTCCCTACTACAACAAAATATACAACAATTGTTCCTATTGTCACATCCTTTTTCTCTTTGTTTAATATTTATTTTAATACAGAACTAATGTTCCAAACAAAACTCTTAATTAATTTTAGAAAAAACAATCTACCATTTCCTTATAACATCTATATAGTTATTTCACATTCACATCACAACAGTTTTACATCTTTCTTTTTCTTTTCTTTTCTCCATGTAACAGTTTTACACCCTTTTCATCTTTTAATTGTCGAGGGAACTTTACTAAACGTCCTGCTTTTGAGAAAACAGATGGGACTGTACAGCGCTTTACATCTCATTCTCCATATTGGTGGTGAGTTGTGACTGAGCGTCAGCAGTTTCTGTGTTCTTTGTTTCACTACCTTTTGTTTAGTTTGGTTAGAGTCTCTAGGGGTCATTCCATGCTCCCTTCGGAGATGTTCCCTGTTTCTCTTTATAACACCTCCAGAATCCAGCTGGACACTGTAGGATCTCGAGTCGACGGGCTTCATCACTGTGTCCTTTCTCCAGATCTTATGAGGCTCAAATGGTTTTATTCTCACAGTCACCTTTTAGTGTGTCTGAGTCTCTGGCCGGTTCTGTTAAAGTATGTTTGTTGGTGTTCATACTGTGACGAGATTCAGTGTGTCAAAAATCTGAAAACACATGAGAGGATCCACAGCAGAGAGAAGCTGCACACGTGTGATCAGTGTGGAAAGAGTTTCACTATTAAAAGTCACCTGAAGATACACATGAAGATCCATGCAGTGGAGAAACCACCTCACCACAGTCTGAGATCACAGTATGTATTAATAATAATAAATTATATTTCTAAATTCAGTTTATATCTGACACATGGACAATACTCAAACTAAACAGAAATATTATACAAATATATGAATGCACATAATAATAATAATTGCTGTCAGTTGGTAACAGTCTGTTTGTGAGCCACCAAGTGGCAGTTTTATGTAACTTCAGCAGCTCTGTGACCAAAATCATGTATCTTATTGGTTTGTCAGTATTTTTCACTGTGCAGTGAAGAGATTACATCACTTCTGTAAAAACAATGAATGACACATTAGTTACAGTTGTTGTTTTCATAAAAGTACATTTACTCGTTTTACATGTAGGTATATTTTAGTCAGTTATTGCTCTTCGTCTGCTGGAGCTGCTGGAGCTCATTCTGTAAAGTTGAACAGAGACTCACTCGCTCTCAGGACAAGCATTTAAAGGGTTAGTTCACCCAAAAATGAAATTTCTGTCATTAATTCTTCACCCTCATGTCGTTCCACACCAGAAGATCTTTGTTCATCTTCAGAACACAAATTAAAATATTGTTGATGAAATCCGAGCGGTATCTGATTCATCAGAGACAGCATAATCAACACTTTCAAGGTCCAGAAAGGTACTAAAGACATTGTTAAAACAGTCATGTGACTGCAGTGGTTCAACCTTAATGTTGTGAAGTGATGAGAATACTTTTTGTGCGCAAAAATAATGACTTTATTCAACAGTATCTTCTCTTGTGTCATTTTCATACGTTGTTTATGTCCAGCGCTTCCAGATTCCACGTCAAACACCTATCATTGGCCAAAGCTGGTCACATGATCAGCACGATGCATGCGTGTGATGCTGACGCAGGAGCCGGCCAATAATAAACAATGTTCCTCTCGAATTTCATCAAAAATATCTTAATTTGTGTTCTGAAGATGAATGAAGGTCTTACGGGTGTGGAACAACATGAGGGCGAGTAATTAATGACATAAATTTCATTTTTTTGGGTGAACAAACCCTTTAATCCCTTTTCAGATTTAATCTCAAGAGTTCAAGATTCCAAGACAGTTTTATAAGTATTTGCAAATTCATCCTCGGATAAGCACTTCTGCGACTCTCACTGGAGTGATCGAGGATAGAGACGATTCTGATGAATTCAGCAACACTAAAAAGGAAAATTGAGCACCGTTAGACCATCATGATTCTCCAGACTCACTTAAAGATGTGTGGCAAAAGGACCTTGAGTGTAACTTTGATGAAGACCAGTTGAGCTCTGTATGTGAGATTGTTTTTACCTCAATATCCTTTAACAAAATTACAGGACGGACTTATAAATTCCTCACTTTGTCAGAGTAAAATGTCCAAATGTATCACCGATAGGTGGATCAATAATGCACATCTTCTGGGAATGTAGAAAACTAAACATTTTTAGAAAGAGGTTCGCCCACCATTGGTGGATATGCTTTAATAACTGCATGATCATATTTTTGATCATAGCTGAAACTGTATTTTTTCTCTTTTAAATGTAATTTCTACTGTTATTATTTATTTACTTTTAATATTATGATTGTTATGGCCAATACCATCTGCTACTGTTTCTATTGTTGTTTTTGTTCTTTCTTTTTTTTATCTTTTCTTCTATAAAATATCAAAACTAATAAAAAGACAATAGAAAAAAGATGAAGTGCAGAGCCTTTTCTTGGCACTGGGTGAAAATGCAATACTTGAATTAGAAAAAAAAAAAAGAAAAACATTCTAGATTGTACTTTTCTTAAACTATAAATCAGCCATATTTGGTTATTATTTAGTGCTCTTGAAAGTTGAACAACAGCTGATTTTATAGTCTCATTTTATCGCTGGGCATTTGTCATTACAATGAACAAAACTAGACAATAATTCATGTTAAAAGATTTATTAGGAAGCAAAAGCTGTATCAGTGTTTGTCCACTAGAGGACAGAAGAGATCAGACATTAAGATCAGCAGTAAATCAATATTCATCAATCACATGCTTCTGAAAAAAATAATAAAACAAAAAACACCACAATGTGGTATTATGCAAAATGTCCTTTTCCATCTTTATTTTTTATTTTTTTTGAGAAGTACAATAAGGCTACTTTAAGTGCTTCAGCATGAATATAAAGGCACTTTAAATTCAAATCACATTTACAATCGGACATTCAGGTCTGATAAGATGAACTTAACATCATATCTTTAACACACCCCTAATTAAGCATAATTATGTCATATAGCAAAATAAGACACATTTACAACGTAAAAGAAATGTATATATTAATTAAAAAAGGAATGTCAACTTAAGTAGTCGGTTATAATTATTGTTATTTTTACAATAATACTGTCACAGTGAAGCTGAATAACACTGAATGGTCAAAGCTGTTTGTCTCATTCACACTAATGAACTTCTACACATGAAGAGAAGGTCATGTGATCTCAAAAGACGTGATTAGTTCTGAACATGAGCGTTAATCTGAAACTGGTGTTAATTACATAAAAACAGCAAATTCAAATACTGTGGTAAAACTTATAAAACTTTTAAACTTATAAAAGCATATTCCTTACACTCACTGTTGATAATCACACAAAATCAAAGACTCACACTAGTATTATGTTAACAGTGGTAAAGGTATGAAGTGTAACATTATTAAATGATATAAGAAAGTGTTTGATTACTATGTTTCTTGGTTCATATAAAACCACAGAAGCTTTTTACATGCAGGTTCATCAGATCAACAGACACGGGTTCATTTCTCTCTTTCACTGGACGGATTCTAGAGGCTTATAAAAGCAGAAATGTGTTTTTGTTGTTGTAGCTGGAGATGAAGTGTTGATGATGTCAGAGTGATTGACACTGGTGGGCGTGTCTAATCTCATTAAAGTAAACTCTCCTGCTCATTCACTCCATCCAGATCCTCTGCTTTCAGCAGCGGCATCACTACAGTCACTGATTCATTCTTTCGTTTTTCTGTGGAATCTGTCAGAAAATACACAGACAATGACAAATTAAAAAGAGATGTACTGATCTGGATTTAGTCATATTATACGAGACATCAAAACTAAAGTCAAGCATTTACATGTATAAAATCATTCAACACAGATTGTCAGAAGTACATCTCACTTATTTGACAAGTTCAGTCTGGTTTAAGCACTTTTCTCACAAATGAACATCATTTATTGTACTTGTGAACTCATGCATCTACTAAATTAAGCAAACTAAAATGAAAAGTTTATTTAAACTGTGTTTGAAATCTGAAAACTGAATGAAAAAAACTAAACTGAATAAAAACTAAAGTGAATGAAGCCGCATCTCACACATCAAATCATGATCACGCTTTAAAGATATTCAGACAACAGAATCTCACCCTTCATCAATGGTTTCCTCTTGTCTTTATCTGTGACAGCTGCACATAGAAACAGAAATACAAGGAAAGTGTTTCCATTAGACCAAGTGTGTTTTTGCATGTAAAAAAAAAAATGAATATGTGTTTGACATTACTACATAAACATCATTCAGACAGTTTGCCATTTCTGTCAAGAAGAAAACAATACACGTTTTTGCTTTATCTACAGATCACTGATATAAATAATGCTGAAGCAAATTCATTGAGGTGATGCAGCAACTTAAATCATTTTGAAACTTTAATCATTAATTCAGCATTACAGATTCAGCATTATATAGGGTGAATTCAGGTTGATTGGGACACTTTTTACCACTCAGATCCCAATCAACCTGACTGACTTAATTGAACCCTTGGTTTCAGAGGGTATTTATTTGTAGAAACCATGGAAACACCAGAGATGCTTTAATATATGATGTGTTTTATTAGACAGGTGAGCAACTGTTTGGACACATTCATCAACAGAAAACTCATCATGTTATACAGCTCAACACAGTAAATCTTATTGTTTAAATCTTGTTTTCTTGATTCACAGCGAGTACCATGATTTACCATGACTAACATTGATCTCTTACTGCAGTGTGTAACAAGTGTCTCACAGCAGACGCCGAGCGAACGTAGAGTAGCATTATAACAACTTTCAACACACAAATGTATCTAATATGATAAACAGCACTGCGTTACCACACATACGCTTGACCGGAAGAACAACTGTGGCATAATGTCGCACTCGTCTCTCATTATCAATCACTCCAGCGGCCATGGGGAAAAAACTAAGGACACCCTTACTGTAACACAGGAATCAGGGTAAGTAATGGTCATCAAATGCCTTTGATTAACTGATCATCAGCACATGTGATCACCTCTATAAAAGCAGGATAGAAGAAGATTATTCACAAGTGGAAGCTGTTTGAAACAGACACCAATCTTCCCAGGAGTGGACGTCCCAGCAGATTCTCCCCAAGATCAGACCGTGTAATGCTCAGAGAAATCACAGACAACTCAACAGAGACACCTCAGACTCTACAGGCCTCAGTTAACATGATGAATGATAAAGTTCATGAGTAAGAATTTAACGGCCCAAAGTCAATTATTCTGCTTAAACTACAGTTACCACACCTCAAGACACTGTTCAGATGGTGTATTTCAAGACATTTGTCAGGTTTTTGTCCTTAAAACACTAATTTCTTACGCATCTCATCCCAAGCCTCTGTTGCTAATTCCAAAATGTCATTTCAGAACTAGAGAGAGAGAGAATTAGCCTGAGTCTGTGTGTCTCTCACGGCAGCAGTGTCTCTACTAATAGCAAAACTGTAAGTTTATCTACCTTAAGAACTGCAGTTATTACCTCACTGGTGAGAAATGTCATGTAGCTTTTAAGTTGCTAAACTATTTTAGTGATTAATTCGTCAGAGCAGCGCAGACAACACGTTTCTGTGCGAGTGTGTGTCCGTACTGTATGTGTGTGCGTTTGAAAGAGAGAGAGAGAGCAAATATTTGCTTTCAGGACACAATAAAATGTATTTTGTGGCAAAACCATGACAATAATTTGTCGTTTTCATACTCTTGCTTGGGTTTTGTTTCTTTTGCGGATGAAGGCTTTAAGGACCTATTGAGATAACTGAAAACATTTGGAGAAGCGAAATGGAGCAAAGAACAAAATAAAATATTTTGAAAAATGTTTGGTCCAAACAACATTGGACACCATTATATGGAAGAAAATAAAAAAACTTTAGTGTTCCATAGAAATTCATACCCAATGTATACAAAAGAGGACATTCTCACTATATAAACCTGAGGAGCTGCACTGCCGTCCACTCTCATGTGAACAGATTTGAAGTTTTGTTTCCCCACTTTTAATGAATGGACAGAAATCTTGTGATGAATAAAAGTCTTGTGGGCATGAGGGTATTTTTGGGCCGAACTATCCTTTAAGAACGACACAATACTGATCTAAAATAAAATCATAATTACAATGAAAGTAAATATTTCACTCACCAGAAACAGAAACTCTGAATAACTTGAATGAGGATTTTCCATTTCTGATGATCTTTAGTTTGTATTCTCCAGTGTTGAAAATACTGATTTTCTTGATGGTGAGATCTCCAGTCTGATGATTCAGATCCACTGTGTCTATAAATCTAGAATCACTGTGCTCAGACTCTTCTTCACACTTCTCTTCTGTGTTTTTAGCTACGGGACGGTTGTCATGTCCAAACATCCAGAATATCTTATCTCCTGTCTGTATTTCAGTATTGACACGTAGAGTCACATCCGCCCCCTCCATCACTGACACTGACTTCTCTTCATCTGTCAAAGAAACAGAAAAATACAGAACAGAAATCAGAACCAGAAAACCAACAGCAGCAGAAATAAACAGAAGAAACATTGACACATCATACCTGACATACTGTATCACAAACATATCATTTACTGTATTTTAAGTTAAAAGAGCTCAACTTCTCATTCTAGAAATCTGAATGTAAGTATAAATCTCTACAGCTCATGTGTGTTTCACTGATGAAACTGTGTTGAACTCCAGTCTGTGTTTCTAAGAGTAAAAATCCACTCAAATGACATGAAATATGAGTGTGTTGAATTGTGTTTCTGTGAAGAAACGGTTCTGAATGTTTTATTTCTGATCAGATAATGACTGTACTGCAGTTCAATAATGATCAGAATAATGAGGAGGATTGTGACTGATAAAGTTGATCAAACAATCCTGCAGACAGAAGCAACACAGTCTGTGTGAATAACAGTTTCAGAACAGACAACAGCATCTGAAAGAAGACTGTTTGAAGCTGCTTCATTGAGGAACCAGATCTGTCTAAAACACCAGAAACCAGGACTGACAAAACAAGACAAAAATAAGCATATAAATAAATTAATTAATTATTATTCGATTGAAATTAATTAATCTGCAACTGCCTGTATTTACAGTTGACTTCATGAAAAAAAAATACCACATGACCTTTTTGAGTCATAGCTTTGATAAAATAGTTAGAGACACATTTTAAAAACACATTTTCAGTCAAGAATGATTTAACTCTGTACATTAATTCCACTAGAAGGTCTTGTTCCTGACATAACAGTGTGTTGATTTCTACATCAATATATATCTGCTATGGAAGCAGTGCAGTGATATGATGAACAGGTCAGAGTTTCTCCATCATTAATATAACACAACTGGAACACTTTTATAATCATATTTTGACACAAGGTCTGTCATATACACTGCTGCTGTTTCACTGAAAGACTTTGTGTTACTCACCAAAGACGATAATCCTGAAGACTCTGAATGTTGAATAATCACTGGTAATGATCTCTAGTTTATATAATCCAGAGTGTTCAGGTCTGGTTTGTTGAATGAAGAGAGATCCAGTCTGAGGGTCCAGCTTCATTTGGTCTCTGAATTCACCAGAACATTGAAGGTTCTCACGGTTCTCTCCAGTCATTTCAGCTATGAGTTTCTCTTCAAACTTCCACTGTATTTCATCATCATTATGTATTTCAGTATTATACTTCAGAGTGACAGAACGTCCCTTCAGCACTGATTCATTCACTTGTTCTGCAGCAGCACAGAAACAGAGAAATATAGATCAGAAATCAGAACCAGAAAACTAACAACATCAGACAACAAAGCATTACTGATCAATTGTTCAACATCTCAAATGTTTCATTTACTCAGTTTATGAATATCAGTAATGAACTCAGCTTTCTCTGATTCTACCATATTATAGAAATCTACATGAAGATAGAAATGAATTAAATGAGTCGACCTCAAATCTAATGTGTGTTTTGACCAACAGAACAGCCTGAAATCCACACAACAAACATCAGACTACAGATTTTGTTGAGCTTGACTATTTAAAGATCCTCTTTTAAAATAAGCAAATAGAGGGAAAATGTGTGAAAAAAGTCTGAATTCTACGGTGGCCCAGAAGTACACAACACAACGAAATTAAAAAAGCAAACATAAGTTCACAACACAATGAAATCGAACCAGTGTTGCCAACTAATGTTCAGGGAAGTTGCTAAAGGCGGGTGGATTTGTTGCTGAAAGTTACTAAATGACGTTGTGGGATGACGTCATCACGTAACCATGACGCAAAACTGCATTATTGGTAGAATACACATAAAAATATGATTTGAAATCGCCTGTTAATTTAGATTTGTTCATAATATAAATATATTATAATATAAATGTATTCATAATATAAACCTATTTTATTTGTAAAAGTAATATAAATAACATCTTTTTGATCAAATATTTTTATTTTTAAATACAACATTGAATTATTGAACAGTTACACATTTTGAACAATTTTAGTTTGAAGCAGTGTTTTGGCAGTTAGTTAAAAATAAGGCACAATGTACTGTGTTAATATGAAGGAATTATCCGTATTGATATTTCACAGGTGTTTTACCTGTATTATAATTTGCATTTTGTGTTTTAGGGTTACAACTTAACAGATTTTGTCCTGGCAGAAAATTACCAGAACCTTTTCTGTTTCGCTGCAATTTACAGTGTACCTAACTGAACATCAATTATAGGCACAAGCTAATAACATGCTGTATCATAAATGAACAATTATCGAACAACTATCATCTTAATTCACATATGAAGTGTGTACTGTCATCTTTCTTCAGCTCTCTCCAGACTGATGTGCTGCTTGACTGTCTGCTGCTCAATGGTTTCCTCTTTTGTGTACTTTAGATTGTTTAAGTCACTTTTCAAAAGTTGTTAAAAGTTGCCAAATAAATTTTAAAAATAGCTAAATTTGTTGCTAGGTGCTTTTAGGTGCTTTAGGTGCTTTACTAGTCTGAAAAGTTGCTAAATCTAGCAACAAAATTGCTAAGTTGGCAACAATGATTCTGGTAATCAATTCCACTGTGACAAAGGTCTATTGATAAGACTAACTAAAGGTGAAACTGTACCTCCCTGTGTGTGTTGGCAAAATGTAACATGATTAATCTGGTGCACCTTCACACATCCAACAAGGTGCATGGAATATAGACAAAACTAATTATAGACAATAGCAGCAACACTTGTGGTGTTAAAGGGTCAGGAATAAACATAAAATGGAGCTAAAAAAAAAAAAATCAATACTTTATTTTGCCAACACGTTTTGACACAGAGGCCTTAATCAGGGCTAAAATGTTACAGGTGTGTGTAGGTTCCTTTAAATACAAACAGAGACAGAATTCAAACCTACAAAGAACCAATGAAAAAATTGCATATAATATCATCCACCAATCACATCCTACTGAGAAAAAAAAAAAAAGTATGTATGTAAGGCCTTTTAAACAAGGGTATATATTGTATATGTTTATAAAACTACATACATGATTGTTGTTATCTACATACATAAAAATATTTTATTTCATTTTGATTAAAAATTACAAGGTCAATAAATAAATTACCCATAAATTACTGACAATAAGGTCAATAACATGCATTGAGAAAACAGATGAAGGGAATTTTTACTTCATGGTCACTTAAAAGCGACATACTGATCAGAACAGGAGGAGACATGAATGAAGCACAATCAAGGTATCGCATCAGTGATTTGATAATGCATTGTGTAGTGTATGCTAGGACAGACAGGCTAAGACTGAAGGAAGTTATAACTGAGCTACTGACAATTTTTATCATGGAAATGTACAATCAGGGGTCGTATTCACAAGACATTTTATCTCACCACTAAGAGTTCTCCTAAATAACAGTAAAAGTTTTTAGCTAAGAGTTTTCTCTTGAAATCTATTCACAAAACTGCTGAGACCAACTTTTACTAAGGAATAGAGAGAGTCTTCAGATAAGAGAAAGGGCGGGGTTGACCTCGTCACTATGGATGATGTCATCACACTTACTAACTATGATTGGCTGATGGGGAGGAGTCTCTGTCAGTGATCTTAGAAATGTTGTAGAACAAGGTATCATGTTAATATATTCAAATAAAGGTTTTAAAATACAAATGTTGCTGTATTCAAATAAAGGTTTTAAAATGTAGGCTAAGTGTCACTAATTAAACCAGTATATGTTCAGCTATTGTCAGCCTCTCACATGTCTGCATCTCCAGAGACTGAAGAATTCAAGCGACAAATGATGTTTTACAAACAAAGTTCAGGAGGAGCACGTTCAAACGGTCTGTCTAATCGACTTGAGGAGACATATAATAATATATACACAGTTGACGTGTGCTTGAACACTATGTTTTATTCTCCATCATTCAATACATTTTATCTGTACATGAATAAATCTTTGCTATGTCCTCACAGATGAAAACCTATAAATCATAATATTTATCGCATTTATGAAGAAAAGGCTCAGCACTCAAAGCTTTATAACTATTGACTCAATGATGTACAGTAGTGCTGGGCAGTATACCAGTTCATATAGTATACCGGTTTCAATTTGAGACCAGTATGTATTTTTCAAAAACCGTCATACGGTGTGTAGCTGAAACAGCTGCTGTCTCTATTCAATGGCCATGAAGCGCGATGTGGAGCGTATAGAGAGCGGACTTCTATTAACTGCACACCCTTCTTACACTTATATAAACAACTTTATTACACAACAATAAATAACTCACAAAACGATCTCTCTTTAATACTGCAAATACCATGTAGAGCCATATGATTTCCGCGATGCAGAAAACACGGATGAAATCACAGAATCCAGTCTCAAGAACTTACTGTATAAACGTAACGTCACAAAATTTGGCAATTTTTGGATGAATTAATCAAAAGTCGATTACATTTGATTACATTTTAAACTAAATTGTTAGCTTTATGAACTGATTTGATTACCATTAATTTTTAATTGTCCTTACAATGTTTATATAATTTATTCCCTGTACTCCTGACAGTAAAATATGCCAAAATAAAGGTCCAGTGCAAAAAACTGTGACATACCGTGAAACCGCCAGAATCTTAAAAAAACCGTGATAGAGATTTTTGGTCAAACCGCCCAGCACTAGTGTTCAGTGTCTTTGAGCGGATTGCTGAGGAAAACAACCGACAACAGCCATTTTAGGATTATTTGTGATTTGGTCTTAGTGATTTAGGAGTCCTCTTGACTACTCCTAACGTTTCACAGATTTAGGAGCTAGTTTTAGTGCTAAAATGATTTGTGAAATACTCTTAGAGCAAAAATTTAGGAGTCCTAAATTTAGGACTGACACGCCCATTATTTTTAAGAGTTTCTCCTAAATCGACAAGTTAGGAGCTACTTTTTGCCTTAAGCCTTTAGTTCTCCAAAGATGTGGGTTCAAGTCTTGGCTCTGGTGGGTCACTGAAGGACTTGGCACAGGTTTTCATGTGTCTATACGGTGAACTGGTCATTAGTTTAGGAGACTGTGCACAACAATTTCAGTCCATGTGAGGAAAACTGAGGCAGTCCACAGAAAGCAGATACTGATCTGTTTGTCCTAAAAGTTTAAGAGCTTTACTTCCTGAAGGTGAGTTGAGGAGATCGGTCTGATTAACTCACCTTCAACTCAGAATCAGCACAGTTTTGAGCATGATATCGATACAGAAAATATATCAGAACTTTTAAATGGATGGAAAGGGTTTTAATATTCCTAAAAATTATGTATATAGTTCATATCATTCCGAACCTGTATGACTTTCTTTGTTTGTGAAACAAAAGAAAATATTTTGAAAAATGTTTGGGTCCAAACAACATTGGACACCATTATATGGAAGAAAATAAAAAAACTTTAGTGTTCCATAGAAATTCATACCCAATGTATACAAAAGAGGACATTATCACTATATAAACCTGAGGAGCTGCACTGCCGTCCACTCTCATGTGAACAAGGGAGTGTTTTTCTTTTTTTTTGTTTGGAGCTTTGAAGTTTTGTTTCCCCACTTTTAATGGATGGACAGAAATCTTGTGATGAATAAAAGTCTTGTGCGTTCGGGATGACATGAGGGTATTTTTGGGCCGAACTATCCTTTAAGAACGACACAATACTGATCTAAAATAAAATCATAATTACAATGAAAGTAAATATTTCACTCACCAGAAACACAAACACTGAATATCTTGAATGAGGATTTGCCATTTCTGATGATCTTTAGTTTGTATTCTCCAGTGTTGAAAATACAGATGTTCTTGATGGTGAGATCTCCAGTCTGATGATTCAGATCCACTGTGGGTTTAAATCTCAAATCACTGTACTCAGACTCTTCTTCACACTTCTCTTCTGTGTTTTTAGCTACAAGACGGTTGTCATGTCCAAACATCCAGAATATCTTATCTCCTGTCTGTATTTCAGTATTGACACGTAGAGTCACATCCGCCCCCTTCATCACTGACACTGACTTCACTTCATCTGTCAAAGAAACAGAGAAAAATACAGAACAGAAATCAGAACCAGAAAACCAACAGCAGCAGAAATAAACAGAAGAAACATTGACACATCATACCTGACATACTGTATCACAAACATATCATTTACTCTATTTTAAGTTGAAAAGAGCTCAACTTCTCATTCTAGAAATCTGAATGTAAGTATAAATCTCTACAGCTCATGTGTGTTTCACTGATGAAACTGTGTTGAACTCCAGTCTGTGTTTCTAAGAGTAAAAATCCACTCAAATGACATGAAATATGAGTGTGTTGAATTGTGTTTCTGTGAAGAAACGGTTCTGAATGTTTGATTTCTGATCAGATAATGACTGTACTGCAGTTCAATAATGATCAGAATAATGAGGAGGATTGTGACTGATAAAGTTGATCAAACAATCCTGCAGACAGAAGCAACACAGTCTGTGTGAATAACAGTTTCAGAACAGACAACAGCATCTGAAAGAAGACTGTTTGAAGCTGCTTCATTGAGGAACCAGATCTGTCTAAAACACCAGAAACCAGGACTGACAAAACAAGACAAAATAAGAAACTTGGCAAAATAAATTAATTATTATTCAATTAAAATGAATTAATCTGCAACTGCCTGTATTTACAGTTGACTTCATGAAAAATACCACATGACCTTTTTGAGTTTTACAGCTTTGTTAAAATAGAGACACATTTTAATGATTTAACTCTGTACATTAATTCCACTAGAAGGTCTTGTTCCTGACATAACAGTGTGTTGATTTCTACATCAATATATATCTGCTATGGAAGCAGTGCAGTGATATGATGAACAGGTCAGAGTTTCTCCATCATTAATATAACACAACTGGAACACTTTTATAATCATATTTTGACACAAGGTCTGTCATATACACTGCTGCTGTTTCACTGAAAGACTTTGTGTTACTCACCAAAGACGATAAGACTGAAGACTCTGAATGTTGAATAATCACTGCTAGTGATCTTCAGCTTATATAATCCAGAGTGTTCAGGTCTGGTTTGTTGAATGGTGAGAGATCCAATCTGAGGGTCCAGCTTCATTTGGTCTCTGAATTCATCAGACCATTGAGGGTTCTCACGGTTCTCTCCAGTCATTTCAGCAATGAGTTTCTCTTCAAACTTCCACTGTATTTTATCATCCTTCTGTATTTCAGTATCATAGTTCAGAGTGACAGAACGTCCCTTCAGCACTGATTTATTCACTTGATGTCCTGCAGCAGCACAGAAACAGAGAAATATAGATCAGAAATTAGAACCAGAAAACTAACAACATCAGACAACAAAACATTACTGATCAATTGTTCTACATCTCAAATGTTTCATTCACTCAGTTTATAAATATCAGTAATGAACTCCGCTTTCTCTGATTCTACCATATTATAGAAATCTACATGAAGATATAAATGAATTAAATGAGTCAACCTCAAATCTAATGTGTGTTTTGACCAACAGAACAGCCTGAAATCCACACAACAAACATCAGACTACAGATTTTGTTGAGCTTGACTGTTTAAAGATCCTCTTTTAAAATAAGCAAATAGAGGAAAATGTGTGAAAAAGTCTGAATTCTACGGTGGCCCAGAAGTACACAACACAACGAAATTAAAAAAGCAAACATAAGTTCACAACACAATGAAATCGAACCAGTGTTGCCAACTAATGTTCAGGGAAGTTGCTAAAGGCGGGTGGATTTGTTGCTGAAAGTTACTAAATGACGTTGTGGGATGATGTCATCACGTAACCATGACGCAAAACTGCATTATTGGTAGAATACACATAAAAATATGATTTGAGATCGCCTGTTAATTTAGATTTGTTCATAATATAAATATATTATAATATAAATGTATTCATAATAATATAAACCTATTTTATTTGTAAAAGTAATATAAACAACATCTTTTTGATCAGATATTTTTATTTTTAAATACAACATTGAATTATTGAACAGTTACACATTTTGAACAATTATAGTTTGAAGCAGTGTTTTAGTAGTTAGTTAAAATAAGGCACAATGTACTGTGTTAATATGGAAGGAATTATCCGTATTGATATTTCACAGGTGTTTTACCTGTATTATAATTTGCATTTTGTGTTTTAGGGTTACAACTTAACAGATTTTTGTCCTGGCAGAAAATTACCAGAACCTTTTCTGTTTTTCTGCAATTTACAGTGTACCTAACTGAACATCAATTATAGGCACAAGCTAATAACATGCTGTATCATAAATGAACAATTATCGAACAACTATCATCTTAATTCACATATGAAGTGTGTCCTGTCATCTTTCTTCAGCTCTCTCCAGGCTGATGTGCTGCTTGACTGTCTGCTGCTCAATGGTTTCCTCTTTTGTGTAATTCCTTTAGATTGTTTAAGTCACTTTTCAAAAGTTGTTAAAAGTTGCCAAATAAATTTTAAAGATAGCTAAATTTGTTGCTAGGTGCTTTTAGGTGCTTTAGGTGCTTTACTAGTCTGAAAAGTTGCTAAATCTAGCAACAAAATTGCTAAGTTGGCAACAATGATTCTGGTAATCAATTCCACTGTGACAAAGGTCTATTGATAAGACTAACTAAAGGTGAAACTGTACCTCCCTGTGTGTGTTGGCAAAATGTAACATGATTAATCTGGTGCACCTTCACACATCCAACAAGGTACATGGAATATAGACAAAACTAATTATAGACAATAGCAGCAACACTTGTGGTGTTAAAGGGTCAGGAATAAACATAAAATGGAGCTAAAAAAAAAAAAAAAAATCAATACTTTATTTTGCCAACACGTTTTGACACCGAGGCCTTAATCAGGGCTAAAATGTTACAGGTGTGTGTAGGTTCCTTTAAATACAAACAGAGACAGAATTCAAACCTACAAAGAACCAATGAAAAAATTGCATATAATATCATCCACCAGTCACATCCTACTGAGAAAAAAAAAAAAAAAAATGTATGTAAGGCCTTTTAAACAAGGGCATATATTGTATATGTTTATAAAACTACATACATGATTGTTGATTTCGAGACCGATATGTATTTTTCAAAAACCGTCATACCGGTGTGTAGCTGAAACAGCTGCTGTCTCTATTCAATGGCCATGAAGTGTGATGTGGAGCGTATAGAGAGCGGACTTCTATTAACTGCATACCCTTCTTACACTAATGGAAACAACTTTATTACACAACAATAAATAACTCACAAAACGATCTCTCTTTAATACTGCAAATACCATGTAGAGCCATATGATTTCCGCGATGCAGAAAACACGGATGAAATCACAGAATCCAGTCACAAGAACTTACTGTATAAAGCTGAACGTCACAGAATTTGGCAATTTTGGATGAATTAATCAAAAGTCAGGCTGTACAATGAATCAGATATCGATACGGACTAGTGTCTGTGAATATTAAAGCTAAAAAGACTGCTATTGAAATTTGAAGTCTGTATGAAAGAGCGCCGCATTTTCGTCTACTACACATACTGAAGCACGTGGCGCTGCAATGATTTCAGTGTCTGCTGTCTCACTCACTTGAAGGGTGGATTCTGGAATCCACTGCCGCTTCAATATATATCATTTAAGTTATTAATCAACATTTATCTTTCTGTTAAATTATTTGAATGACTTCTGCAACGTATGTTAAAGCATTTCTTTTCCTTTTCAAACACTAGAAAATAATTTTGAATATTGTCTGTACCTCTCACTGAGAGAAAAGAACATGTTATCAGTATGTTTTGGGAAAGTTTCCTGCTCAGAGCAGAGCTCAGATCAACTTCAGCCTTGAAGAAGCTGTGAATCATGTGTGTATGTGCGCTAAGTGTTCTGTGCAGGTCCTGTGTACTGGTGGACAACTGGCACTCTGCTCGAGACCAGCAGACGCCATGTCATGACCCCAAAAGGACATCCAGTACCTAAATCAAGGGTCCCCTCATCACCATCCTGACGAATGGAGATATGCTTCTGACTATCTGTCCATGTGTGGAAGATTACCAAATTTGTCTATTTTTCTTAGCCAATCAGAATCATACAACCTGAAGTAATGACGTAGTTAGAAGACTCTGTTAGAGTATAATTGTTGTGGAAATGTGAATGTACACAGAGCGACCTACAAACTCCTTGTGAGACCTGAAGCTGGCTTCTGCTGATGAAACTGCAAACTATTCTTCAGTAAAATTAGCTTCAATTTATTATTTTTAAACTTTGATTTCAGGTCTTCAATCATCATATCTGGTCTTTTGGGTCTTTAACTGTAAAATTCCCTACACACTACACACATGAACTTCATCTGCAGAGCTGCTCTTAGAGTCACTTTATGAACATTTCACCGTTTATTTTGATAAAACTATCGACATTTGTCGTATCATATACACAGGAAGTCAAAGGTCTTCACGACTCTGTCAAAATAAAAGTTAGGTATAATTTGAAATAACAGAAATATACTATTGTACAATCGAGTATACTTTAATTAATAGAGATAATAATAATAATAAACACCGTTTATTACAAACAAACTCAAAGGTCTTCATTGAAATGATAGAAATTACACAGTAAAAATGTAGCCTATTAATATTATTAATTTAAATAATTCAATTATTTTATTACATTTTAAACTAAATTGTTAGCTTTATGAACTGATTTGATTACCATTAATTTTTAATTGTCCTTACAATGTTTATATCATTTATTCCCTGTACTCCTGACAGTAAAATATGCCAAAATAAAGGTCCAGTGCAAAAACTGTGACATACCGTGAAACCGCCAGAATCTTAAAAAACCGTGATAGAGATTTTTGGTCAAACTGCCCAGCACTAGTGTTCAGTGTCTTTGAGCTGGATTGCTGAGGAAAACAACCGACAACAGCCATTTTAGGATTGTTTGTGATTTGTTCTTAGTGACTCAGAGTCCTCTTGACTACTCCTAACATTTCACAGATTTAGAAGCTAGTTTTAGTGCTAAAATGCTTTGTGAAATACTCTTAGAGCAAAAATTTAGGAGTCCTAAATTTAGGACTGACACGCCCATTATTTTTAAGAGTTTCTCCTAAATCGGCAAGTTAGGAGCTACTTTTAGCCTTAAGATGTTTTGACCCCTGAACAGTAGTTGATTCTCTGAGACGTCAAAGTAAATTGTTGACACGAGTGATCTAATTACCATTAGAAATTGAATGAAGAAATTTATTTAAAGAGAATCATTAACAGCATGTTTTTCTTTCTACATAAAGTGGACAGCCATTTTCAGGTCTCTCCAAAGATGCGGGTTCAAGTCTTGGCTCTGGTGGGTCACTGAAGGGCTTGGCACAGGTTTTCATGTGTCTATACGGATGAACTGGACATTAGTTTAGGAGACACAATAATTGCACAACAATTTCAGTCCATGTGAGGAAAACTGAGGCAGTCCACAGAGAGCAGATACTGATCTGTTTGTCCTAAAAGTTTAAGAGCTTTACTTCCTGAAGGTGAGTTGAGGAGATCGGTCTGATTAACTTCAACTCAGAATCAGCACAATTTTGAGCATGATATCGATACAGAAAATATATCAGAACTTTTAAATGGATGGAAAGGGTTTTAATATTCCTAAAAATTATATATATATATAGTTCATATCATTTCAAACCTGTATGACTTTCTTTTGTTTGTGAAACAAAAGAAAATATTTTGAAAAATGTTTGGTCCAAACAACATTGGACACCATTATATGGAAGAAATTAAAAAAAAACTTTAGTGTTCCATAGAAATTCATACCCAATGTATACAAAAGAGGACATTATCACTATATAAACCTGAGGAGCTGCACTGCCGTCCACTCTCATGTGAACAGGGAGTGTTTTTCTTTTTTTTTGTTTGGAGCTTTGAAGTTTTGTTTCCCCACTTTTAATGGATGGACAGAAATCTTGTGATGAATAAAAGTCTTGTGCGTTCGGGATGACATGAGGGTATTTTTGGCTGAAATATCCTTTAAGAACGACACAATACTGATCTAAAATAAAATCATAATTACAATGAAAATAAATATTTCACTCACCAGAAACAGAAACTCTGAATATCTTGAATGAGGATTTTCCATTTCTGATGATCTTTAGTTTGTATTCTCCAGTGTGGTCAGTTCTGATGTTCTTGATGGTGAGATCTCCAGTCTGATGATTCAGATCCACTTTGTCTTTAAATCTAGAATCACTGTCCTCAGACTCTTCTTCACACTTCTCTTCTGTGTTTTTAGCTACAAGACAGTTGTCATCTCCAAACATCCAGAATATCTTATCTCCTGTCTGTATTTCAGTATTGGCACGTAGAGTCACATCCACCCCCTTCATCACTGACACTGACTTATCTGTCAAAGAAACAGAGAAAAATAAAGAACAGAAATCAGAACCAGAAAACCAACAGCAGCAGAAATAAACAGAAAAACATTGACACATCATACCTGACATACTGTATCACAAACATATCATTTACTCTCTTTTTAAGTTGAAAAGAGCTCAACTTCTCATTCTAGAAATCTGAATGTAAGTATAAATCTCTACAGCTCATGTGTGTTTCACTGATGAAACTGTGTTGAACTCCAGTCTGTGTTTCTAAGAGTAAAAATCCACTCAAATGACATGAAATATGAGTGTGTTGAATTGTGTTTCTGTGAAGAAACGGTTCTGAATGTTTGATTTCTGATCAGATAATGACTGTACTGCAGTTCAATAATGATCAGGAATAATGAGGAGGATTGTGACTGATAAAGTTGATCAAACAATCCTGCAGACAGAAGCAACACAGTCTGTGTGAATAACAGTTTCAGAACAGACAACAGCATCTGAAAGAAGACTGTTTGAAGCTGCTTCATTGAGGAACCAGATCTGTCTAAAACACCAGAAACCAGGTCTGACAAAACAAGACAAAAATAAGCATATAAATAAATAAATTAATTAATTATTATTCGATTAAAATTAATTAATCTGCAACTGCCTGTATTTACAGTTGACTTCATGAAAAAATACATTAACTTTTTTAGCTTTAAGGCTTTGATAAAATAGTTAGAGACACATTTTAAAAACACACATTTTCAGTCAAGAATGATTTAACTCTGTACATTAATTCCACTAGAAGGTCTTGTTCCTGACATAACAGTGTGTTGATTTCTACATCAATATATATCTGCTATGGAAGCTGCTCCCAAATGGTATAAACTAAATAAGTCCAAAATGTTCTGCAATAAATATTTTCAGTTTAAGTCGTAAAGTGGGCTGGAAATATTAAAACTTAGCGTATGGCTTCGGCAAGCAGGTAGGCTATATAATGATTGTAATGATTGAGCTGATTGATGATGCTTCTGCCCTCAACAGAATCCATATTTCTCCCAATGTTAGTCTGTGGTGAAATATGGAAATGCAGCATGTCCTAACTGAGATCAATTGGGGCAGAAATTAGTCTGCTCCACTTGTTAATTTCTGCTCCACTTGTTTTTGCATTACTTTACATAAACCTAGACTATATCATGGGGTGACCCTGAATAGTCGACGATTCGATGCTTCGACAGGAGGAGCCTGATCGACTACCGATCTCACAGTCCAATCTTCACAGAGGTGTTATGAGACGAGATATGGGGGATTTTACATAGACATACCGGTTCTCTCCCAATAGGTTAATAAACAGCCAATTATGATAATGCTGTAAATAAAAATGTGAAAAGAAAGAAGCTTTTAATAAATATTTTTAATGTGCATGAATAAATCCAACCACCCCTGTGACAGATTTAAGTTTCACTTCCATGATCCGTGACCGACAGAGGAGCATCTTGGCGGCAGGGATTAAATCTTTAACCATGTCTGGGATAAGAAAATCTAAAGTGTAGAATTGGATGCACTTTGAAATGGTAAAAGATGATCCAAAAAACGCAAGATGCAAGTTGTGCCAACAGCTCATATCCTTCCACTCAACAACGACAAACATTGCGGCGCGCTTCTGCCGGCCAACGCTAACGAGCTGACTAATGTTAGCTGACTAGCGCGCTATTTGAAAAGACTCAAACGGACACGGGCAGATTGCGTGAAAGACTGGATTTTTTTCGATCAAGTAGGGGAAAAGTGATTTCAAAACATTTCAGCCGGTTCTAATTTGATTTTTGGATGCTGTGAATGTTTAGCCAAAAAGACTGCCACTCCAGTTTTGTCTTTTTAACTGCAGAGACAATAAACACTAAGTTGACAATTCTGGATATACTTTCGTTATATTAATAATTTTTTAAATTTTAATATATTTATTGATCACTCTGGGTTATCTAATTTAACTATTTGTGGCTTGTGTTTTGAATATATGTTCCCCTGCACTTTGGGCATTTTGCACTTGTGACTTGATTAAAACTATTTCGTTATTATTATTTATTTATTACAACGGTACATTCTGTTCTAATTCAATTCTGTAAATTAATTTTTGATTGTTTTTCGGTGCATCGATGTTGCGCTGTACAAGAGTTAAAGCTTGCTCGCACAGGCAATTTAGCCGATTTAATTTGATTTGCCGACATGTGAAATGCATCTGCAGTGTGGCCTTTCTGCAGTTATTTATATATATATTTAAGATTTACTGATCCAAAATGGTGTTCTGTAGTGGCTGTGAATGTTTATCCACATTGCCTTTCATTTCAGTTTAAAAAAAAGATAAAAACCATTGTCAGTTTCATCTATCACTTGACAGGCAGTTTGGTCGCTTTGTTAGAAAGTTGTTTCTCTGTGCTGTGTGTGAGAGAAAATAAAAAGTCGTCTTAGGCCCGATAGGCCTTACTTCATTTTCCACGTCCGCTCCATCTTGTGCGCACTTTTTAAAGTAGTCGATACTCCAGTAGTCTAGTGGACTACTGTTTTTCAAGTTTTATGCAATATTCCAATTTTTCACATAAGTTAATTCACAACTTTGGATAGAAACTTGCAGATTGTATGTGTGTGTGCACTTAAGAGTCAATCCACATTAGAACGCCACCCTCAGGCTGAATTATGTAAAGACAACACTGCAAAGGGTGTCTCCATGTGTTCAGCAATTACAATGTAAAGCTTCATCTAGCGCTTTAACCCATAATCTACCCCAGATAAATTTATGGTCAGGAGCCAATACTGGTATCTACTGTACATATCCAAAACAAACCAAGTTTCAAAATTCATTTACTGCTCTTTAGCATTGCTAAATGAAGAATGTGACTAAACAAACTTCACATTGTTCCTCAGAGCTGCATGGAAAACAACGGTTATTCAAATAATATATAAAATATGCTGAGCATATGTCTACCAAATACCTACAAAAACTGATGCCGTTTTAAAGGACATGACATCACAACATATCACTAAATTACCTATAGAAAAAATCTGAATGTATGTGGAAGAATGTAATCATTATTACATTGAGTGACTGACATAAACATTGAATCTTTTGTTCAAGTTCTGTACAAGTCTGCCGCCTCTGATCCTCAGTTCATAGACTCCTGTGTAATTACCCTCATGTCATTCCACACCCGTAACTTTTGTTCACCTTCAGAACACAAATGAAGATCTTTTTGATGAAATCTGAGGAGCTTTCTGTCCCTCATTGACAGTCCACTTAACTACCGTTGTCAAGGTCCAGAACACTAGTAAAGACATCATTAAAATAACCCATGTGACTCCAGTGGTTTATCCTCAATTTATCAGCGCAAACACATGTTGGAGATTAATATTTCGTAAATAAAGTCATAAATGATGTTTTTGTGCAAACAAAGCACTCATGTGACTTCATAAAATTGAGGTCAAACCACTGGAGTCCACATGGATTACTTTAATGATGTCTTTACTAGTGTTCTGGACCTTGAAAATGGTAGTTGTGTAAACTGTGAATGGAGGGACAGAAAACTCTCAGATTTCATCAAAAATATCTTAATTTGTGTTCCGAAGATGAATGAAGGTCTTACGGGTTTGGAACGACATGAGGGTGAGGAATTAATGACAGAATTTTCATTTTTGGCTGAACTAACCCTTTAATAATTCACCACTGAATTAGCACTGAAAAAAAAAAAAAATCAGGTTTTAGTCAAAGGAACAAACTTGTTTGTAAACTGTTCATTCAATATTTTGCTATATTAAAAGATATACATGTGTTTTAAGTACACACTCATTGTTACATTCTGTCATTATTTACTCGTCCTCCCAAATGAATGACTAGATTCTGAAGTCTTCCTGCAGCTCTTTACAATGCAAGGACAGTTTATAGAGGCCTTCACAAAGCTCAGAAATGATATTTAAACACACAAGAAATGCAGTTCATCTGCTAAATGTCTTCTGAACCCATATGATGGCTTTGTGTGCAGCTTAAGGGATTGTTTTCTCAAAATCTTTTCATAAATCTTATTTTTCATAGTCAAAACGCATCAAGTTCACCTAGGAAACATTCAACAACTATTTCCCTCTATCATCGACGACAGGTAATCTGGTGGTCTGTTTGTGCCCAAATACCTTTTGTGTTGCTTTTTGAGAGCTTTAGTGAAGGGGAGGACAATCAGTGAATAATTACTCATATTTCTGTCTGTTCACACACAAACCATCACATGCCTCAAGACTTCCAATAAACGAGTAAACGAGTCACATGATACTTTTAGACAGATGACACTTACCACTTGTTTGAGAAACATGAGCTCTAAAAACTACTGTGTAAAGTGCTCCTGTTTTCAATGACAAAGCTGGGCTAATGATGACTTTATAATTTAGAATAAACTCTCTCATATACTCTCTCTCTTATAGGGATAAATAACACTAACTGACCAGAGATGATGTGGTAATAGACATACAAACTCTCTTGATATTTTCTTGTTTTTCAGTTTAGAGTTTCTGTATTAATAGTCTATGATGTTTAAATGAATGAAGAGCTCTGGGCAGCCCAGATACATTTTAAAATGACAGAAAAAGGACAGCAGGATGATTTTAGGGCTGTTTCTGCTAAATTGCTCAACCTTCAATAGCAAAAGAACAAAACTATATGAACTACATAATCAAAAGATCTTCTGCATTTTAAACACACAGATTCAGTAATTAGTATTAATGTAATTCAGCTCAACTCTGAACAATCACACAAATCACTGATTGCACTAAATCAACCACAAGCAGAACTGCTAAAAGGTAGAAATATTGATTTGTGAAAAATAGTATTATTCATTTAATCTGTACTGTACTACAATAAAGCTCAATGTTTTTCCTCTTGCTGTGTCAGCTGTAATACTTACTCATTTGCTTTTGTAGTTCAGAGAGTAGTTTGTGACGATAGTAAAGAACACCAGCAGCTGAAAATACCAGCAGCAGAACTACAACAATCCCTGCTACAGCAGCTGGAGACAGAGGTGGAACTGGTGCTGGAACAGATAAAGAGAGACAGACATTAGTGTGAAAGAGTCTGATCTATAACAAACACCATAAACATCAACACTATATAACCTGAGTGATAAAGAGAGTCATTATTTATCAGATCTACTGTATTTACAGGTGTCAGACAAGCTGTTTTAGATAATAAGAGTTCTGGGTGAGAAGTTATGAATTATTTACAGACAGCTGATAAAGCGATCTTGAGTTACTCACCGCTGACAGTAACAATGAATTTCTTGTTTAAAGTCTGTTTGCTGCTGATCTTCACTTTATAAACTCCAGAGTCTGTGATTCTGCTGTTTGTGATGGTCAGAGATCCGGTCTGATGATCCAGCTTCAGTCTGTCTCTGAATCTCTCATCAGGATCATATAATGGTGGACTCTTGGCCTCTAGATCATGTTTAGCTATGAGTTTTTCATAATCTCCAAACCTCCACACTATCAGCTCATCTCCATGTGTTTTAGTATCAGTCTGAAGAGTGACAGAATCTCCCTCCGTCTCTGATACAGTCTTCGTTTCAGATCCACCGGCATCAATAACATCTGGAGACTCTGCATGAGACAGATTCACAGATATTAAACATTAAAAAAATAAAGTTACTGGCACTAGAATATTAACTTTAACAGTCAATTAGTTTATCTCATGACTACTACAAAAAGCATGTAGGAACCATATATTAATTAGTTTATGCTATCTATCTATATAATTTAAGTGCTGCTGTATATAATTTTCCTTAAACATATTCCTTAAATATATTTGTGTTGATTGAGTTTGCTCTCTCTATAGGCAAAAGCTATTCTGTAAGAATGTTTTTGTAAGATTTTCAGGCTTCAGTTTAAATCAGCTTAATTCATTTTAATTAATAAAAACAACAATAAACTTCAAAACATCTAATTATTCATAAATAAAAGTGTTCTCACCGTAGACAGTAACACTGAAATTCAAATATGAGGTCCCAGTGTTGCGGTTGATCTCTAGTTTATAAAGTCCAGTATGTTTAGTTCTCATGTTTGTGATTGTCAGAGATCCAGTCTGATCCAGCTTCAGTCTGTCTTTGAACATCTCAGGGACACTGGGATATGAAATGTCATTTTCCTCGATTTGAGCAATGACTGAATGTGAATCTCTAAAGCTCCACAGTAACTGAATAATTTCCTGTATTTGAGTAAGATCAGGGTTTAGAGTGACTGAATCTCCCTCCATCACTATCACTGTCTTCACTTCATCTGTTTCAGCACCAAACACTCCTGCAGAACAAACACAAACAGTTTCTCAGAGATTAAACTCATAACACAGCTGCTGATGTTACTGAACAGAGTTCAACAGAAATCAATCTTGACCTCATAAACACATTTTGACTGTTACGTCCCAGGACGTATATCATTTATTGTTGTCAATTTTGTGAATGTGTGTATGTGACTGTGTCTCCCTGATACCCAACAGCCTGCTGGGAAGTGTAGTTTTCCCTGTTTTCCTTTCTCCCTGTTCCTCTTGCAGGAGCCTAATTGATGCCACCTGTTCCTCGTTAGAGTGGTGGAGAGGAACTTGCATTTACACAGAGGAACTGGCTGTTCCCCAGAGAGAGCATGGCCTGTCTGCCCTCCCAGAACTTTTGTTGTATCTGCTGTAGTGAAAGCTTCTTTAAGAAAGCCTGTTGTATCTGCTGTAGTGGCAGTGTGTAATTGCCCAGTTATCATTGTTTGCAGACGCAGTAGGGAGGTGGGTGCCTTTTGTTTTTACTAACCCCTGTTTTCTCCTATTTTTTGGTTAGTAAGGTAGTCAGGTAAGAGATTTGTTGTTTATTTGATGTTTTTGTTTGATAGGTTATTTAGACTCCCTTAATCCCAGATATCTTATTTCTTTTGTTTGTTATTTTGGCTTTAACTCCCTCCTGAAGCTAGAAGCGTCTTCTCATTATTTATCATTACTTATTTGAGTTCTCTCTATTGTTTTGCCTTATTCTTAATTGTTATAAGAGACTTTACTTTGAATAAAACCTTGAAGAGTTAATCTGTGTTTGTGTGAGTTCTGGAAGTGCCGACAGAACAAACCCTCTCTCTCATTTTTGGCCCTGTTTTTCGAAGGGATGCGTTTTCATTCATTTCAATTTCTATATGTTACTCTCCCGTCACCCCTAGACAAAAGGGGGACATAACATGACTTATTACAAGGCCCCTATTATGCTCAGTTATGAGTTCATAAGTTTGTTTATTGGGTCTGCAAAACTGGTTTACATGATTTAATGTTCAAGAAAGCTATTTTTATTATAATTTACATCATTGCAGCACCAGTTTTCACCCTCTGTCTGAACGCTCTATTTAATAGAACCCTCCAGAACAATACAGCTGTATAATTCCCCAACAAATGTTAAGATTGGGAGATAATACATAATCACACTCTCAAAGTTACACAATATAACACCAAAAAGGTAATACCTCAGGTGACAAAATTACAGAACTGGTCTGTCATACACATGAAATGAATGGATAAAAATAACTCAGAGTACCAAAATATCACTCTGAATATCCACAGTTCTTAAGTGCACTAAATAATATGCTATGAACAAATATTAAATGCTGTGGGTCAGCACCTGGTGTGGCACACATGTCCTGAAAACAAGTGAAGCCAAATCGTTTTGATCACCCCCTGGTGGGTGGCTGAAGTATAGGTCATAAACCCCACCATCTCCATGTAAACAAATGGGACATGAGCCAAATGAAACAAATTACACTTCAAATTCATTTTTTTTTTTTCCAAAGATGATTTCTGTCATTTTAGGTAGCTATTATCACATTGATGTATGTTCAACTGTTTGTTTTTAAACAGTTTGGTGTTAGTCAGCTATCTGAGAATGCTTTGACGCACTAACACAGTGCATGAAGCCTAAGTGAACGTCTGCCAATTCCCCAACTGCTTAAAAACATCTGGTCTGAGTAAATTAAGCTGACTTTTAACATTTAAAAAAAAAAAAAAAATCAAAGCTTGTAGTACTTTAATATTTGTCAGACTGACTCACTGCAATTTTGCCAGTATCTCACTTACTGCATGTACAGTACACAAATATTTCCATGAAAAAGTTACTGCAATTCACCAATACGTGTTAAAAGAAAACTTTTAGAGGAATTGCAGCATTTTTTTTTCTTCAAAGATATATGTGTACTGTACATACAGTAAGGGAGTTATTAGCAAAATTACACCTGTACTAAATCATATTTCTAACTATAAATATACTACAACCTTTAGAACATGAAAACATGATTTACTGTAAATTTTTCAAAAAAAAAAAAATTTGTATACTGTGTGTATGTATACTATGTGAGAGTTGTCAAAAGTATGGGTTATCTGTCAGCATCATTTTATTTTTACACAGAGATTGATTGGTCTATTAGTAAAATCTGTTGACTTTAGCAATCTTTGTTTCATTATATGCCAACAGTGACAGTTCAAACCTGGGAAAAAGCACTTCTTGTGTTTTGTGCCTCAGGCTTGCATGCCTGTAACTCCAGAAGTATTAAAGATATCTTAAGATCCTTTTAGATTCTCATTCTTAATAAAACTTTCCTTTTGGTATCTCAATGTGGCTCCATGAGTACATTGGTAAATTGTACACAAAAACCTTTGCATACAGCTGATACATTTTTGTTTTAAAGAGGAATATCTGAAGAACAAATAATGTTGAAACTAGAAATGCATCTCATTTTTCTATCTAGAACATAAATATTCTTTTTCTAAAGTTGTGATACCTGTTACTCTAAAAGTATTCAAGATATCTTAATATCTTTCTAGATTCTCAATCTTAATAAACTTTTCTTTCAGAATCTTTTATTTTTAAGGCCCGTAGATATTGGGACCCCAATGTGACTTCATGATTAAATTATTGAATTTTACCCATTTTCAATGGTCACAAACCAAATGTAGGTAACTTTTAAACAGACTGAACTATATAGGGCCTTGAAAATGAAGATTTCAAAAGGGAAAGTTTATTAAGAATGAGAATCTAAAAGGATATTAAGATATCTTTAATACTTCTTGAGTTACAGGCATGCAAACTTGAGGCACAAAATACAAGAAGTGTTTTTTCCCAGGTATGAACTGTCACTGTTGGCATATAATGAAACAAAGATTGCTAAAGTCAACAGATTTTACTAATAGACCTATCAATCTCTGTAAAAATAAAATAATGACGCTGACATCTTTATAAAGTCATTTTTTCTCCCCTGTAAATCAGCTCCAAATCTCAGGTGAAAATGGTCATTTTGACCCCCTCTACAAAAGTGGATTACTCAGTAAATATACATCTGTGACATTTAATATTTTGGCTTTCATCACTATTTATGTTTGTCTTTCAACAGAAAAAATATTAACAAAATTTGAGCCAGGGACCTCTGGTTGATTTGACACAGAATGACCCCTATGCGACATTGTCATTTAAGTATCAATTGGCCAGTGGCAGCAGTGTTCATTTCCCTTCCTGCCCATCATCTCACCTTTATCTGAACTAGTTGTGCTTCAGAATGCGCTGCTCTATCTATTTGTTTGTAATTCATTTATTCTTACACAGCTTCGATTCAGCAAGAATCAGTCTTCAGCAGAGTCAGTCTTGTATCTAGGTACGTAGGGGAGCGCGGGACACAAAGTAACGCGGGGTTAGTTGTAACACACGTGGTTTAAATACTTCCACACACGCTAGCATGAAGAAACTTAGCGTATTTACTAGTTGCCATATCAACACAATATACAGAAAAAATTGCGCCAAAATTCAAAAATCTTTGGAAGATATCACTGAACATTTATTTAACAATAGCAAAAGTAAATTTCTTACTTAAGCTAATTTTTCATCTACATTTTTTGTTTTTATTTAAAATTAGACAAATCTGATATTATTTTAATCTCCAATCTGTTGTTTAGCAGTTTGGGTAGTTCTTTAAAGGCTTAAATTCCAGTTGCACAGATAGGGTTCGTTGTAACACTGCGTTAATGTGTCCCGCTATTAGAACTATACTGTTCTATACAGTTACGATATAACTGGCATAATCAACTTTTATGAATTTCTGTTGAGAAACGATGGAAAAAAGGTGAATAAAGACTGAGAGGAAGAACCTGAACATCCAGAAAATATTATTTTAAGAAATGCTCAGCATTTGTACTGTCTCGTCTATTTATCTGCTGTTCTGTGAGTGGAGGGAGGGAGTGTTGAGTTCAGCTCTGTGTTTTTCTGAATGTGTTTCTTCACCTGTTTGCCTGTATTGTTTTGATCAGTGCTGTACAGCTGTGTTTTACAGAGTGTTCATTGTCAAACTACAAAATTATTTAAATTTGAATTTTTAAAAAAATGCTATTGTTTTAAGTCAGATAAATTTTTTAGCCGTCATATGGTCATGTTACAATGTGCCCCACCTGTGGGGCATGTTGTCACATTTCACTTCCCTTCTTTCGGGGTAAATAAAGAAAAAAGTATACACTGTATTAATGAAACATAGCCACATATTTGTACCAGACATGTGTGAAACTAATGTGGAACAAAATAAATTCTCTGAACCCTGAGTAGATTTACACAAACTGAGAAAGTCAAAAAGCGTTAGGTTGTGCCCCGCGCTCCCCTACTACATCCTTTGGAACATGAAAAAACCCTTTTGGCGAATTAGTCATTTTTTTCTAAAAATATTTGTGCACTGTATATATGGTAATGGAGGTATTGGCAAAATTTCACCTGCACTATGTCAGTCTGGTCACTAGGAACGTACAGCCTTTGAACATGAAAACCCTTTTGTTGAATTACTGTAACTTTTTCATGAAAATATTTGTGTACTGTATATACAGTAAGGGAGATATTGGCAAAATCTCACTTGAAGTAAGCCAGTCTTGTGTCTAGGAATGTATTACAACCATTGGAAACCATTTCGGTAAATTGCTGTACTTTTTTTTTTTTTCCTAAAAATATTTGTGTGTACTGTACATACGTTAGGGGAGGTACTGTCTAAAGTGAGATACTGGCAAAATATAATAAATCAGTTTGCCCACACCAGGCATTTACTATTGCCCTTAGTTTCCCAGTGAGGGGAATTTGCAGACCGTCCTAAAGCAGCCTAGGCGAACATGCAGCGAATACAAAGAATATACAATAACAAGAAGCGACACTCAATAGAACGTTCCATTGCAACACAGGTGTTGTGCGAAAATTGATCGTCTGCCGAAAACTGACTGCCGTCCGCGGGAGCGCGCAGCATGTTTAAAGGGTATCGCCCTGTTTCTACATCGCCCAGAGCTGCTTTTATCAGGATCAAACGGCCATAACCTGCAAATACATATAACTCTGTGCCCGTGGTAATATGTCCGTGATAATAGCAAAGAAACTTTTCCTGTAACGGATTAATCAAAAATATTAATTTAATTAATTTTCCGTTTATTGCTTAATCAAGCCTGATTTTTACGTGATTAACATGCTGTCGTCCAGCAGCAGCCCTGCGTTTCCGCCATTTTGGGGTGAAAGCGACTTGGCAGTCCACTAGTTTCAATAAAATACTATCACTAGTGATCATCAAATCCTAAAACAGTTTATTTTACACACTTTGTGTTTAACCTTTGCTCTCTAGAAATCCAGTCAGTTTGGGTTAAAATTCTTTTGAAGTTCAAGTATTAGCATTACAAACACTGAATTAATTAAATTAAGGACATGCATCAGAAAAATTGGGAATGTTGGACAATAAATATATAAATATAACAGCTTGATTTTGTCTAATGTCCGTTAAAGCAAAAGTGTCCAAAAGTGTGAATTATGTGATAACGGACACAGCAATGCATCATGTATTATAAGATCATTAAGATCATTACATGCAATATATATATATATATTTCAATTCAGACCTAGATACTGTTATTACTATTACTCCACTAGGTCTAAAATATATTGTTCGCTGCAAACATGATGATCTTAAATTTATTAATTATTAATTTACTATTAATAAATGTGTAAAGTAAAATGGAAATACTCAATAAAGTAGGCTAACTACGTTACCTTGGTTGGATTCCACAACTGGTAAAACAAAACATATAAGACAACACAACATTTACTGTAGGTTTACTGGTGACTTAATTTAAAAAACTGTTCTATTGCGCTTTTGATTTGGCAGTGAAATTCGCTGATTTTGGGTGCGTAAGATGTGAAGGATTCTATTGTCCAGTTAGTATTTTCACCCCATAATGGCGGCCGCGCTACTGGAGCGCCATCTAGTGGCTGTTTCCCAAAAAGTATCAAAGTGTCGCATCTTAGGTTCTACGTTCTTTGGCGAATATCAAACTCGTGCCTCGGTCCCTTTAATCGTGAGTGTGCCCTTTTCGGTCGTGTCGCGGTTTGTTTATAATTAATTTATTCGTACACAGCTTCCATTCAACAATAGAGCACCTACGTGTATTTAATAAAAGTGCAGGACACTACAAATAGTGAAGGACAAGTTAAAAAAGGGGGTGGCGAATGTCTGTCCTAGAGAGCCGTCCTGCAGAGTTATCACAAACCATGATATAAAAAACTCCCCTGTCCGTAGCTCCCCAGTAACGTAACCATTAAAACCTAGTTTAGCTTGTTCAGATTTAATTTGAAGCAAAACTCTGCAGGACTTTCCAGGTCCATATTGGCACTTGGGTAAATTTGGTTTTATATTCGCACATTCGGACTTCCGCATAGGCTACAATAACTTTGTACACTACATTGGACATTCAGTGGAAGTTCACAAGTAAGTATGCCATTAAAATAATACTTGCCCATTTTGATCGATTGTGAAAAATGTTGTAGGGTTACAATCGTTGGTTGTAAATATCATGTCTGTTTAGAATTTGCAAACATTAACTTTATTGCACATTATTAGAACGTTCTTAAACGCGGAAGTCCGAATGTGCGAATATAAAACCAACTTTACCCAAGTCATGTTGTCCACCCCAGCCTCTACGGTTTCCGGTGTCAGAGTGAAACCGAAAGTGGTAAAAATAAACAGAAATCGTGAACTTACCGCACATTAGTAGAAAAATCTGAAAGAATTTGAAAGCGTTCTTCATACTGTCGAAGATTCCAGCAAAATCTGATTTCGATGAATATCATTAATGCTCGCTGTTGTTTCTGAACCACACCTTCCTGACAGACAGCGATGAGTGTGAACAAAACCCGCTAAATACCAACAGAGAGATTTTAATACCGACTGTAACTGATTAATTAATTTTCATCAGACTATAGGTTTTATGCTACTAAAGAAGAAGAACCTCAACGTTTCCAAATCTGAAAAACTGCAGAGAAGCGCAGAAACCTGTAATGGCGGAAACTAACGGTTCTCTTTCTTTGCAGCGGATCCCAGACTAGAATAGAGCATTACTGCCATCTGCTGTTTGAATGGACCAGACAATTCTCTTTTTCTCTCGCTCAAACTCAGTTTTGAGTTCATGGACAACAGCCTACAATACAATATATGCAGTAGGAAGTGAAGGTGTAGGCTTGTTTACAGAAATAAATTAAATGAAAATGAGAAAACACATGGTAAAAATAAAGAAATCAATCAATCACAGTACTCTACCAACCTGATGCAACGATCTTTAAGTATTAATAATCACAGAAGAGTTATCTTACATTTGGAATGATAACAAATGAATGATTTAATATTTTTTGTCATGTTTACTTTTGTGGGCGTTGACTTTTAATGATAAGAACACGCAACAAACTCGAATTACTTAAGCTCATTTTAAATGTCTGGAGTGGTTTGACACATCGAACAGTTAATCTCGTTCATGATAGGAATGTATTATTATTATTATTTGTAGTTTTCAAAAGAGTGCAGATCATCATTTTGTGATTTGATAAATAAAAATATGTAATTATTTAACAAATTATATACACACACACACACACACATATATATATATATATATATATATATATATATATATGTGTGTGTGTGTGTGTGTGTGGTGTGGAGCGGTACAGGTTAAACACACACAAGCCCCAGTTTATCTACTTGTAGAAAATTCGACTATGCCACCTGGGAGGGTTTTACCCAGGAAATAAAAATAAACCCCAAAGTTTGTTATTAGGTCACACAGGTTCGATTCTCTTACAAAGAAGTGTAGGCAGGAAACGTGGGCATCATATAAAAGTACAAAACTTTCTTGAATTCAACACAACTTGAATTCAAGATAGAAAAATCACTTAAAATAGCCTCAACGATATGGTGAAGAAGCATCGCCTCTGAATGATGGGAGGGAGGGTTATATATATATATTTCTTTTTTAATTAAAAGGATTTCTATATTTTATCCACTCAATAGTCTACAATATAATAACCATATAAACGTAGCGTAATTATAATAATAAAACATAGTGGGATATTCAGTGATATTGGCTGTGCAATATCGACTTTTGTGATTGGCCAATACCGGTAGACTGGAGCCAATGGAAATGCTTCTCCTTCTGTGCGCGTCTTATTCCTCTGAGAACTTCAAAGCAGACCGCTTGAGGTAAATTATCTGGAATGATTAGTATATTAATTGATTTACGATGCCTATGTAGTGTTAATGATCCGTTCTGAGCTCATGGTTAGCATAAAGGTGCTTGCTGGTGATGCTGAGTGTTTTTTATGCGTGTCATGTTATCCTTTATTTATTAACTGTTATGAGTTTATTTTGCACCGATTCACTGATAGTGTGAGGATGTATGAAGTCACGAGTATGTACTAGTTGAGTGAACTTGGATGTACATACATCTAATGAATGAAATTGGAGTGTTTAGTCATTGACAAAGCTTCAAAAAGGTGTTTACCAGCAGACAAGATAATCCAGCACAAATTAGAGCATAAAGGTCACCAAAATGAAGTATTTGAACCTCATAATTAAATACAAAAGGACGAGAAAAACTCCAAAAGGTCCACTTTTTGAAAAAGAACCAGTAAACCAGTAAATGTAAATTAGAACAATCACAGAAACCAGACGGCTGCAGCAAAAGTCCCCTTAATTAGTTGTAATCCGATATTGTTCGTACGGCGCGCAGCGGAGAAAGAACCGAGCTGCAATAATAATCGCCCAGGACGAAAGGGAGAATCCAAATGCGGATAGATGAGTTTTACAGTTCACCGCTCAGGATACGCAGCCTTCAAATAACCCGCTGTTAAACTGAAGTACAGGGACTGAAATGAGGGCAGTAATCAAATCCAATACAGCATCCGATGGGAACACATACAAACCGATGAAAGAGACAGGCTGTAACACAGTTGCCAACTCTCGCGAGACAAATAAGCAACCGCAGCTTCAAAAACAAGCCCAAAACAAGCCCAATATTATTATTATTTATTATCAAATTATAAATAAATGAGCCTGCAACATATTAAACTGAAACCACTCGGAGTTTGAAAAGCAAAAACACATGTTATTTTACAAAAATCATCAAATTACAACAAAGCAGGAGGCTACGCACTATATCCTCCGATCAGGTGTGAACAGAATAGGTTTGGAGATGGAAAAGAAAAAGTGACGTGAAGGCCAATTATGTAACCCATAGTCGGAATTTGTCATCTGCATTTAACCATCCAAGTTAGTGCACACACATTAGGAGCAGTGAGTAGTGAACACACACTAAAAGACAAGCACTAAGGTAGCGCTGTAATATAGCCACATATTTATAATAAAATAAATTCGAACCATGCCTACTGTTAGTATTAGGTTTTGTTTTTTATAACCTGTAATGATAAATACATTATACACATTTTTTTTTTTTTTTTTTTTTTTTTTTGTGCACCGTCCATGTTTCCTCTCCATCTCTGTTGAAGATGTAACGTTACATGCGTCTATTTACGTCTACTATCATTACTTGCATTTACAACGTCACATGCCTGCATGTTGAACGATATTTTTCTCCAATGAGGGGGAGAAGGAGGCGGGATGTGGGAGGACGAATTACAGCGCTTGTATTATTGCACTGATTGGCTATTAGCTGTGAGTAGACAGTGTCAATCAATGTATTGGAGAAAACGGCGACCATAAATGTAAAGAAACAAAGTTGCTTATCATATTTTCCTAACAAGCAACCACATTTTTTTTAAATAAGCCCAAAAAACCGCAACCCGTGATTTTTTAACGCGACTTGCCAAAAAAAAAGAAGCCCAAAGTCGCGTACTATAAGCGAACTTGACAACTATGGGCTGTAACCACTGTAGCAACAGAAAAAGGGGAGGATCCGGACGTGACGCATCCCAGGCTGAAACTAACCAGCCCTGAAATAGTGCACAATCACCACCCTTACCTCATTCATACGGTCACATATATATATATATATATATATATATATATATATATATATATATATATATATATATACACACACACACACACACATTTACATTACTTCATTGGTGGTACGTTGTTTGTGTGCCAAACAGACAGACTGATGTGTAAATAGACACAAAAGAATTGTAAATTACAAAAAAGACAATAAAATAAAAAAAAGACAATAATCAGTCCCTATTTAAAGTAACATGTATTGATACATTCCTATCATTAACAGTAGGTTCCGTTTATAATTAAGAAAAGCGTCATGCATCCACACTCATTTTAAGTAGTGTTTCATTGCTTGTCCTTAGTTATGGGGACTTTTATTTTGTAGTTTGCGTGGTAGCAGGTTGCGAACTTGCGATGAAATCAAAGGCGAAATTTGTGATGAAATTTAGGCTAAATGAACACGTATATTATAATTTTGAAAGATCCCGCTGTCAGACTGTTTGGAAATTCACACATAAACATAAAAACATGATATCACAGTTTAGAACGCAACTGTTTAGACCAATGAGGATTAAGCTGTGACGTCATCAAGTGGTTTCTCAAAGTAGCAGTTGATTCACTCCTCCACTTCACAACAGACCTGCAGCACCATCTGTCCCTTCAGCTCTCCTGTCGCTGTTTACCAAATCTTCAACTTTTATCATGACTTTTATGGGTTTTTGTTGTTTAAATGTAGCATTTAGGAACTTGGGAAATTAGGAACTGTTGTAATTTGAAACCGTTCACCGAAATGCCAAAAATATAAATGACATGGACATGTTTATATTCATCTGTTTGTGCTTATGGAGTCTGAATGGTAAGTATTTTATAGCTTCATTTCTGTATAAAGCTTATTATCATTTGTCCACATACAATCCATCATGTTATAGGCTATTTCAGAAATTTTTACGTTTTGTCATTGAACTCAGTTATGTTTGTTCATGATTTTTCTCATTCATTGACATCAAAGGTTTAATTTGTTACACATTATTGAATTATACATTGAAATTAGTGAAGAGCAGTTCTGCAGATTTGTTTATTGTTATTTTAATTATTTATTTATTTGTTTATTTTTTATTTATTTTATTTTATTTATTTATTCAAATTAACAAAAACTCCAAATCTGGTCTTTGTGTTTGTGTTCAGGTGTGTTTGTTGCTGATGCAGTGAAGTCAGAGTCAGTGACTGAGGGAGAATCAGTCTCTCTGAACTCTAGATTCACTCAAATACAGACACATGAAGACATCGACTGGAAGTTTGGTGACATTCTCATAGCTAAAGTGAAGAACAACAAAGAGAGCAAGTTTTATAATGAAAGTGCTGAAGGGAGATTCAGAGACAGACTGAAACTGGATCAGACTGGATCTCTGACCATCATCAACAGCAGAACCACAGACTCTGGACTTTATAAAGTCATCAGCAGCAGAAGAGGCACGATCAACACGATCAATCTCACTGTCTATGGTGAGGAGAGGATTACTATCCTGTTACATCTGTTGACTGTTGACTAGTGACACCAAATGACTAAACTCACTGTATAATACTACTGAGAATATTATAAAATGATAGAGAATTGTGATGATGCTGATCATTTTATCCATTCTTATAATTAAATATTTTTAAAAGCAACATTGTAAAATATTTGTCTATCTGCTTGATCAATTCAGTTTTTTACTATCAATAAACTGTAAAAGATCACAGTAATTTCTACTGAATCTGATTTATTCTGTCATGTTTTCAGCTCGTCTGCCTGTTCCTGTCATCAGCAGTAACTCTTCACAAAATTCTTCATCTTCATCATCATCATCATGTTCATTGTTGTGTTCAGCTGTGAATGTGAGTCATGTGACTCTCTCCTGGTTCAAAGGAAACAGTGTATTCTCCAGCATCAGAGTGTCTGATCTCAGCAGCCGGTCTGATCTTCTTCTCCATCTGGAGTGTGTGGATGATTCCTACAGCTGTGTGCTGAACAATCCCATCAGAAACCAGACTCAACACCTCAACAACACTCAACTCTGTCACACATGTGCTGCAGGTGCTTCACTGATGATATTTGTATATCTGTATATTTCCAAAAACTAAATGAACAATAATGATATTTTTATGTTGCTCATTTCTTTTCTCAGAAGACCGTATCCACTGTTGTGGCTTTACTGAAGCTGTGATCCGATTGGCTCTCTCTGCTCTGGTGGGCGTGGCTACTGTGGTTGTTCTGGTTTATGACATCAGATCCAGAAGTCTTCAACAGAAGAAGAGCGTCCAGAAATAACCATCAAACTCTGATTAATCAGATACTGAGGAAGGTAGAGATGTTCTTGAACAACTGTAGTGGATATTACAACAACGTGATATTACAAGAAATATCATTTTAAAAATCATTATCATTTTTTTTTAGCATCTAAACTCCCATTTTTATTTTACTCCTTTTCTAATTTTCACATCAGTTGTGTTTGTTTGTCTTTTCACAATATAAATCATTTTAAAGCAGATTTTCAAATTTGCCTTAAAATATACACCGTGACAAATCAATATATATATATATATATATATATATATACAGTCAAACCAAAAGTTATTCAGACATTTTTGACATTTTTGATATATTTTTACTAGTGGGTGCAGGACACTATAGTTCATTTATGTAAGTGAGGATAGCAAAATAAAGTAAACTGTGACATATTATACCCAATTCTTCATACAGTGGACTACCAGTAAAGCTGATAAAAAAATCTTGATGAAAAATTATTCAGACACTTTGACCTGACCATGTTTTGCTTAAGTGTTATCTGACATAATTAAGATTAATATTTTCTGACACAGTTTAAATCTGAAATCTTGTCATATTTCATTACCATTTTTTTTTTAAATTATATTGAATAAACTGTATTAATAAAGGAAATGTTCAAGGTGTCTGAATAAATTTTGGTTTGACTGTGTATATATATATAAACACATTTATTAGAGTGTCTGTCATAATAAAGAGAAAACACAAATATTTTAGGAATCTGTCAAAAACTAAACTAAAAATGGCAATAAATAGTCTTTATTCACAGATAATAACAAAAAAAAAAAATGTAATATTCTGTATATCCTCCTCTGGCTTTGATAACAGCTTGCGTTCTTGCTGGCTTGTTTGTTTTCATGTACTTTTACACAGTCTCTGTTGTTATTAACTGTAATTGGACATCTAAATAATAGTTTAAAAAAAGTAAAGTGATTTACTATTTTTTTTCCTGCCTTTCTTGTAAAACAGTAAATTTGAAAATTTGCAAGCTTAAAGAATCCCGCTCAATGAGATAATGATCTCAAACCATTATTGTTATCTGTTTGCTGACAGATTGTTGGGGTTACAATATGTTTTTAAATTCCTTGATGTTTTATTAGTTTATTGGAGTATGAGTGAATATAGTGATATGTCTGTCCCCATTTCATCACTCACTGTTATATTTATGACAACAGAAAAATACCATGATATTGATCAAACATTTGTTGTAAACCATGATTAATGGTCAGCTCACTTCATTTAACTTGGATTTTTTTATATTGGTAAATGTAATGTTTTTTTGTTTGTTTGTTTGTTTTTGATTTGTTTTTTCCTGTTGGTTTTCTTCTCTTGTTTTTATGCTTTGTTTCTCAGTCTTTGATTAAGTTTTTAGTGTGAACAGACAGACTTTAATAAGTGTAAATCCTTTCTTTTGAATAGACAAGTGCTTACTTATATTTGTTAGATTATTTAGTTTTAGTTTAGTTTTTTAATTGTTATTTTGGGTCAAGTGCACATATTAAAGATTTCTTCTTGTGAAATAAAACAATAAATCATTTAAAAGTTTTTCAGGATCTGCATGTGTCTTAAATTTAGCAATAACTTGACAAGAAGAAAGAAGGACGATGGATGATGTGACGCCAGGACAGAGATAGTCAGAATTGTATATAGTTTAACTATATATTATTGTGACGAGCAGGGCGGGCGAAAGCCGTGAGGGAACGGCGCGAGGCCGGTGACGCGAGTGATAACAAGCGTCAGCTTCGCGTTGCACCGGCCTCGAATCTCTCACGGAGGAGCTCCGGAAGCGACGACAGTGAAAGACGAGAGAGGACCAGGCCTGGACTTTATTTTATGGTTTTATGTTTGTGTGGCCGGCAGACGGCCGTGAGGGTCTGCCAGCATTACTTTCGTTTTGTATTTGTTTATTTTAAATGTTAAAGTTATGTTGAATGTTCGCCGGTTCCCGCCTCCTTCTTCCCATATATACGAACTGTGTTACAATTATTTCCACAAACAAGTGTAAACTATTGCATTTTTCTTTAACACATTAGGGGTTTTAATATACAAGTTAAAGCCAACACAAAACTTGCCTTTGAAAAGTGGGGCATGGTTAAAGCATAAATCATTTATTGTGCTTTTTTAAAAAAAAATAAATAAATAAATAAAACAGGCTAACATTAGATGCTCATGAAGAATCAGTTGCAGAACCAGCTGCAGGATACATATAGGAAGTAGGC